>CAWUFW010015867.1:0-338030 GCA_963921515.1 Calotriton arnoldi | reverse complement strand
AAGCAAGGTATGCATGTCTCTTAATTTTCAGATGTGATAGCTGGAAATGTTTTTAATGAATTAAAGAAATTGCAGTCAGTTTTTATGAGTCATGCAGCTGAGTAGCTTCGGTTTAAGCAGTTTAAAAAGATTCTACGCAAAGAGGTAAAGAAATTACACTTGAACTTGGTTTTCAGGCTAGCAA
Organism: Calotriton arnoldi; assembly: GCA_963921515.1. Lineage (NCBI taxonomy): Eukaryota > Metazoa > Chordata > Amphibia > Caudata > Salamandridae > Calotriton > Calotriton arnoldi. The sequence continues at coordinate 337,846 of CAWUFW010015867.1, read as the reverse complement.
AAATGTTCACTGTTCCATAAAATTAACTGAGGTGGCGGGCTGAAGAAAATTTTGATATTCGCTACCATTACATACTATAACAAAGAAGAGAGATAATGTATTGATTAATTGATCTACTGAATATTCATTGGTAGATCCAAATCACGGACACAGACCTTTTTTTAATAAACGTTGCCTTCAATCTTGCTTAAAACTCTTGATTTAATGAGAATCGGTGCAGTGGCGTAGCTAGCGCTTTTGCCACCCGAGGCGGTCTTGCAGTTTGCCGCCCAGTGACGGACGGTTTTGCATATAAGAGAGGGGGTGGGGAGTGAGAGTGAAGTGAGGGGCGAAGTGTGCCCGCACAGTCCTCCAAAAAAGTGCCGCCTCGGGCGCCCCCCACCCCTTCTTCAGCTACACCACTGAATCGGTGATCGGAGAATATAGGCTTTTTGATAATTTACACCCAACTAAATTCAAAATTGCCTTTAGTTTTTAGAATGTATACCTTTCTATGTTCCAGTACCGTTTTCGCAGCTAGTATTTTTCCAAATACGGGAGGGTTTCACAGGAAAAACGTTGGAAATTAATCACCTGCATTTTTTAACTACTCCAGTTTGAAAAGATGCAATGTAACAGTTTTGGAAATGTAAAAATCAGGAGAGTGTAATTTACCAACTAAAACCACAGATCTTTTTTTACTAAACATTTTACATAAAAACACATTTTTTAACATTCCAGTATTAACCACAATCCCATTTCAATCCGATGGGATGTCATTTCATGTTAGTATCTTTTATAAAAGACTTAATATTGAGATATGAAAGTGAGCATAAAAAAATCTGAAAACGATAAAGGTTCCTGTGTGAATCCCACAAGTACTTAAGGATAATCTGAAGTAGGGAAATGCCTAGGGCCAGATTTATCATACTTTCACGCAATGCAACGCAACGCAACGCAACGCAGCAAGACACCTTGCGGCGCAGCGTGAAAGGGGGAAGGAAGGAATGTGCCATATTTAGCATTATTTGGCAAATTTCCTGTCCTCTCCTTGCGCAGGTACCCTTGTGCGAAGGGTGCCTATGTTACAGGCAGGATTGTTCTGGTGCAAGAAGGGACACCTTTCTGCACAAAAAAATCCTCAGAGTTATTTTCCTATTTCTAGATGTGCTGCAAACCCCCAAAAATAAAAAAGTAAGAAACCAAAGGGTAGACTGAATTTCTATCTTACCCTATAATAGAGGGTTCTGTGCATCCTATAGGAGAGTAGATGGTGTTTCCCTGTAACCTAACATTATTATCAGAAATCATAGGTGGTGAGGCAAAGTGGCACATCATTAGGATATGAAGAAAAATGTTGTACTGCTATGAGAGGTCAAAACAAAAGGCTACTACCTCCATCGGGGACTCTGACTTCCATTCCCTCCTGCCAAGGATGGGCTGAGAGGAACTGATGAGTCTACCTATTCTGCTTGCTCTGGTCTGGACACTGGAGTCAAGTGGTCTGGGGACTTTGTGGAATTCTTCCACCAAAGGGGATGATTACAACACCCTGTAGCCTGTTGGTATCCATGCAATATACTAGAAAAGATAAGGGGTTATATGTGGGACTCCCACTGGATTATGTTTTTCTCAGGGGCTGGTGGTTCCTGCTGACATGACTGGGGTATACATTAGACGGCTGCCAGAGTTTCTCTAATTTTTCCTGCTGGTGCAAGAGAGCTACTGTGTGGTACATTTCTCCATGAATCTTCACTCAGTGGTGGAAACTTGGACACCCCTGATTCCCCACCATATCATGAGTCCTTGGCGCCCTGTGACCATATACCATTGTATCAGTGACTTATTACTTCAGCCTACAATATTATTAAGAATATTCGCTTCTCCACTGTTGCTTGTAAGAATCCAGAACATTGTCAAATGCTCGGACATGCACTTTGGACCATTCCTGATTCTTTCATTGTGGCTTGCCTAACCTCCCATCTGCAACATCTCTATTGCCCTAGCTCACCCTGACTACTTCTTCAGTGGGACAGGGACAAGCTGCTCCTGTTACCTCTCAGAGCCTTCCATTAACTCTCCCACTCGGCACAACTTATGGCAGGTTCACCTGATACCAAAAGAACACTGTAATTTTCTGCAAAGGCCACAAGAGTCATCTCCATTACGCTCAAACAATGGGAAAAGGAGTACATTCCTGTGGAGGAAACTGAGTACTTGGTGCCCAGTATTGGTTTAGTATGTAGCTTACTGCATTGTTGCACTTAACTGGGTCTCACCAGAAGTTGAGACAATAACTCTCCATTTAGTTTATTCTATATTACTTGTTCTGTTAGTTTGTTCCACAGGTGTGTGCTTTGTCAGGGCTTTCCATCCCTGTCAAGGGGTCTGCTGACTTATTTGGTCTCAACTAATCCATCTCTTTGTATAGCCAAGATGGCCTCAGGCAGCACAGCTGAGAAGTAACTCGCTTTGTCTTAGTGCTCTTTCGCACCCTTCCTCTTCACCCCAGCAAAAGAGATGATAATCCCTTTAAATTGACCCACATCTTCCCTGTAATCCTGTAGCAGCTAGTGAGTTCCTCTACCTGCAAACCAGATATGTAAACATGGCTTTGTGCCAAAATAGTGCGCAAACCAAGGCTTGGGTAATGAGGAGAAATATCTTTATTTTTCCTTGTTACTTCCTCTTTGTATGTGTGCTGCATTCTGCAACACACATACAAAGATGAATAAGCCTCAAAGGCTAGTTTTTTGTGCAGGAAGGTAGCCAGTCTTGCACAAAAACTAACTTGACCTTAACACAGACCCCCTTGTGGCCTGGGGCAAGGGTACCTTCCTTGGCACTAGGCAGTCCAAAGTGCACCAGGGCAAGGAGAGAGATGAACTGAGCCATACCTTTGTAAATATGGCACAATTCTGCTCTCTCCCTTTCATGCATAGAAGTTTAGCAACTTCCATTTGTGAGTTGTGTTGCGTGAAAACTTAGTAAATCAAGGTTTTAGTGGCACATTACTACGTTTTCCAGCAAATTGCTGTGTTACCTGAAAAAGAGCGAGCAAAATAATGCCATATCTACTAAGATATGGCATTGTTTCTTTCTCGGCCTATGTTTGTGCTCTGTAGACTGCCTTAGCGCAAGGGACTGTGCATGATGTCAAGTACGGGTTTTATACCAAAAGGGTACTTTACAGTACAAAATACTATGCTTTGACATAATTTAGCACTTTCCCTACTTTGTATGTATGCTGTGCAGTGCAGCAAACCTGCAAAGTTGGAAAGTGTTTGAGAAACAACGGGCCATATTATCAAGAACGGGCGATAACATATCGCCGCTTTAGCGGCAGGAAACTGCAGCTAATGCGGCGATAAGGGTCTTGATAATATGCCCTATAGAATTCCATTAGAAGCCCAGGTTCTGGTGTGAAGGACATCAAACCTGGGCTTCTATTGGAATTCTTATAGGGCATATTATCAAGCCCCTTATCGCTGCTTTAGCGGCTGTTTCCTGCCGCTAAAGCGGTGATATGTTTTCGCCCGTTCTTGATAATATGGCCCAACAACTTTCCTCAAACCTTATGCCTCCTTCAAGGAGGAATACATTTTTAAATTCCTGCCTTCCTTTTTTAGTAGAGAGGACTTTGAATTGAAATGCATGGGTGGTTGCATGAAAATGTCCATGTGCCATCCAAGGAACACCTCCTTGATGCAAAGTAGGCAAATTAGTAGATAGCATTACTTTGCGTTACTTTAGGGCTATATTCCAAAGCAAATTAGGATTTGCGGTGTCAAAGTACATTGCAATGCATCACTTTGCGCCAGGTTTGCTTCACCTTTCTGACACTTACCCAGGACAAAGTGTTCGGAAATTTATCTCAGAGCATTTTTGGCAAACTAATGAGGAATCCTTTCTAGTAAGTACACTATGAGAAACATTTAAAGCTTTTTTTTATTAGAGACACAGCTATTCAAACCACATCTGAAAGAAAGAAGTGGTCCTCTGTCTCAAACATTTAAAGGCTGAGGTCAGGGAAACCCATATTTTGGCACACATCTGTCCTTTTGAGGAGAATTTAGCCCAATTAGAGCTGTCTGCTATATAATTAAAAGATAAATTGCAAGAGGAGGATGCCCTCCAGCATAACAGTTTCTTAAAGAAATGTTTCAAGCAAAGCAATAAGGCGGGCAATTGTTAACTTGGAAAGCCAGACAGAAGCAGACACATCCTCTGCAGTCTTGAATGCTGGACCCAAATTTGGGCTAATACAGACGGATGGCAAGAGATTGTTAGATTTAAAAAAAACTTCTATTAGATCTGAATCACGAGGTGATTGTCCCCTCATCATTTGCTATGGAAGAGGTTTTTTGCAAGAGGACAGTGCAGAGGTTTCCTCTGCTGAGGGGAATGGTTAAAGAAGGAGATAACTGAGGAGCAAGTGAGAGGCAGTGGCAAACATGCTGAATGGGAAGGCTGCAGGTTTTGAAATCCTCCACATTCAATTGTATATGACTTTTAGTCCTAGTCTTGTTCCAATGTTGACTGTAATACAGAATAAGATAATTATGGGAATCCAGGTCCACGCCATCTTTTAAACTTAGGAATTTGGTTATCTTCCTGAAAGTATGGAAGCCTCCACAAGGTGCACCTCGTAGGCCCAATTAGTTTGCATAACACTGACTATAAAGTTTGTATAACAAATCTTGCTAATTAAGCAATATAAATAGGCCCTATTTTAGGGCATCAGGTTAATCCTGGGTTATCTATTATCGTCTAACATTCATTACTTACCTGAGGCAATTGACCATCTAGAGGTCAGTAATTCACCATTGGAAGTATTACTGCTGAATACTGAGAAATCATTTAACATCGTGAACTGGAAATTTCTAACTTGGGTTTTCTTTCCCAATACACCAGCTACTGAGATCTCTCTATGAGGGTGATTTATCAAAGTTCATTCTGTTTGTTATTATATCAAGCTCTTGGCCAGATAGATTCAGGCCTCATCCGCGATGAGATGCATCCCCAATTTAACTGGGAGTCTAAGATCCGCCTATACTCTGAGAATGTAGCCATTTTTTTCTAAATTTCATCTAAGAGAATCTCTCAAGGAAGATCTTAATAATTAAGGGATTTTCTGAGATAGTATGGTATTGGATTAATATTTCAAGAACAGAAGTCATTTTCCTGAATGCTAATGTCTCAGCTCTGCCATAGTGCACCCAGGGAACAGATTACGCCAAGCCTGTTATGTTCTTGGGGTTATCAGTAAACAACTAAATCCAAGAACTATAAATTGGACTACCAAGTACTATTAGACAAGACCTCTGTTGAACTGGTGCCGGACATCAGTTTTCCATTCCGTTTTTGGGACAAATTAGTTTGATTAAAACGATGATCCTTCCACAGTGCTTGTTCTTTTTCCAGACTCTCTCTGTCTATTTGAATTTGGGTATTTTCCACTAATTGGATACGTTGTTCATTTTGGCAAGCAGTACAGCATTAAATAGATTATTATAGTGTTAGGCCATCAATCCTGTTCACAATACTGTTTTAAAAAAAATTGTAAAAAAAACATGACCTGTTAGGAAGTCTATATTAAATTAACAGCCCTGCGTTTTCCAAACTGTTAAAGCTTCAGTCTCACCACAGAAAGGGGAACTTGGTTAAAAGTTAAAAGCACGTTTCCAAAAGCATATAACGAAGGGTGGAGTTATATGCTTTTGACTCAATTTTTAGCCCAATTAATTCTGGTTTATTAGTCAAGTGAGAAGTCAACGCTGACATGAAAATTACAGAGGAGGAGTGGTGTGATGTTATCTTGGATGTATAAGATACCATTTGCCACACTCCTAGGGACAATGGAGTACTTTTCCCTCTACTATCTATATTTTATCTCTGAAAAACTGCACAAGAAGATCTCACAACATACTAGGTGTGGACAAGTGATTGGCCCTTGGGAGTATGTTTATTTGGTACTGTCCCAAATTAGCACATTTCTGGTAGAAGATGTTTTGCAATTAAGCAATATTATTAGGACTAGAATTCTCCCTGAAATAGGGTTGGTGCAAATTTGGAATGTCGGCGAGTCTTTGGGTATACTGAGTCTATCACATAATTTAGTTTAATTTGTCATAGTTTTAAGAGACTCTTTAGCAGCCATATCTATCTTATCTAACCATATCTATCAATGGTCAGTTGTGGAGCTCAGAGAGGTTGCCTGCTATAGAAAGATAGAGTATAAAAATTAAATATATCAGGTACCGCAAGGAGGGTTTTTACAAAGGGGTGGTTTTGTTTAATAAGTTCTGGAAGATCTGGCCACAGCTTTTCATGTGAGTAATTTCAAGATGAAAACTAGGCGGGCCCCAAGGGCTTTTCACTATCTGCCCCACACACTTTATCTTCTTCTTTTGTCAATATTTTATTTTAAGGTTGAATTTTCACGTAGGAGGACAGGACACATCCCAATATTTCACATAAACATGCTAAATAAATGGGAACTGGGCAGAGAAAGAAAAAGACCAATGAGAGAGAGATAACAGAATAAATGAAGAGGGAAAGGGAAGAAAATTTAAGATAAGAGGAAAGGAAGTAAATGGAGAGAAAACACTGTTCTCTATTTTCCTTCCTTCACAGAGATTGATCCATCTACCTTGCTGGCCTTGAACCATTACCAAGATGATGGAGTGTCAGAGACTTGTGGTTGCCTTAGCCACCCAGAATTCAGAATACATTGCCACTATGTAATAATGCTTTTTTATCTGATGAAGTCAATTTTATTGAGAAATTAAATATAAATAACATGAATGTATTAGTTTCTAAAGGAATATAAAATGCTACTTTATTAATTTCTATTTCATTAGGTCAGGTAAAAGGCCAAAGAATTAAAAAATTGTATTTTACAAAGAGAAGCCCCAGATCACAATATTTTAGTCATATATGGTGTAGTTAATGTTTTACAGTTTTAAACCTATATTGTTTTTCAAAATATAATCAATGCAATTCAATATCAGTGTAATTCAAGTATGTGCTAATGAAAACGTAAAACTCTGAGAATCTGTTTAAAAAATCTTTGGAAGAATAATGTGAATATCCAAGGAAGAAGTGGAAGTCATGGCATCTGGGGCAAAATTGAGTAGGGTTGCTCTTAAAATTAATGTTTCGTTCTTTGATTATGTTTATACATTACTAATCCACTACCTAAGGGTTGTTCTAATGGCCAATCAGCAAAAACAGATGTTTCTTAAACTACTATGCAATGGAAAAAAGTGCAGTACCTTTCTGCTTAGGAATTAGAGCCTTTCACTCAAAGTGTCGGCTCGCTGCCTGTCTTCACTTAATTCACCCAAAACTCAAAAAGGAGGAACTTATCACTAAACCAGTTTAAAAGGTTCATCCAGGTTATCATGTGTGATTTGGGGTGCAGCATTTTCTTTGTCATAAGTGGGCACGATTTACCATCACCCATAACCTACACAGCACTTAAGCTGCCCAACAAACTCTTATTTGGAAAAGCCGTTGCTCTTAGAGGAGACTTTTTCACAAGCTGTCCGCAATGGAAGGTCTGCAGGATCCCTAGTTTCACCATGGTAGCCTTGCAGTCCTATAAGTTAATAGAGACATGGCATTATAACGGGGAGGAACCCGACAACCAGGAATCGATTATTTCCTTCATGCTGAGTCACTGTGGTGGGAGAATGGCGATAGATGGACCTGCATGCTTCTTCAGTCAAGGAGCATCCTAGACAGATAGGGGTAAAATTTGTACAAATGTGTTGTGCCATTACTTACCTAGTCCGTCTTCCTGGCCCCATTCTTTGCCTCTAGAGCATTTTCTCTCTCACGGACAGCACTCACCCAGCTTAGACAACTAACAATTGGTGTAACCCCCAAGATGGCCACCACAGGAAGACCTCATCATATGCCATGAATAAGGGGTTGAGGGCAAAGTCATTTTGTTGTCTGCCTCCCGAAACGTCTTCCACCGGATTTCAGATCAGTGTTATTTGATTGTTTTGCTTCCCGAGTTACTTAAAAGTTTTCATCTGAGGAGACATATGGTTCATTCTCCTGTCCCTTCTTGGGACCTCCCACTGGTCCTGAATATGCTGCTGGGACCTCCCTTCGAGTCTCTCTCTTCTATCTCTTTAAGACTCTTGGCCCTCAAAGTTTTCTTTCTTGTGTTGGTATCATCCGGTAGAAGATTGAGTGAAATTGGGGCACTTTTGTGTCATGATCCCTTCATTCACTTTTTCCCTGACAAAGTGGTTCTATGAGCCGACCTGCCCATTATTCCTAAGATCCTTTCTTCCAACATTCTCAGGGCATTGTACTTCCTACCTTTTTTTCCTCTCCATCTTCGGACCAAGAAATCCTCTGGCACTCTCTTGACCTACATAGGACACTATCCATTTACTTGGAAAGAACACTCTCTTTTAGGAAGGTGTATTTTCTATTTGTGATAATTGGCCTTGCTAAAAAGGGGCATCACCCCATGACTGCAACCTTAAGTCATTGGATACGAATTTTAATTTCTTTGGCTTACCAGAAAGCAGGGGTTTCCTTACCTCATGTGGTTCAGGGATGTTCCATCAGGGGAATGGCTTCTTCTTGGGTGCCCTTCAAGGGACCCTGTTTAAAAGACATTTGTGCTCTCGCTACCTGAGCTACTCCACTCACATTCATTTTACACTATACATTGAGGATGGGGGATGCTGTTCCTCTTATTTTGGTTCAGCAATATTATCAGCTGTACATTAGAGTTGTTTCACTGGGGTCTGCATATCAGTACTGTGTTCTTGTACTTTTTAGCAATTTTTTCATAGGGTGCTTGTGTATACACTGATGGAGCAGGGAAAATAAAAAAATTTAACCCCTAACAAATTTTATAAATTATTAATAAAATGTTCGTTTAAATGTATTAATCAACACTGTATGTGTGGGAATGGTAATATGCCAATGTGTGTGCTAAATAATCTATTAATGAATGTCCGTGTGTCTAATTATAACGTAAAATAAATGCGTACTAATAAAAAATAAATGCATGTTGTTGTGCTTCATAGAAATAAAACGTGTCGTTGCAAAAACAATAGTGATGGTAAGTAAGGAACAGCTGAAATGTTGCTTTCTGCTAGGTAATAACTAATTGGGGTACGTAGATGACGGGAGGGAAACGAAAGGGCTATATTTCTCTATTTTAATTATGTTTTGTTTGCCTCAAATTAGTGCTTCTAAAGTATAACCGAGTGGCGAGATAAAATGGCCGCCAGTGGGAAGATGTGCGCAGGCGCAAGGGAACACATGACACGGGATGAAATTGGAGAAAGCTCAACCTCGTGGTGTAACAGAGAGGCTAGGATGCAAGAAATGGTCAAGGCTGATGTGACCTAATTGAACTGATAGCGTGCCGTGATGATCAGCAAGAGTCCCGTGGGAAACCAGTTTAAGAGAAAGGACAATGACTGCGGAGTTCTCGAATGTATCGAAAGAAGTTACAAATGAACTGATCGAAGCGGACGAAAACATGTTTGAGCGTATGGGAAAGGAAATGATCCAAGGACCTTTGAATCCAAGAGAACTTGATTAAAAGAATGAATATGATGACATGCATGGACCAATGGAAGAAAAGCGTGATATTAATGTGCAACAATTAGTTAGCAAAGTTAGAATTAGGGTATAAGAGGGCCTACTCTTAGTGGGAGGGGGTCAGTTCCAGTCCATTCCAGAGTCGCAGAGAGTCGTGTTGGTGGCTTCCAGTGCTGAGTGGTCCTGATCGATCCCTTACTGTACGGGAGATGCTGAAAGACTGTTAGATGAGACGGGTTGCAGATAGCTGATGCTGACGAGCTGAAGTTGCTGTTGCTGTCTTAATTTTCCAGTTGAGTATGAGAATCAGGCTATTTCTAATTCTTAACTTAGGTTAGAAATCATTAGGCTAAATTAGGAAGTTAGGCAGGTAATTAGGGTTTTGGCTTCATGACAAAAATTTCCTTTCCGCAATAAATTGATTATGTTTAATAAAATTTTGAATTAATAATGAATGATTTGATTGAATAAAGCTTAAATTCTTTTTCATGCTTTTAAAAATTATATAAAATTTAAGATTCTTTAAACCAAAAATGACTCAGTGGTTATTTTCCTAAGTAATTGTGACATCAGAAATTGGTTATTGTGATTCAGCTGGTCTTAATCACTATGAACTAATTTTTTACCTGAATGATTCATCGACAAAACAATGAGCAGGAATATCTTAAGAAATAACTAAGAGAAAGCGACAAACTAAAGTAATAAGATATCCCGGCTCTTCCAGCGGTACATAAAATGGTGTTCTCCATTTAGTTCTCATGCTTCTCCTAGGAGTACAGAATTTCATCAAGGTGTAAAGGAAATCCAGGTGTGTGTGTGTGTGTGTATTAGGCGATGTTTATGGGCCCCATCGTCATGTGGATGTGAGAAAATATAGTTTTGCCCCTGGATGACCTATAAGTAACTTAGGAGGAGAATAGTTTTTATTGTACGCGCTGCATCAGATTTCTTGGTAGCAGAGTTATGGTTTTCTATAGATTAGTTTAGTGATTATTGTTTATTGATTATTGATTATTTTTGATGACTAACACTATATGTTGAGTCATGTTATGTTATATGTGAGTTTTCACGCTTCTGGGATGTAGGAAGTGGAACACGTGTGGCAAGAGAAGTCACATGGAATTTGGTACATGGTCTGAATTCATTTTGGTAATAACGCAGGTTGTGTTATGTTAGGGATTTCTGTGTGAAAAGTGTGTAATTGGAATAGCAAATCACGTTTACTTGTGAAACTTTGGCCTTAATTCTCAGGAGCCTAGTCTCCACATGTGTCTTATCCCCAGAGAAACGAGTAAATTGTTTGTTTGAAAGAAGGGTAAGGTAGAGGGAAGTGCTACTTATCGGCGAGAGTACATAATTCTGTGGTAGGGTAGAGGTAAGCGCTGCCTACTGGAAAAACAGGATTCTTGTGTAAAAGGACAAAGCTGTCACTTTTGTTTAGCGAATAAGACTATGGAATTGTTTTAATTGTTGTAACTAACGAAGAAACGGCGAAAAGAAAAATTGCCGATACATTTTGTAAAGGAGGGGTAAAGAGTAGAAGTGACGTGGAACAGTGCCGCGCTAGGATTGGATAGTGCACTAGTCACGTGAACCCAGAGCAGGAGTGACGTAGAAAAGTGCTGCGCTAGGATTGGTTGGTTCGCGGACTAAGGGAATTGTTCTGATTGGTACGTTAGTGTGAGTCGCGCTGTAATTGGTTGAAGTTCCGTACACAGAACAGCGTTAGAGTAAAGAGAAAACAAATAGAAAACATGCCGTATTACGAGTATGAAAGGGAGAGAACGTCATGGACGACAAAATTGAAGAATTTCTTTAAGAAAGACAAAAAGGTTGTGACTAGAGAGGGACAAGTAATTCCTCCGCCGAAATCAGCAGCTTCACATATGATGCTGAAATATGGATAACATACGTCCATATGGTTGGAAAACTGGGCAAAGTATACGAAGAATGATGGTGCTTTAGCTTTCCCGGAGAATGGTTCATTTAGTGTAGCGGTTTTGCGAAATTTGCGAGAAAAATTGTGTAAGTTGGAACCTAGACCTAGACCAACACAGTTTGAGGCTTTGACGGAATGGGAGGATGAGATGTATGAACGAGAGAGATTCAGAGGAATGAGAGATCATGAATTTATGCCTGGAAGATTGTGGGGAGTAAATCATGAAGACAGAATAAAACGATGGAGATGTGCTAACATGACAGGAGGTTTGTTTCCAGCCTTTACAGTTGAGGAAGGGACTAAGAAAAAACGGATTGAGAAAAAGAAACATATGGAGAGGGAAAAGTATATGCATGAGAGCGAAACGGATGACGAGTTACTGGAAGATATTTTAAATAGAAATCCACCTCCGTACCAGCAGAGTTCTACAGTGGTGACACCAAATGCACCGCTAATAGAAACTATGCGAAATAAAAGCCCGGAAAAGAGAATTGAAGTAAATAGGTCACAAGTCAAAAGAAAATTTCTCAAAATGAAGGAATAGAAAGCGACAATGCAAGCGAATTAGTTAAGACCACAAAAGAACTAACTGAAAAGATTAGAGAATTAACGAGAAATATGGAAGCAGTTACTGTGCCTGTAACCATAGGTCCAGTAATACCCATTTTTGAGAATCAGAAAATTGATGAACGATCTTTGGTAATTCCCATGAGTTCACAATTTCAGAGAGAAAAAGAAGGAATGGAACAAAGTCCAAGTACAAGTAATTTGGCTAGTACTTACAGACCAAGTCCACCTACAAATTTGACGGTGAATGAGTGCAATGGTAGGAAAATGCATATGGTAACAGAATCTGCAACAGAAACCCCTGAAAAGAGTGGTAATTGGATAGAACTAAATAATACACCCATAGGTCCGACTCCTGATGAGTTAAATGAGTGGATGAAGGCATTTAAAATAAAAGAACCAGAAGAAAAACCATTAGATGTAATTAGATTAAAAATTGATATGGAAGAATTAATTCTAGGAACGATTGGTACCGAAAAGATAAAAAATTACCAGGATGATGAAATAATGTTTCTGTGCAAAAGTATTACATGGAGGGCAAAGAATTTACATGACAAACTAGAAGAAGTAGCCAGTGAGATTGGAATAGACTTTGGGAAAGTGAAAACGTTGCAGAAACCATACAGAGTAGACTTTTGTGAAAAGGATATTGAAAATGTGAACACGGCAGGAAGGCTGACACAGATAAAGGAGTTAATTGTGTTGTTGAGAAAATGGGGTGATGTGGACAGATGGAAGGTTAGATGGACAAAGAAGAATGAGAAACCCACAGACAAAGGTTCATTGGCTTTTATGATAACTGAAAAAGAATCTGTTGCCAAAGAATACCCCATGAGAGAAACTCCAGGTGGTAGTTATGTGCATGTTCCCTGGACTAGGCAGGACATACTGTCATTTACCAATGATTTTCCAAAGTTAAGAGAGAAGCCAGTTGAGTGGTACCGACAAGTAGAGAGGTTTGTAAAAGTCTCAAAAGTGTTGTGGATAGATTTAGATGGATTGTTTAACATAGTGGTACCAACAGATTTGTGGTCAGAATGTAAGATTACAGTTGACTGGCCAACTACAGAATATCCAAGAGATCCTAAGACAGGAGCTCCAGGTCCTGATGTGATGAAGAAGTACGATAAGGTGATTACATTTTTGAAGAATAAGATTCCTCCTAAAGAGACAGATTGGGTAAAGATCGATAGAACTACACAGGAAAGTAAGGAGTCTGTACATGCATATTATGAGCGATTGTTATTGGTTTTCAAACAGTATAGTGGTTATGAGGAATTGAGTGAAAAAGACATGAGTCATTTTGTATACCGATTTGTGTTTGGCCTGAAACCAGAAATAAGTGATATGATTAAACAACACATGATAAACTGGCAGAATGGAAGTGTAGATAAGGTGCTGAGGTATGCTAAGTATTGTAGTGATGAAATAGAGAGTAAACAGCGTAAGTTGAAAGAGAAAGCAATGTGGGCACAGGTGAAGGTGGCAGAAAAACAAGAAGCTCAATTGGACAATAATAATGGGAATGAAACAGGACAGAATAAAATGCGACCGAACATAGGTAAAGGAAAGGGTCAAGTAAGTCTAGAAGAAGCAAAAAGAAATGGCCATGTCATAATTGCGGAAAATTAGGGCATTGGAGAAATGAGTGTAAGTTCCCACTTAAACCTAATCCGGAACATCAATCATTAACCCCACAGGTGCAGAATGAGGTAGTTGTTCAACAAAGTCAGGTGCCGCAACCACCACTTCCCAACACTGTTAACCAACAAAGATACAGTACAGAAACAGGATTCTACGGAGGAGAGCAGGTAACACAATTGCCACGAGCAGCAAATATTTCTCAGTATTGGTTGCATCAGAGTGAGGATGACCCAGATGAAAGATTCTGACGGTGCGCAGGAGAGAGGAAAGAGTGCGTGCTTGGCGCAACTCTAGAGGTAGATCAGTCTGGTCCCTTTGTGGATGGAGAAGTGAATGGTGCAAATGTAACATTCCTTGTCGATACTGGAGCTACCCGTTCTACTGTCAGATCAGTGGAAATTCCAAACCTTCCTCTCTCAGGTGAATACATCCAAGTAGTAGGAGTAGCCAATCAGCAGATTAAAACCCCACTTACTGAATTGGTGGAAGTAAAAATTGGTACTTTTAGCAAAATGCATAAATTTGTAGTGTGCGATTGTAGTCCTGTAAATCTTTTGGGTCGTGACCTCTTGTGTAAGATGAATTGCACAATTTATTGTACACCAGATGGAATTGGATTTCAGACTTCAGATGAGGATGTTTTGTATAAAGTAACTTTGATGAATCAGGAACCTGAAACGAATGGTTTGTTTCCTGCATTTGATGTAGAAAAGCTTCCAGAAGAACTAAAAAGTGCAGTAAAAGAAAGTGTGTGGGATTTTACAGGAGAAGACATTGGATTAATGAGAGAAGTGGATCCCGTAAAAGTGATAGTGAAAGAAGGGATAATTTACCCAAATACGCCACAGTACAAATTAACTCCAGAAATAATTGAAGGAATAACTCCTGTGGTAAATAAGATGATTGAACAGGGAATTCTAAAAGAAATCATGAGCAGTCCATGTAATTCACCTATTATGGGACTGAAAAAGCCGAATGGAACATATAGAATAGTACAGGATTTGAGGAAGATCAACAAAATAGTTGTACCCTGTTGTCCAATAGTGCCAAACCCTGCAGTGATTTTATATCAAATTCCACACGAAGCTGAGTGGTACACTGTGATAGATTTGTGTCACGCATTTTTCTCTATTCCTTTGCATCCAGATAGCCAGCCATTATTTGCGTTCCGGTTTGGAGAGCGTATTTTGGCATGGTGCCGAATTCCTCAGGGGTATACAGAAAGCCCCTCAATCTTTAATCAGATTCTAAAGAAATCTCTGGAAGATTTGAAAATGCCAGAAAAATCAGTGATGGTCCAGTATATTGATGACCTATTGGTGGCATCGAAAACCAAAGAGGCATGTGTAAGTGACACAATTGCCTTACTGAACCATTTAGAGAAAAGAGGACATAAAGTGTCTCCTTCAAAATTACAGTTCTGTCAGAAAGAAGTCCAGTATTTAGGGCATAAAATTGAGAAAGGAGTGCGAAAAATAGCGACAGAAAGAGTAAGAATGATTCAAGGAATGAGAGCACCAATGACTCAGAGAGAGGTAAGAATGTTTTTGGGAATGGTTGGATATTGTCGACAGTGGATAAGTGGTTTCTCTTTGATTGCAAAACCATTACAAAAATTGACCAAGAAAGATGTAAAAGACCCTTTTGAGTTAAACAAGGAAGAAATGAAATCTTTCAAAGAATTGAAAAAGAAACTGTGTGAGGCCCCTGCTTTAGGCATGCCGGATTATGAGAAGGATTTTGAGTTGTACTGCAGTGAAAGAGATGGATGTGCATTTTCAGTACTAGTACAAAAACATGGCATGATGAAAAAACCAATTGCTTATTTTTCAGCTGTTTTAGATCCTATAGCAAAAGCATTGCCTGGTTGTCTGAAAGCAGTTGCTGCTACTTGTGTAAGTCTGGAACAAAGTGAAGGTATAGTGATGGGGTATCCACTGAGAGTATATGTTCCCCACTCAGTAGAAATTCTTTTGACAAGAACAAAAACACAGTACATGACACATAGTCGGCTGACTAAGTACGAAAAAGTCATCTTGAGTGCAGAAAATGTGACCATAGATAGATGCATAAATGTAAATCCTTCAACATCATTGCCAGATGAGGAAAATATAATTGAACAGGATGAAGTAGATCATGATTGTCTGAACGTGCTGGAATATTGCACGAAACCAAGAGCTGACATAAAAGATGAACCGTTAAAGGAATCTGATTATGTCATGTTTGTGGATGGCTCATGCTTAAGAACAAAAGAAGGAGTTTTAAGCGCAGCTTACGCAGTATGCACAGTGGCAACTGTGATGGAAGCGTCTTATCTGAAAGGAATAAGGTATGCACAAGTTGCGGAACTGATTGCTTTGATTCAAGCATGTAAATTAGGAAGAAATGTACGAGTCACGATTGTGACCGATAGCCAATATGGTTTCGGCATCGTACATGACTTCGGTCAGATTTGGTCACAAAGAGGATTTTTGACATCTGCAGGAACACCTATCAGAAATGGAGATTTTGTTAAAAAGCTGCTTGAGGCGATACAGTTGCCTAAACAAATAGCTGTAGTGAAGTGCAGAGCGCATAAGAAAAACGAAGATTACATAGCCGTCGGCAATAACTACGCCGATGAGATTGCTAGATATTGTGCAGAGAACATGGCGTCCCTGAACAAAAATAGAGAAAGGGAGCATGTTTCTTGTCCTTTGCTTTTCACTAATACTGTCGAAACATGGGATGAAGTAAGGCAGTTACAAGAAACAGCAAGAGATGAGGAAAAAGATTACTGGATAAAAGCAGGATGTAGAAGACAGGAAAATAATGGTGTGTGGGTATACAGAGATGAAAGACCAGTTATGCCTGATAGCATGATTGCAGATGATGCAGCGCGTACAATAAAAACTATTCTCCTCCTAGGTTACTTATAGGTCATCCAGGGGCAAACTATATTTCTCATATCCTCATGACGATGGGGCCCATAAACATCGTCTAACACACACGCACACTCCTGGATTTCCTTTACACCTTTGTGAAATTCTGTACTCCTAGGAGAAACATGAGAACTAAATGGAGAACACCATTTTATGTACCGCTGGAAGAGCCAGGATATCTTATTACCTTATTTTGTCCCTTTCTTTTAGTTATTTCTTAAGATATTCCTGCTTATTGCTTGTCGATGAATCATTCATTTAAGAAATGAGTTCATAGTGATTAAGACCAGCTGAATCACAATAACCAATTACTTATGTCACAATCATTTAGGAAAATAACCACTGAGTCATTTTGTGTTTAAAGAATCTTAAATTTTATATAATTTAAAAAGCATGAAAAGAATTTTAATACTTTATTCAATTATTCATTCTTAAATTCACAATTTTATTAAGCATAATCAATTTATTGCAGAAAGGAAATTTTGTCATGAAGCCAAAACCCTAATTACCTGCCTAGCTTCCTAATTTAGCCTAATGATTTCTAACCTAAGTTAGGAATTAGAAATAGCCTGATTCTCATACTCAACTGTAAAATAAAGACAGCAACAGCAACTTCAGCTCGTCAGCATCAGCTACCTGCAACCCGTCTCCTCTAACAGTCTTTCAGCATCTCCCGCTCAGTAAGGGATCGATCAGGACCACCCAGCACTGGAAGCCACCAACACGACTCTTCAACTCCTCCCCTGACTGTGACTGCAACCACGACTGACATCAACTCTTGACCCCCTCCCACTAAGAGTAGGTCCTCTTATACCCTAATTCTAACTTTGCTAACTAACTGTTGCAACATTAATATCACGCTTTTCTTTCATTGGTCCATGCATGTCAGCTTATTCATTCTTTAATCAAGTTCTCTTGGATTCAAGGGTCCTTGGATCATTTCCTTTCCCATACGCTTAAACATTTCCATCCGATTCGATCAGTTCATTTGTAACTTCTTTCGACACATTCGAGAACTCCGCAGTCATTGTCCTTTCTCTTGACTTGTTTCCCACGGGCTCTTGCTGATCATCACGGCACGCTATCAGTTCAATTAGGTCACATCAGCCTTGACCATTACTTGCATCTTAGCCTCTCTGTTAAACCATGAGCTCGCTTTCTCCCATTTCATCACGTGTCATGTGTTCCCTTGCGCCTGCGCACATCTTCCCACTGGCGGCCATTTTATCTCGCCACTCGGTTATACTTTAGAAGCACTAATTTGAGGCAAACAAAACATAATTAAAATAGAGAAAAATATCCCTTTCGTTTCCCTCCCGTCTACGTACCCCAATTAGTTGTTACCTAGCAGAAAGCAACATTTAAGCTGTTCCTTACTTACCATCACTATTTGTTTTTGCAACGACACGTTTTATTTCTATGAAGCACAATAACATGCATTTATTTTTATTAGTACGCATTTATTTTTACGTTATAACTAGACACACGGACATTCATTAATAGATTATTTAGCACACACATTGGCATATTACCATTCCCACACATACAGTGTTGATTAATACATTTAAACGAACATTTTATTTAATTAATTATCAAATTTGTTAGGGGTTAAATTTTTTTATTTTCCCTGCTCCATCAACTCCCCCTTTGGTGATTTTTAAATCACCACATAAAACCCAAGTCATACTTCTTTTCAGGCAGCATGTCTTTCATCCTTTGCTTTCTGTTATTTATACATCTGTTTCTTCTTCATCTTGCCTTTTAGTCTCTTTGTACATGCTTTCTTTCATTTTCTCCAACTCAATTTCACCCATTTCTCTCTCTCTTTCTCTCATTAATCTGTTATTTCTTCTTATCTTATTCTGTCTTACTTTTCTCTTTATACATGTTATTACTATTTTCAATATCATGGCTAACAATATTACTATAGTTGCTACTATTATAACTTTCCCTATCACTAGTCTACTCATCCTAGTTAACCAATTCGCTACTGAGGAAAACCCTCCACCAAGTTTTCCCAAAACACTTTCAACCTCCAGTGGAACTAATTCTTTGTGCAAACTTGTAATATTTGTAATATACTTCTGTATATTTTCACTGTTATCAGGAATGTAAGTACAACAATGTTGGACTTTCAACATTCCACAGACTCCACCCTCTTTTGCCAAAAGAATATCAAGGGCAAGCCGATTTTGCATCACCATAGCTCTCATGGCAACCATTTCGGTATTTACCATTAAGAACCCTCCCGCAGTATCTGTAGACAAACGATCTACTACTGTGGATAACTTCCGAATTTTAAATGCATTCAAAGATATTCCCACTGCTGGTATCAATGCTCCAAAAATATCACCTACAATTTCTGAAAAACTTTCCCTCTTCCTACGTGTAAATCTATTAATCATCTTGTATGTTCCCTTTTCTTCTCTGTCCATGTGAATTTTTTTGGAAAGACCAGGCCTACATAGCAAGTTCCATACCAATGGTCCGGTAACCTGTAATAAGCTCTATTCCCACAAACATAATAGATACCTGGAAATATTGGGTCCTTTCCACCTTTGAATCCCCAACCTCCCAGAATTTGATAATTGTCATGGCAGGTACTGGAACCTACAAAGTAATTGTCATAGACTGTCTTATTTCTCCTAATGCACAACTTTCCTGTTTGCGGCCAGTCTAATGTCATTGCTGCATTTATCTTTTTCCCTTCATGATTTCCTTCCTCAAACGTCCATAAGCGTTTTCCTTCCTCTTTTATTGCTTCTTTTTGAAATTTCATTCTTCTTTCTTCAACCATTTCTAAAAATACTTTTTCTTCTTTCTTTAACTCACAGGTAAGGTTGTTACTAACTATTTCTTCTAACGTTAATTTTCTATGTTCTAAAAAGAATTCTCCTAAAACTTTTGCTGGTTTTACTTTGTTAAGTTCTGGTACTACTGGAATGTTTGCAAAAATCTTATCTATATCAGTATAATAAGATTCTAATCTACCTGTTTTATAAAATAAACTCGCTATTACACTACATGTTATTCCATAAGTCAGAGGTAGGATATGATAAGTCACACCTTCTGATACT
The DNA here is from genome assembly GCA_963921515.1 of Calotriton arnoldi. Lineage (NCBI taxonomy): Eukaryota > Metazoa > Chordata > Amphibia > Caudata > Salamandridae > Calotriton > Calotriton arnoldi. The sequence continues at coordinate 318,134 of CAWUFW010015867.1, read as the reverse complement.
GATGCAGGCAATTGCATACAAACATAACAATCTCTTACGTCCATTGTTTCTACGTACTCATACAACAATTTTGTAAAAACATTCTTTGAAAAATCTGTTACTGACCTATCCTTATGCAACTCTGCACTACTTCTTAAAATAACTGGTTCTTTAATACTAGTTTCTTTTTCTAGTTTAGTATCATTTTTTGCTTCTATCACAGCTACACTAATAGGAATTGTGATTGCTAAAACTATCCATATGGTCATTAATAACCCTGTACAAAAGCAGCACATTTTGCACCATCTCTTTATAAATTCACATTTATCTCTTCTATCCCTATTATTTTCCATTTTTCTTTTTCTATTTTTTTTAAAGTTTCAGAAAATTGTGTCACTACACCTCAGAAATGACTTAGATGCCACTCTGCTTTCAAAAAGTCTTTGCTTGGTACTTTCTTTTAATTCTCTCCAGAATTCTTTCGTTGTCACATCCGGTGATTTGTCACATCCAGTAAAATTGTCATGTCCGGCAGAAGCACTATAAGTCTTCACTTCAGTTTTGTTGCATCTCACCTTTTCCCATCCGACTTCTCAGTCTCTGGTTTCCGTGAGTGTTTTCTTCTTCTTCTTTGTAATCAGTTAGTGCAATATACAGCCACTCAGGTGACTTAAATTTTGAATTCACTTTCTTTGTCCTTTTGGACTTTTGTAATCTTTTTCCACTGAGTTTTTCTTGTCCCTTTTGACTTGTTACTTCATTTACTTGTTCAGCACCTTCGTCTTCCGCTCTTATTATTCTATATCTCAATTTTCTTACATAGCTGTTGGGCCAATTATCTCCTTTTCTTGGCCTTTTGGCTTCACCTTCTCTTTCTTCTCTTTCTGATTTCCAATTTCTTTTTCTTGATTCAGTCTTTGCTTTTTCCTCTCCTCCACTTTCTTCTGTTTCTGTTTCAACTGTCTCACTATTGTCTCTTATTTTGAAACTTATAATCTCGTCATCTCCTACTGGTGGATCTGTCTTCTCCTTTTGGTTTTCCCTTATTACTGTCCCTCCTCGGTGTTTTTCCGATTTGGTGTTTTTCTCCTTTTCTGTTTCTAAATTTCCCTGTTCTTCTATTTCTCTATCTGTCCCTATTGCTCCTCGGGGTTCTTCTCGATTTTCTAATCTTTTGTGTACTTCTTTCCCTACTTCATCTATTAATATTGTTTCTGAAGGAGTTCCACCATAACTTGTACCTGGTTGTTCATCTAACTCAATTTCTTGCTCAGTTTCTTCTCTAATTGGTTTATAACCCCAAGTTTTCCTTAGGAACTCTTCACGGTTTTCAACTGAATCATCAGAGTCTGAAGTTGTGTCAGATATTTCCAGATGTCGACTTACAGGTCGATCTTCAGGTTCTGGAATTTCTGAATTTCTTTCTTCTTCTTCTTCTTCTCTAGAGGTACTTGCAGTTGGGGTTTCCAGATGTCGACTTTCAGGTCGATCTTCAAGTTCTGGCACCCTTTCCTTTATCTTTGTTGTCCCAGCCGTTAAACTTTTATCCCACACTTCCAGACGCCGACTCACATGTCGATCTGTAGGTTCTGGAACTCTGATTGTGTGGCTGGCATGAACCCAGTTCTTCACTCCTGCACACTTGACGGCAGTCGTTGTCACTAGGATTACCTGTCTTGGCTCGTCCCAACGCGGAACTAGACAGTTTCTTCTCCTGTGGACTTTTATGCGGACCCAGTCTCCTGGATTCAAGTCGTGAGCTGGTTTTCTTTCAAGAGTGGTCGCATCCGGTCCAACCTGATGAAACACAGAACGCACCACATCAGCCAGTCCCTTGCAATAATCCAGTACTAGATCATCAGTTATAGTTAATAACTTGTTGACGGGTACGTGTGCTTGTCTCATTGCTCGTCCCATGATCATCTCATGAGGACTGAGTCCCGTTTTCTTTTCAGGGATGCTTCTGATGGTCATCAGAACAAGAGGCAGTGCATCCGGCCATTTGAGTCCTGTAGCTTGACACATTTTTCCCAATCTGTTTTCAATCGTTCCATTAATCTGCTCTACTACCCCAGAAGCCTCTGGTCTGTAAGCACAATGTAGTTTTTGTTTAATACTCAGTGCTTCACAAATCAATTGGATCAACTCATTTTGGAAATGTGTTCCTCTATCTGTTTCAACCGTGACTGGAAAACCATACCTTGGAATGAACTCTCGCAGCATAAGTTTTGCCACTGTTGTTCCATCATTCCTTCTTGTGGGGTATGCCTCCACCCAACGAGAGAACAAACAGACGACCACTAGAACATATCTTAATCTGTTACTAGGGGGCATCTCGATAAAGTCCAATTGCATTCTTGTGAATGGACCTCCTTCTCGTCCTATTGTTCCTAGACTCACTACTGTTTTTCTTCCTGGGTTAAACTGTTGACAAATAAGACATCTTTGACAAAGACTTTCAGCAATGGCTCTGAATTTTGGGTTATACCAGGTTTGTCTAAAAAGTCTAATCATTGCATCTCTCCCAATATGAGCTTGTCCATGGTACATCCGTGCCATGTCTGCAATCATGCTATCAGGCATAACTGGTCTTTCATCTCTGTATACCCACACACCATTATTTTCCTGTCTTCTACATCCTGCTTTTATCCAGTAATCTTTTTCCTCATCTCTTGCTGTTTCTTGTAACTGCCTTACTTCATCCCATGTTTCGACTGTATTAGTGAAAAGCAAAGGACAACAGACATGTTCCCTTTCTCTATTTTTGTTCAGTGACGCCATGTTTTCCGCACAATATCTAGCGATCTCATCAGCATAATTATTGCCGACCGCTATGTAGTCTTCGTTTTTCTTATGCGCCTTGCACTTCACTACAGCTATTTGTTTAGGCAACTGTATCGCCTCAAGCAGTTTTTTAACATAATCTCCATTTCTGATAGGTGTTCCTGCAGATGTCAAAAATCCTCTTTGTGACCAAATCTGACCGAAATAGTGTACGATGCCGAAACCATATTGGCTATCGGTCACAATCGTGATTCGTACATTTTTCCCCAATTTACATGCTTGAATCAAAGCAATTAGTTCTGCAACTTGGGCAGACCTAACTCCTTTCAGACAAGACGCTTCCATCACAGTTGCCACTGTGCATACTGCGTAAGCTGCGCTTAACACTCCTTCTTTTGTGCGTAAACATGAACCATCTACAAACATGACATAATCCGATTCCTTTAACGGTTCATCTTTTATGTCAGCTCTTGGTTTTGTGCAATATTCCAGCACATTCAGACAATCATGATCTACTTCGTCTTGTTCAATTATACTCTCTTCATCTGGCAATGATGTAGAAGGATTTACATTTATGCATCTATCTATGGTCACATTTTCAGCACTCAAGATGACTTTTTCGTACTTAGTCAGCCGACTATGTGTCATGTACTGTGCTTTTGTTCTTGTCAAAAGAATTTCTACTGAATGGGGAACATACACTCTCAGTGGATACCCCATCACTATACCTTCACTTTGTTCCAGACTTACACAAGTAGCAGCAACTGCTTTCAGACACCCAGGCAATGCTTTTGCTATAGGATCTAAAACAGCTGAAAAGTAAGCGATTAGCCTTTTCATGGTCCCGTGTTTTTGTACCAGTACTGAAAATGCACATCCATCTCTTTCACTGCAGTACAACTCAAAATCCTTCTCATAATCAGGCATGCCTAAAGCAGGGGCCTCACACAGTTTCTTTTTCAATTCTTTGAAAGATTTCATTTCTTCTTTGTTTAACTCAAAAGGGTCCTTTACATCTTTCTTTGTCAATTTTTGTAAGGGTTTTGCAATCAAAGAAAATCCACTTATCCACTGTCGACAATATCCAACCATTCCCAAAAACATTCTTACCTCTCTTTGAGTCATTGGTGCTCTCATTCCTTGAATCATTCTTACTCTTTCTGTCGCTATTTTCCGCACTCCTTTCTCAATTTTATGCCCTAAATACTGGACTTCTTTCTGACAAAACTGCAATTTTGAAGGGGACACTTTATGTCCTCTTTTCTCCAAATGGTTCAGTAAAGCAATTGTGTCACTTACACATGCTTCTTTAGTTTTCGATGCCACCAATAGGTCATCGATATACTGCACCATCACTGATTTTTCTGGCATTTTTAAATCTTCCAGAGATTTCTTTAGAATCTGATTAAAAATTGAGGGGCTTTCTGTATACCCCTGTGGAATTCGGCACCATGCCAAAATACGCTCTCCGAACCGGAATGCAAATAATGGCTGGCTATCTGGATGCAAAGGAATAGAGAAAAATGCGTGACACAAATCTATCACAGTGTACCACTCAGCTTCATGTGGGATTTGATATAGAATTACTGCAGGGTTTGGCACTATTGGACAACATGGTACAACTATTTTGTTGATCTTTCTCAAATCCTGTACTATTCTATATGTTCCATTTGGCTTTTTCAGTCCCATAATAGGTGAATTACATGGACTGCTCATGATTTCTTTCAGAATTCCCTGTTCAATCATCTTATTTATCACAGGAGTTATTCCTTCAATTATTTCTGGAGTTAATTTGTACTGTGGCGTGTTTGGATAAATTATCCCTTCTTTCACTGTTACTTTTACGGGATCAACTTCTCTCATTAATCCAATGTCCTCTCCTGTAAAATCCCACACACTTTCTTTTACTGTACTTTTCAGTTCTTCTGGAAGTTTTTCTGCATCAAATGCAGGAAATAAACCATTCGTTTCAGGTTCTTGATTCATCAAAGTTACTTTATACAAAACATCTTCATCTGAAGTCTGGAAACCTATTCCATCTGGCGTACAATAAATTGTGCAATTCATTTTGCACAAAAGGTCACGACCTAAAAGATTTACAGGACTACAATCGCACACTACAAATTTATGCATTTTGCTAAAAGAACCAATTTTTACTTCCACCAATTCAGTAAGTGGGGTTTTAATCTGCTGATTGGCTACTCCTACCACTTGGATGTATTCACCTGAGAGAGGAAGGTTTGGAATTTCCACTGATCTAACAGTAGAACGGGTAGCTCCAGTATCGACAAGGAATGTTACGTTTGCACCATTCACTTCTCCATCCACAAAGGGACCAGACTGATCTACCTCTAGAGTTGCGCCAAGCACGCACTCTTTCCCCTCTCCTGCGCACCGTCAGAAACTTTCATCCGGGTCATCCTCACTCTGACGCAACCAATACTGAGAAATGTTAGCTGCTCGCGGCAACTGTGTTACCTGCTCTCTTCCGTAGAATCCTGTTTCTCTACTGTATTTTTGCTGGTAAACAGTGTTGGGAAGTGGTGGTTGTGGCACCTGACTTTGTTGAACAACTACCTCATTCTGCACCTGTGGAGTTAATGATTGATGTTCCGGATTAGGTTTAGGTGGGAACTTACACTCATTTCTCCAATGCCCTAATTTTCCGCAATTATGACATGGCCATTTCTTCTTTGCCTCTTCTAGACTCACTTGACCTTTTCCTTTACCTATGTTTGGTCGCATCTTATTCTGTCCTGATTCGTTTCCATTATTATTGTCCAATTGGGCTTCTTGTTTTTCTGCCACTTTCACTTGTGCCCACATTGCCTTTTCTTTCAACTTACGCTGTTTACTCTCTATTTCATCACTACAATACTTAGCATACCTCAGCACCTCATCTACACTTCCATTCTGCCAGTTTATCATATGTTGCTTAATCATATCGCTTATTTCTTGTTTCAGGCCAAACACAAATCGGTATACAAAATGACTCATGTCCTTTTCACTCAATTCCTCATAACCACTATACTGCTTGAAAACCAATAACAATCGCTCATAATATGCATGTACAGACTCCTTACTTTCCTGTGTAGTTCTATCAATCTTAACCCAATCTGTCTCTTTGGGAGGAATCTTATTCTTCAAAAAGGTAATCACCTTGTCGTATTTCTTCATCACATCTGGTCCTGGAGCTCCTGTCTTAGGATCTCTTGGATATTCTGTAGTTGGCCAGTCAACCGTAATCTTACATTCTGACCACAGATCCATTGGTACCACTATGTCAAACAATCCATCCAAATCTATCCACAACACTTTTGAGACCTTTACAAACCTTTCTACTTGTCGGTACCACTCAACTGGCTTCTCTCTTAACTTTGGAAAGTCATTTGTAAATGACAGGATGTCCTGCCTAGTCCAGGGAACATGCACGTAACTACCACCTGGAGTTTCTCTCATAGGGTATTCTTTAGCAACAGGTTCTTTTTCTGTTATCATAAAAGCCAATGAACCTTTGTCTATACTTTTCTCATTCTTCTTTGTCCATCTAACCTTCCACCTGTCCACATCACCCCATTTTCTCAACAACACAATCAACTCCTTTATCTGTGTCAGCCTTCCTGCTGTATTCAAATTTTCAATATCTTTTTCACAAAAGTCTACTCTGTATGGTTTCTGCAATGTTTTTACTTTTGCAAAATCTATCCCAATCTCACTAGCCACTTCTTCTAGCTTGTCATGTAAATTCTTTGCCCTCCATGTTATACTTTTGCACAGAAACATTATTTCATCATCCTGATAATTTTTTATCTTTTCAGTACCAATCGTTCCTAGAATTAATTCTTCCATATCTATTTTCAATCTGATCACATCTAATGGTTTTTCTTCTGTTTCTTTTATTTTAAAAGCTTTCATCCACTCATTTAACTCATCAGGAGTCGGACCTATGGGAGTACTATTTATTTCTGTCCAATTTCCACTCTTTTCAGGTGTCACTGTTGCAGATTCAGTTACCATAGGTATTTTTCTACCGTTACACTCATTTATTGTCAAATTTTCAGGTGGACTTGGTCTGTAAGCACTAGCCAAATTGCTTGTACCTGGACTTGTTTCCATTCTTTCCTTTTCTCTCTGAAATTGTGAACTCAAGGGAATCACCAAAGATCGTTCATCAATTTTCTGATTCTCAAAAACTGGTATTACTGGACCTATTGTTACAGGCACAGTAACTGCTTCCATATTTTTAGTCAATTCTCTAATTTTCTCAGTTAGTTCTTTTGTTGTCCTTGCCAATTCGCTTGCATTTTCTCTTTCTATTCCCTCATTTTGAGAAGTTCTCATTTGTTCTTGTGACCTATTTACCTCATTTCTCTTTTCCGGACTTTTATTTCGCATAGTCTCTATTGGTGGCGCATTTGGTGTCACCACTGTAGAACTCTGCTGATACGGAGGTGGATTTCTATTTAATATATCTTCCAGCAATTCGTCATCCGTTTCGCTCTCATGCATATACTTTTCTCTCTCTATATGTTTCTTTTTCTCAGTCCGTTTTTTCTTAGTCCCCTCCTCAACTGTAAAAGCTGGAAACAAACCTCCTGTCATGTTAGCACATCTCCATCGTTTTATTCTGTCCTCATGATTCATTCCCCACAATCTTCCGGGCACAAACTCATAACCTTTCATTCCTCTGAATCTTTCTCGCTCGTACATCTCATCTTCCCATTCTGTTAAAGCCTCAAACTGTGTCGGTCTAGGTCTAGGTTCCAATTTAAACATCTTTTCTCTTAAATTCCGTAAAACCGCTACATTAAAAGAACCATTTTCAGGGAAAGCCAATGCTCCATCATTCTTTGTATATTTTACCCAATTGTCCAACCATATGCACGTATGATATCCATATTTCAGCATCATGTGTGAAGCTGCTGATTTCGGCGGAGGAATTATTTGTCCCTCTCTAGTCACAACCTTTTTGTCTTTCTTAAAGAAATTCTTCAATTTCGTCGTCCATGACGTTCTCTCCCTTTCATACTCGTAATACGGCATGTTTTCTATTTGTTTTCTTTTTACTCTAACGCTGTTTCTGTGTACGGAACTTCGACCAATTACAGCGCGACTCACACTAAAGTACCAATCAGAACAATTCCCACCGTCCGCGAACCAACCAATCCTAGCGCGGCACTTTTCTACGTCACTCCTGCTCTGTGTTCACGTGACTAGCGCACTATCCAATCCTAGCGCAGCACTTTTCCACGTCACTTCTACTCTTTACCCCTCCTTTACAAAATTTATCGGCAATTTTCTTTTCACTGTTTTCTTCGTTAGTTACAACAAATAAACAATTCCATAGTCTGATTCGCTAAACAAAGTGACAGCCTTGTCCTTTTACACAAGAATCCTGTTTTTCCAGTAGGCAGCGCTTACCTCTACCCTACCACAGAATTATTTACTCTCACCGATAAAGTAGCACTTCCCTCTACCTTACCCTTCTTTCAAACAAACAATTTACTTGTTTCTCTGGGGATAAGACACATGTGGAGACTAGGCTCCTGAGAATTAAGGCCAAAGTTTCACAAGTAAACGTGATTTGCTATTTCATTTACACACTTTTCACACAGAAATCCCTAACATAACACAACCTGCGTTATAACCAAAATGAATTCAGACCATGTACCAAATTCCATGTGACTTCTCTTGCCACACGTGTTCCACTTCCTACATCCCAGAAGCGTGAAAACTTACATATAACATAACGCGACTCAACATAAAGTGTTAGTCATCAAAAATAATCAATAATCAATAAACAATAATCACTAAACTAATCTATAGAAAACCATAACTCTGCTACCAAGAAATCTGATGCAGCGCGTACAATAAAAACTATTCTCCTCCTAGGTTACTTATAGGTCATCCAGGGGCAAACTATATTTCTCATATCCTCATGACGATGGGGCCCATAATCATCGTCTAACACACACGCACACTCCTGGATTTCCTTTACACCTTTGTGAAATTCTGTACTCCTAGGAGAAACATGAGAACTAAATGGAGAACACCATTTTATGTACCGCTGGAAGAGCCAGGATATCTTATTACCTTATTTTGTCCCTTTCTTTTAGTTATTTCTTAAGATATTCCTGCTTATTGCTTGTCGATGAATCATTCATTTAAGAAATTAGTTCATAGTGATTAAGACCAGCTGAATCACAATAACCAATTACTTATGTCACAATCATTTAGGAAAATAACCACTGAGTCATTTTGTGTTTAAAGAATCTTAAATTTTATATAATTTAAAAAGCATGAAAAGAATTTTAATACTTTATTCAATTATTCATTCTTAAATTCACAATTTTATTAAGCATAATCAATTTATTGCAGAAAGGAAATTTTGTCATGAAGCCAAAACCCTAATTACCTGCCTAGCTTCCTAATTTAGCCTAATGATTTCTAACCTAAGTTAGGAATTAGAAATAGCCTGATTCTCATACTCAACTGTAAAATAAAGACAGCAACAGCAACTTCAGCTCGTCAGCATCAGCTACCTGCAACCCGTCTCCTCTAACAGTCTTTCAGCATCTCCCGCTCAGTAAGGGATCGATCAGGACCACCTAGCACTGGAAGCCACCAACACGACTCTTCAACTCCTCTCCTGACTGTGACTGCAACCACGACTGACATCAACTCTTGACCCCCTCCCACTAAGAGTAGGCCCTCTTATACCCTAATTCTAACTTTGCTAACTAACTGTTGCAACATTAATATCACGCTTTTCTTTCATTGGTCCATGCATGTCAGCTTATTCATTCTTTAATCAAGTTCTCTTGGATTCAAGGGTCCTTGGATCATTTCCTTTCCCATACGCTTAAACATTTCCATCCGATTCGATCAGTTCATTTGTAACTTCTTTCGACACATTCGAGAACTCCGCAGTCATTGTCCTTTCTCTTGACTTGTTTCCCACGGGCTCTTGCTGATCATCACGGCACGCTATCAGTTCAATTAGGTCACATCAGCCTTGACCATTACTTGCATCTTAGCCTCTCTGTTAAACCATGAGCTCGCTTTCTCCCATTTCATCACGTGTCATGTGTTCCCTTGCGCCTGCGCACATCTTCCCACTGGCGGCCATTTTATCTCGCCACTCGGTTATACTTTAGAAGCACTAATTTGAGGCAAACAAAACATAATTAAAATAGAGAAAAATATCCCTTTCGTTTCCCTCCCGTCTACGTACCCCAATTAGTTGTTACCTAGCAGAAAGCAACATTTAAGCTGTTCCTTACTTACCATCACTATTTGTTTTTGCAACGACACGTTTTATTTCTATGAAGCACAATAACATGCATTTATTTTTATTAGTACGCATTTATTTTTACGTTATAACTAGACACACGGACATTCATTAATAGATTATTTAGCACACACATTGGCATATTACCATTCCCACACATACAGTGTTGATTAATACATTTAAACGAACATTTTATTTAATTAATTATAAAATTTGTTAGGGGTTAAATTTTTTTATTTTCCCTGCTCCATCACAGACATGGCACGGATGTACCATGGACAAGCTCATATTGGGAGAGATGCAATGATCAGACTTTTTAGACAAACCTGGTATAACCCAAAATTCAGAGCCATTGCTGAAAGTCTTTGTCAAAGTGTCTTATTTGTCAGCAGTTTAACCCAGGAAGAAAAACAGTAGTGAGTCTAGGAACAATAGGACGAGAAGGAGGTCCATTCACTAGAGTGCAGTTGGACTTTATCGAGATGCCCCCTAGTAACAGACTAAGATATGTTCTGGTGGTCGTCTGTTTGTTCTCTCGTTGGGTGGAGGCATACCCCACTAGAAGGAATGATGGAACAACAGTGGCAAAACTTATGCTGCGAGAGTTCATTCCAAGGTATGGTTTTCCAGTCACGGTTGAGACAGATAGAGGAACACATTTTCAAAATGAGTTGATCCAATTGATTTGTGAAGCATTGAGTATTAAACAAAAACTACATTGTGCTTACAGACCAGAGGCTTCTGGGGTAGTAGAGCAGATTAATGGAACAATTAAAAACAGGTTAGGAAAAATGTGTCAAGCTACAGGACTCAAATGGCCAGATGCATTGCCTCTTGTTCTGATGACCATCAGAAGCATCCCTGAAAAGAAAACTGGACTCAGTCCCATTGAGATGATCATTGGACGAGCAATGAGACAAGCACACGTACCTGTCAACAAGTTATTAACTATAACTGATGATCTAGTACTGGATTATTGCAAGGGACTGGCTGATGTGGTGCGTTCTGTGTTTCATCAGGTTGGACCGGATGCGACCACTCTTGAAAGGAAACCAGCCCACGACTTGAATCCAGGAGACTGGGTCCGCATAAAAGTCCACAGGAGAAGAAACTGTCTAGTTCCTCGTTGGGACGAGCCACGACAGGTAATCCTGGTAACAACAACTGCTGTCAAGTGTGCAGGAGTGAAAAACTGGGTTCATGCCAGCCACACAATCAGAGTTCCAGAACCTACTGATCGACATGTGAGTCGACGACTGGAAGTGTGGGATAAAAGCTTAACAGCTGGGACAACAAGGATAAGTGAAAGGGTACCAGAACTTGAAGATCGACCTGAAAGTCGACATCTGGAAACCCCAACGGCAAACACCTCTAGAGAAGAAGAGGAACAAGAAGAAGACGAAGAAAGAAATTCAGAAGTTCCAGAATTTGAAGATCGACCTGTAAGTCGACATCTGGAAATATCTGACACAACTTCAGGATCTGATGATTCAGCTGCAAACTGGGAAGAATTCCGAAAGAGAACATGGGGTTATAAACCAATTAGAGAAGAAACTGAGCAAGAAATTGAGTTAGATGAACAACCAAGTACAAGTTATGGTGGAAATCCTTCAGAAACAATATTAATAGATGAAATAGGGAAAGAAGTACACAAAAAGTTAGAAAATCGAGAAGAACCCCGAGGAGCAATAGGGACAGATAAAGAAACAGAAGAACAGGGAAATTTAGAAACAGAAAGGGAGAAAAACACCAAATCGGAAGAACACCGAGGAGGGACAGTAATAAGGGAAAACAAGAAGGAGAAGACAGATCCACCAGTAGGAGATGACAAGATCATAAGTTTCAAAATAAGAGACAATAGTGAAATAGTTGAAACAGAACCTGAAGAAAGTGGAGAAGAGGAAAAGGCAAAAACTGAATCAAGAAAAAGAAATTGGAAAACAGAAAGAGAAGAAAGAGAAGGTGAAGCCAAAAGGCCAAGAAAAGGAGATAATTGGCCCAACAGCTATATAAGAAAATTGAGATATAGAATAATAAAAGCAGGAGATGAAAGTGCTGAACAAGTGAATGAGGTAACAAGTCAAAAGGGACAAGGAAAACCCAGTGGGAAAAGATTACAGAAGTCCAAAAGAACAAAGAAAGTGAATGCGAAGTATAAGTCACCTGAGTGGCTGTATATTGCAGTAACAGATTACAAAGAAGAAGAAAACACTCACGAGAACCAGAGACTAAGAAGTCGAATGGGAAAAGGTGAGATGCAACAAAACCTGAAGTGAAAACTTATAGTGTTTCTGCCGGACATGACAATTTTACTGGATGTGACAAATCACCGGATGTGACAACGAAAGAATTCTGGAGAGAATTAAAAGAAAGTACCAAGCAAAGACTTTTTGAAAGCAGAGTGGCATCTAAGTCATTTCTGAGGTGTAGTGACACAATTTTCTGAAACATAACAAATAGAAAAAGAAAAAGAAATGGAAAATAATAGGGATAGAAGAGATAAATGTGAGTTTATAAAAAGATGGTGCAAAATGTGCTGCTTTTGTACAGGGTTATTAATGACCATATGGATAGTTTTAGCAATCACAATTCCTATTAGTTTAGCTGTGATAGAAGCAAAGAATGATACTAAATCAGAAAAAGAGACTAATATTAAAGAACCAGTGATCCTAAGAAGTAGTGCAGAGTTACATAAGGATAAGTCAGTAACAGACTTTTCAAAAAATGTTTTTACAAAATTGTTGTATGAATATGTAGAGACAATGGATGTGAGAGATTGTTATGTTTGTATGCAGTTGCCTGCATCAGTGTCAGAAGGTGTGACCTATCATCACTTACCTCTAACTTATGGAATAACATGTAGCGTAATAGCAAGTTTATTTTATAAAACAGGTAGATTAGAATCTTATTATACTGACATAGATAAGATTTTTGCAAACATTCCAGTAGTACCAGAACTTAACAAAGTAAAACAAGCAAAAGTTTTAGGAGAATTTTTTCTAGAACATAGAAAATTAACCTTAGAAGAAATAGTTAGTAACAACCTTACCTGTGAGTTAAAGAAAGAAGAAAAAGTATTTTTAGAAATGGTTGAAGAAAGAAGAATGAAATTTCAAAAAGAAGCAATAAAAGAAGAAGGAAAACGCTTATGGACGTTTGAGGAAGGAAATCATGAAGGGAAAAAGATAAATGCAGCAATGACATTAGATTGGCCGCAAACAGGAAAGTTGTGTATTAGGAGAAATAAGACAGTCTATGACAATTATTTTGTAGGTTCCAGTATCTGCCATGACAATTATCAAATTCTGGGAGGTTGGGGATTCAAAGGTGGAAAAGATCCAATATTTCCAGGTATCTATTATATTTGTGGGAATAGAGCTTATTACAGGTTACCGGACCATTGGTATGGAACTTGCTATGTAGGCCTGGTCTTTCCAAAAATCTTTCATATGGACAGAGAAGAAAAAGGAACATACAAGATGATTAATAGCTTTACACATAGAAAGAGGGAAAGTTTTTCAGAAATTGTAGGAGATATTTTTGGAGCATTAATACCAGCAGTGGGAATATCTTTGAATGCATTTAAAATTCGGAAGTTATCCACAGTAGTAGATCGTTTGTCTACAGATACTGCGGGAGGGTTCTTAATGGTAAATACCGAAATGGTTGCCATGAGAGCTATGGTGATGCAAAATCGGCTTGCCCTTGATATTCTTTTGGCAAAAGAGGGTGGAGTCTGTGGAATGTTGAAAGTCCAACATTGTTGTACTTACATTCCTGATAAAAGTGAAAATATACAGAAGTATATTACAAATATTACAAATTTGCACAAAGAACTAGTTCCACTGGAGGTTGAACGTGTTTTGGGAAAACTTGGTAGAGGGTTTTCTTCAGTAGCAAATTGGTTTACCAGAATGGGTAGACTAATGATAGGGAAAGTTATAATAATAGCAACTGTAGTAATATTGTTAGCCATGGTATTGAAAATAGTAATAACATGTATAAAAAGAAAAGTAAGACAAAATAAGATAAAAAGAAATAACAGAATAATGAAAGAAAGAGAGAGAGAAATGGGTGAAATAGAGTTGGAGAAAATGAAAGAAAGCATGTATCAAGAGACTAAAAGGCAAGATGAAGAAGAAACAGATGTGTAAATAACAGAAAGCAAAGGACAAAAGACAGGCTGCCTGAAAAGAAGTATAACTTGGGTTTTATGTGGTGATTTAAAAATCACCAAAGGGGGATTGATGGAGCAGGGAAAATAAAAAAATTTAACCCCTAACAAATTTTATAAATTATTAATAAAATGTTCGTTTAAATGTATTAATCAACACTGTATGTGTGGGAATGGTAATATGCCAATGTGTGTGCTAAATAATCTATTAATGAATGTCCGTGTGTCTAATTATAACGTAAAATAAATGCGTACTAATAAAAAATAAATGCATGTTGTTGTGCTTCATAGAAATAAAACGTGTCGTTGCAAAAACAATAGTGATGGTAAGTAAGGAACAGCTGAAATGTTGCTTTCTGCTAGGTAATAACTAATTGGGGTACGTAGATGACGGGAGGGAAACGAAAGGGCTATATTTCTCTATTTTAATTATGTTTTGTTTGCCTCAAATTAGTGCTTCTAAAGTATAACCGAGTGGCGAGATAAAATGGCCGCCAGTGGGAAGATGTGCGCAGGCGCAAGGGAACACATGACACGGGATGAAATTGGAGAAAGCTCAACCTCGTGGTGTAACAGAGAGGCTAGGATGCAAGAAATGGTCAAGGCTGATGTGACCTAATTGAACTGATAGCGTGCCGTGATGATCAGCAAGAGTCCCGTGGGAAACCAGTTTAAGAGAAAGGACAATGACTGCGGAGTTCTCGAATGTATCGAAAGAAGTTACAAATGAACTGATCGAAGCGGACGAAAACATGTTTGAGCGTATGGGAAAGGAAATGATCCAAGGACCTTTTAATCCAAGAGAACTTGATTAAAAGAATGAATATGATGACATGCATGGACCAATGGAAGAAAAGCGTGATATTAATGTGCAACAATTAGTTAGCAAAGTTAGAATTAGGGTATAAGAGGGCCTACTCTTAGTGGGAGGGGGTCAGTTCCAGTCCATTCCAGAGTCGCAGAGAGTCGCAGAGAGTCGTGTTGGTGGCTTCCAGTGCTGAGTGGTCCTGATCGATCCCTTACTGAGCGGGAGATGCTGAAAGACTGTTAGATGAGACGGGTTGCAGATAGCTGATGCTGACGAGCTGAAGTTGCTGTTGCTGTCTTAATTTTCCAGTTGAGTATGAGAATCAGGCTATTTCTAATTCTTAACTTAGGTTAGAAATCATTAGGCTAAATTAGGAAGTTAGGCAGGTAATTAGGGTTTTGGCTTCATGACAAAAATTTCCTTTCCGCAATAAATTGATTATGTTTAATAAAATTTTGAATTAATAATGAATGATTTGATTGAATAAAGCTTAAATTCTTTTTCATGCTTTTAAAAATTATATAAAATTTAAGATTCTTTAAACCAAAAATGACTCAGTGGTTATTTTCCTAAGTAATTGTGACATCAGAAATTGGTTATTGTGATTCAGCTGGTCTTAATCACTATGAACTAATTTTTTACCTGAATGATTCATCGACAAAACAATGAGCAGGAATATCTTAAGAAATAACTAAGAGAAAGCGACAAACTAAAGTAATAAGATATCCCGGCTCTTCCAGCGGTACATAAAATGGTGTTCTCCATTTAGTTCTCATGCTTCTCCTAGGAGTACAGAATTTCATCAAGGTGTAAAGGAAATCCAGGTGTGTGTGTGTGTGTATTAGGCGATGTTTATGGGCCCCATCGTCATGTGGATGTGAGAAAATATAGTTTTGCCCCTGGATGACCTATAAGTAACTTAGGAGGAGAATAGTTTTTATTGTACGCGCTGCATCAACACTCTAAAGGTAAGGGCTGCGACGAGGAAGACGGATGAGATAGATAATAACTTGGTTACTTACCAGTAATTTTCATTACTCTGAGTTTTAGTCTTCCTCGTCGCAGTCCTAGGTCCTCTCCTTTCCCTTCCTCTGGAAATAGGAAATAATTGCATGGTTTAGATTGACATTTCAGGAGGTCTTCCAGCTCGGACTCGGGGCACGAGCTGGTAGTTTTTTAAACTGAGTGATTGCTGTCCATGAGAGAGACAATGCTCTATGGGTATGGGCTGAAACAATGAAGACTATGACTTGGAATAATGAAGATTACCTGTGAGTAACAGAGTCAATCGTGTATCATAAAACCCGCCCACCGCAAACACATAACCAATGGGTGACAAGAGTACAGAGGGTTAGTATTTTGTTATTCGTAACAACTGTGCTTTGACCCACATTTCAGTAAGCCTTAACCCCAGAGGAAGAGAAATAAACTCCATTGACCCCTGTGCCTATATCATCACTGCAAAAATTGGGATTATTTGTGCCATTTGCAACATAAAATGGCTTTATCAAGAAGGGAATATTTAACAAGCACTGGAAAAGCCAATAGGTCTTGTCAAGTGAGAGAAAGTAACATGGAATGCAGGGGGAGAAAAGCTAACATGAGAGAGAAAGAGAGAGACCAATGTGGAGCTGAGGGAGAAAAGCACAGAAGAGTGAAAGCAGTGCAGGGGTGGAGAAGCACACTAGGGTGAACACATCACTGAGGAAGGCGAGGGATAAGCATGCGGGCAAGAGAGAGCAACACAGAGCACGGCAGAAGGGGAAAGAAAAATTCCAAAGGGAGACAGCTGGCACATACATGCACTCTTGTAGCGTGCTTAACCAAAAAAAGTAGTGCATGAAAAATGAGCAGTAGAAGGACAAAAGTAATGCTGCAATGCTCCAGGGGAGGAACAAATACAAGAAGAGGAAATAGAACCCGCACAAACTAACAAATGGTAAGTGGTAAGCGGTGGGCGGGCTCTAAGCCCAGAGTAAGCTGATAATAGGTCTTTTCGCAAACCAAATAACTTGCGCTGTCTGGTAGGCAAGACCTAAAACAACATAAAGAACATAAATGTGCTGTTCAGACTTTTTCATTGAGGTTTACAACATTCAATAAGAAAGGAATCTACGTTTTCTTGTTCACATAAGATTTTAGAATCTATCAACAATTATTCTGAAATACAGTGCTGGGGAAGAAAAACAGGAAGCTAACAACTGTCTCATAAAATTATTACTTTGACAGAAGCAATTCCCTTTGTTTCAAAGTACACAGTTGACGTTGCTTTAATCCTGCGGTGAAATGAGGAATTAAATCTGTTTGCTATGGGAGGGCAAAACCATCAAATTGATGCGTTTCAAGTCTAACTGAACTCATTGGTAAACAACGTGCATTCGCTTTCTGGCACTGCTGCAAAATAAAACAAGGAGTGTGCCGTGGGAACCAAAGCCACCCTCTGCTTCAAGGCCTTATGCAGCTATTTATTTACACAATCCTGCAGTGTACACCAAGGAGGACGCGCATCAGGAAATGGATTAGTTCCCACTCACAGCGGATTAGCAAGAAGGCCCTTCCCTTTCTCTTGTATTATTTTTGCCCCTTCCTAATAGCGTCTTGCTTAACAGAGAGGAAAATACGCATCCAGTGGAGCAATTTACTTTTTATAGCTACATAATTATGGTATGGCCACAGGGAAATATTTTAATAATAGTGTGTAGAATTAATACAAATTAAAAACTGCATTTGGTATGTAACAATTTACCGTGGATGCCCTGCTGTTCTTTGTTGAATTAAAAACAAATAAAAATGAAGAAGATATTCGCACGTAAGAGTCACAAGTAGCTACTGATTTTATTTTTCGCTGCTTTGCTCCAATAATTAAGTGAATGTGCATGTTAAATATCTTGCTGTCAATCAGTATTGTGACATAAAGGAACGCTCGGAAACATGCATAATGAATTGTGTTTTATACAGAACTGTAAGTTCAAACGGGGACATTTCGGCAAGATGTACTTTCCTCGTACTGAGTCTGTTAGATACACGGCAGTGAGCCATTTGCACGTAGTGTACTCCCTTTTAGAATGTGCTTGCATAAGTAATGTAAGTGCATTGCTTTGAAATTTCAGTTTTGAATATTTCAGGATTTCTTCCATCATGGAGTAGCAGAAGCCTCACGTTTCACACAGGCCGTTTGAGACTATCACCCACGACACACACCGTTCCATTTGCATATTCGACCACCTGATCAGAGAGGTCAGATAAAATGTGACCATATCACCCCCACACACCCTGAGCCATCTACACCGGGCAGACATACATACTTTTCAGGGTCTACTCTAGCATCTAAAAGGCCAGCAAGAACAGGCCAGACTTCCAATTCAGTTTGAAATGCAGACATTTTGCACAGAAAAGACAAACAAACATGCCTTTCCAGAGATTATCTATGCAGAACAACAGCAGAACAACAGATGGGATCTCTGGGTAGCTCCTGGATTCTATGGCAGGACCCGGAGGCGAGGATTATGACTTCTTTCTTCATTTATTTTCAAATAGCAGCCGTTAAAACATGGATAACATTCAACAATAAAACTTCATTTCCCATCATGCCAGGAAAAGAAGTCAACAATTCAAGGCACTTTGCATCGCACACAAGGCACTTCATGGTGACGGCCCACAATTTCTTCATCACGTTTTTAATTGGTACTCTCCCAGTAGGTCATTACGATCAGCTAACGCCTTTTTAATGCTTACCCCCAGAGTTAAAACTATGAACTGGGGGGTAGGAGCTTTAGACACAGTACCATTAGAATTTGGAACGCACTTCCGCTCTCTCTTAGGAAGATTACATCCCTGCTTGAATTCAGGAAACACCTCAAGACCTGGCTTTTTAAAAACTAGTCTCCTGCGTCAGTGTGTGGTCCGCAACGCGCCTAGACACCTATGGGTAGTAGTGCGCTATACAAGTTGTTATAACATAACATAACATATAACATAACAACATAAACAAAGTCCCAGTCCAATCAGGAGCCATCTGTCCCTTCAAGGGGTGTTGTCCTTCCTCTCTCGCCCTCTTTCTTCACTGCTTGCAGCCGAGTCCAGATGAGTGTCGGGACTCCGGTCCCCTTTTTCCTTATTATCTGATTTTTTGTCACCTTGGTTGTGTGTGTTTTGATTCAGCCTGAGGTCTCGTACCTCTGCTTGGTGTGGCCGCGGGAGCGCTGTTTCGCTCCACTCACGACCGAACTTCTGATTTTGCACTGTAATTATCCCTTGTGAGGGATCGGGGAGGGCTCACGGCGGTCTGTTGGCCGCTAGAGGGCACGTGCCATCAGCGCGTCTTTCCTCAGACGCTCTGTGTCTCGCTGGACCGTGGAGCGGAAGGCGCGTCAGTTTCTGTCAGATCTGAGCACCTCCGACTGCAGCCGTAGCGAGTCTCTCTCTGTGCCCCAAGTAAGCCTGGAGCGGGACACCCTGCGGGGTAGGACGGTTTGGAACACGGTCTCCGATAAGGCAGACTCTGCCCAGGCTGCAAATTAACTGTTTTGAGCCCGTTTTTAGCACGAGGGCGAACTGTCTGCCTGCTCTAGTAGGAGCTGTGAGGGGTCCTCAGTGGGCCTAATACAGTGTGAGCTTTGACCCACTCCTGTACAGGGCCTTTGGCTCTCTTTGCCTGTTTTCTCTTCTTGCCTCAGTAACAGGTGTTTGATTAGGGGTCCCCCCCCTCTCAGTTTGGGTTTCCTATCCCTCTTACCTGGTGGGTGGCCACCCAATAACTACAGCCAGCCCTCAGTATTTTGTTACTTACCTCATGGAGGATTACAGTGATTATTATGAGGAGGAGGAGGACGTCCAGTATTTTCCAGTCACCGACGAGTTTTGTGACGCAGTGGATGCCTCCATTGTTAGGGCGGTCTCAGACGCAGTGGCCCCTCTAGAGAAGAGACTCATTGTGAGAAGTTGGCCTGGTATATGCTGTTCACTAGTTAAAGTGGACACCTTGCACCAGTACAATTCGACTCTTATGGTAGGTAGGTTTAAGACAACCTTTATAGAAAGCTATCCTAGTGGTAGCTGTGGAGAGCAGCCTTCAGGCTAAGTCTTGGAGGAATGTAAAGCAGCTTGTTTTACCACACAACCTCTTGAATCACCAAATGAAAAGACACCACACAGGTATATATATCAAATATATATGTATTTATTACTAAACAACTCTCTAATAATCTCTTGTGAGATTAGAAGACAGGAACATATGCATAAATCAACGTTTCACAATAAATTAAGCACAAATATGGCTGGGGCCCTAGGGGCGTACCAGACCATATACTAAAAAAGAGGCTTAAGAACAACGACTTGCAAAGGGACAAGGCATAGGGCCTTCAGAAGTGTTGGGGCTCATGAAACCACCCAAGGCAGGTAAGTAAAGGACCCACGGGGGACGCGTGCAGTGCGTGAACACAGGCGCGGATCGCCGTAGACTTCAATGAGGCAAGTCTCGGTTGGAAATTAAGAGTTTAAGGGCACTTTGGGAGTAGCTACAAGCAAGTCACTTACAGGGTAAGTAGTTCTAGGGCCAACACCCACAGGAGCACCGTAGTGCTGGAGTTACCTCACCCAGGGAAGCCGGGTGCATAGGTGTCCTTTGGTGTCGGGTCGCGGCGTCGTTTTCAATGGGAGCCAATGAAGACTTGCTGCTTGTGAAGCCAGAAGAAGTGTCCGGTGGAATCCAAGCCTGGATTCGGAAGAAGGAAGACCTGAAAGCAGAGGGGACAGTGTTCAAAGTCACTGGGCAGTGACCCGGGGCAAGGAAGATGAATGCCCACCGTCGTCGACAGATTCAGGTCGTTCACCGGTGTCTTGACTCTTCGGCCACAAGGTCCAGGAGGCGTTGAGGACAACCAGGAGCTGGATTCAGCGTGTCCCACAAAGTCTGCAGCTGACTGCGGTGTCGGCGACCCAATTGGAGCCAACAAGCCTTGGTAGCAGCAAGTCTCGTGGAAAAAACAAAAAGTCAATGGTGCAGACCAGCAAGGTCTGGGGAACTCACCCAGCGAGGATAAGTCAGGGCAGGCCTGGAGCAACCAGGGGAGCCCTTTGGTTCTGTAGAAAAGTCTTCAGGGGACCCCCAAGCCGGCTGGCAAGGGATCGCAAAGATGCCTCGGGAGGATTCCTTCAACAGGGGCCCATGGTCACTCGGGACGGGGTAGGCCTCTGATCTTCAGAGGGATTTCTACTAGAGGCTGGGACCATACATGGTCCAAAGCACAGGTTCATAGAATGTCGTGAAGGGGTTGCACTCGAAAATAGTGCACGGTACCCAGGGACTGTGGTTCCTTATCACTCGTGGGGTTCACTTGCCTCAGCTTCACTGGGGACTCACGATGGCCTTGGAGAAGTCAGGAAATCCTTGTCTTGGGCTGCAGGGACCTCGGGCTCCGGCGGGAGCAGCATAGTTTGCGACCGTCGTTTCAGTTTTTGGTGCCTGCCAAGCAGGGGAGTCACTCCTTGACTCCAAGGGAGATTCTTCAGTCTTCCAGAGGTAGTGGAACGTCGAAGGTCCAGGATTCTTCTTCAGAGCGTCGTCCAGGGATATCTAGTTTGCAAGTTCAAGGGTTCCCTACCTTATACTAAAAAGGAAGGGAGGGACTAGCTCTAAGACCCCACCTATGGGAGGGTCAGGGGAGTGGGTGGCTACACCCACTTCCCTTTGTCCAGTTTCGCGCCAGAGCAGGGGCAGGTAGCCCCTGAGCCGGTTTGAACTGGTGTATGCACAGAGGAGCCTTCTGCTCCCCCAGTGCAGGACTTCAAAGCACTCTAGGAGTGCACCCACCCAGCCCCAATACACTAAACCCTGTCTGGGAGGTGGTCACACCTCCCTGGGACAGGATACCTATTGTTGGGCTTCCTCCACTGCGAGTTTCGGTCATCAGCAGGAGGGCAGCCCAGTGTCTGTGACTGGTGGCATCCATTTTGTGATGCCAGGGCTCTTCAGGATTCTACCGCGTTTCCACAGTAGGTACATGTCTATCCCTCTAGAAGGGTGGAATGCTACCCCCGCCACCAGAACTGGCGGGGGTAGTATTCCAAGATGTTTGACACCAAACACGACATGTTTCCGTGCAGCCATCCCAAAGTTAGCATTTAACGCGGGGTTATAATGCGCTTAAGAGTATATGGTCAGGCTGCACTACAAACAGCATCAGAGAAGGGTCTCCGAATGCTGCAGAGGGGCTCTGCTCATGCAGGGGCACCCTCTCACATAGGAACCAAGCACTCTGCCTTCAGGATTGATAAGGCCTGCCATAGGAGTGACTTATAGGTTTATATGTGTGTATCTATGTAGTGATATAGGTAGCCTATATCACAGTAAGGGGTGCATGCACCACCTTACCCAGGCTGCAGTAGCAGACATGTGGTGTCAGATTTAGTCTGCTTCCCAGGGGTGGCATAATACATGCTTCAGCCCCTGGTAGGCCTGTGAAGTACCTATGCCCTTGGTACCTAAGGTACCATATGCTAGGGACTCATAAGGCACCACAGTATCCAATCACTAGTGCACCTAGAATGCACTCCAAGTCGTTTAGAGAGAACAGAGAGGCTGGGGCCCTGATTGGCAGGGTCCCAGCCAGACTATAGCCAGAAACCAGTGTAAACATCAGAAAAAAAGGGGGGGGCAACATAAGAGGCAGATCCTACTCTCCTACACTCATGGAGATCGCGCAAAGGTGCCTTTAACCCCTCTCACAGAGGGAAGATCTGCCTGGGCCCTCAGCCCCAGAAACTCTGGAGCAGGCCACTGCCCCCCCCCTCTGAGAATCCGCGCAAACACCCTCATGATTCTGGGGTGGATATGGATCCCTTTGACAGGCTCAAACAAGCCTTCCTAGGGACTCAACCCCAAACTCCCCAACAGGTTAACCCCCCTACTATTCCCCCTCCACCGGAGGATACTCCCGCTCAGCCACCCCCTTCTGATGGCTCGCCGACAGGTTCTGAAGGGGATTCCAATCAGGATAGGCCTTGGAGGCCAACGGACCACCCGCCTGCAGGTCCCAGTGCCCCTGCAGGGCAACCCATTGATTCTCAATCAAATCTTCTGGACCCTGAGGACCTTATGCACCCTCGTTCTTCTAAGTGGTGTCCCTGCTCCAAGGTGGCTAAGTATGTCGGCAGCAGGCTCCGCAAGCCCATAGATCAGGAAGTCAGGACTCGCCTCAGGGCAGAGTGTCCCCGCCCGTCTTTAGAAGGGAAAGTTGCGGTCACTCCGGAGATTGACGCACGGATGGCCACTTTCCTGGCCAAATACATTAAAGATCCCAATAAGGGCATTGACCGCTCTTGGCGGTCATGCCAGGACAAGCTCCTGGATGTGGTAGGCCCCCTTGATAACATTTTTGGCACGGCGGAGGACGCCTATACTTCTGGGGCTTTGATTTCCCCAGAGATCCTCTCTAGCTGGGCCCAGCGTGCTGTCATATTTTTAGGCAATGCGAACTGTGCCATCTCTACCGAGAGGCGCAAATCCTTGCTGATCAAAATCGATCCCAAGCTGGGGGAGCTGGCCACGTCAGAAGTGGGACAGGTGGCTCAAGGGGGACTTTTTGGCGATCCGTTCGTCAAGGAGTTGGGAAAATTTGTTTCCACATTTAATTCCCTGGACAAGGCCCAGTCAACAGTAAAGCGCATTTTCAATGCGCGTGTTTTCAGCGGGGCCAGCTGTGGTAGGGGGCGCTCGGCTGGCCGTTGCTCTTCAGTTGCCTCCGGCAGGGGCCACCAATCCCAACGCGGCCAGTGGCAGGACTCCTCACGCTTCAGAGATTTCTACCCCGCCCGAGGACGAGCGTGCCACAGAGGCCAACATAATGGACCAAGGGCAGGAGGAGGAAACTCCAATAAGCATGGTGAGTTTTTCTTTTATTTCTTCCACCCTCATCAGCGTTTCCTGCAGTTTCAGTGGCATAACCGCACTTTCGAGTTCACCTTGCTGCCTTTCGGCCTGTCCTCGGCCCCTTGGTGTTTTACCAAGGTTCTCAAACCAGTCAGAGAACACTTGAGGGCGTCTGGAATTCACATGATCGTATACCTGGAGGACATGCTGCTGATGGACCAGTGTCCAACGACCTTGTCCCAACACCTCCAACGGGCCATAGACCTTCTTCAATCCTTGGGGTTTGTGATAAATCAGGCAAAGTCAGCCCTGGTTCTGTCTCGGTCCATTACCTTCCTAGGGGTTGTGATCGATTCGATGGTATCCATCTAGAGTCTGCCGTCCAGAAAGATGGCAAAGATTCGCCTAGAAATACGAAGGACGTTGTCTCGACAGCAAGTCACCCTTCTCCAGCTGGCCAAGGTGGTGGGGCTGCTGTCCTCCTCGATCCAGGCCATCTTCCCGGGCCCCCTACACTTCCGAGCCCTCCAACGACTAAAGGCAGCTCACCTCCGCCGTGGCCTCTCGTACTCCCTCTTTCGGAGGAGGCCGGGGAGGAACTTCGATGGTGGCTCTCATACATGGAGGCATGGAACGGACGGGCCATTTTCGAATCTCAACTGGATTTGGTGATCAAGTCCGATGCCAGCGGTTTGTGGCTGGGGAGCTCGTTGTGGAGAGTTCACCACAGGAGGCGGATGGTCCGCTACAGAACGGACCCTCCACATCAACTGCCTGGAACTAATGGCAGGTTCCTTTGCGGTCAAGTGTTGGACCAGAGACCGGGTTCAATCTTGTGTCCTGCTGAAGATGGACAATGTAGCGGCGGTCCGTTACGTCAATCACTTAGGGGGCACGAGGTTCAAGGCTCTGGCAGACCTGGCCAAGAATTTTTGGGAGTACTGCCTGGACCATCATGTCTCGGTGACAGCGGAGCATCTTCCGGGGTCAGCCAACCAAGTGGCGAATTGGCAATCTCGCCATCTGCGGGATTCAAGCTTGTGGAAGCTTCTCCCGGACTTGTTCCAGGCCCTTTCTTCTCTTTGGGGCCCATTCACGATCGATCTATTTGCATCCCGACTGGACTATCAGCTTCCCTGGTATTACAGTTGGAGACCGGACCCGGGAGCTGTAGCCACCAATGCCTTTCTCCAGGCCTGGTCAACGGAACATGGTTAAGCGTTTCCCCCGTTCGCCATGATCATGCGCCTGATGACACAGGTACGCAGACAACAGGCGGACTTGGTGGTGATTACTCCATGAAGATCGCAAGTTTGGTTTCCAGTTCTGATGGAACTTTCTTGGGCATCTCCAATACGTCTAAACCAGTGTCCTCATCTCCTGACCGACCCTGCCGGGAATCCTCACCCGAAGGTCACGGCTGACAATCTCCACCTCATGGCATGGAGGATTACAGGTCAGGATGGTAGGTCCCGGGCCTATCAAGCGACGCTGCGCGTCTCCTCTCCAAGGACTGGTCAGAGGGTACAGTTAAGCGGTACAGATCAGCCTGGTCCAGATGGATGGGTTGGTGTTTGCGACGGGGTTTGGATCCCGTGTGGACGGATGTTGTCCACATCTTAAATTTCGTGATGGGCCTAGCAGCAGAGGGTCTAGCCTATCGATCGGTTAATACTTTTCTGTCTGCCATCTCCGCAGGCCACGCCGTGATTGCGGGCCTCCCTGTGGGGGAGCATCCGCTAGTTAAAAAATTGCTTTGGGGCATTAGTTTGTCCCTTCCTCCGGAACCTAGATATTCAACCCTTTGGGACGTGAATAAGGTTTTGAATAAGGTTTTGAAGCTCTTGTTTGGCTGGCGAAGCAATAGATATCTCTCAAGGAAGCAATTGTCGGCCAAATTGGCTATCCTTTTGTGTCGGATGTTCAAGCCTTAGACATTTCAGGTAGGTCCTTTACCCCAGAAGGCATCACATTCCATGTTACCAGGCGTACCAAATGCCTTTCCAGGGCAATTTCCTACCCAGCGTTTCCAGCTGCGCCCAAGTTGTGCGTTGTCAAATGCATCAAGGCTTATGAGGCCGTGACAGCGGACCTCCGTCCACATTGGGAGAAACAGCTGTTGATTGCTTTGAGGAAGCCTTTCCGGGCAGTTACCTCTCCAACCATCGCCAGGCGGGTGCGATGGATTATGCAGGAGGCGGGCATTGACACCAAGAGTTTCGGCACTCACTCCGTGTGCGGGGCCATGGCCTCAAAGGTGTTTGATTTGGGAGCCCGCTTGGAGGACATTATGAATGCAGCTGACTGGTCTTCGGATTCCACCTTTAAGAGGTTTTACTTTAAACCAGTCTCCTCCATTGCAGCCCTGGTGGTGGACAAGCTTTGAACTAGCATAATCTCCGCCATAGAATAAAAAATTTCCTAGCTATCATAAAGGAAAGTTTCAATTCTATTAAGGACTCGGAGGCGAGTATTAGCCCACCTTAAGGACTTAGGAACCCACTCAGGTTCTTGGATCTGTTTATAGAAGTAAGTAATAATTTTCGTTTGATGGTGGCCATTGTGAATTTCATCTGCCATGTTATGAATTGCAATTGCTCATATTCTTCTGTTTGAATTGTGCGGTTTGTGACATAGTCGTTGCCAGGGTTAATTCGGTGCTCTCTCTCTGTCTTACAGTGACCGAGTCCTCCAAACAGTATTGAAAATCTTCCGGAGTCGGCTGGGTCGCAGGAAGAAAGAGGGCGAGAGAGGAAGGACAACACCCCTTGAAGGGACAGATGGCTCCTGATAGGACTGGGACTTTGTTTATGTTGTTGACTTCTAACCCTGGCATGATGGGAAAGGAAGTGCTATTTGAAAATAAACGAAGAAAGAAGGCATAATCCTCGCCTCCGAGTCCTTAATAGAATTGAAACTTTCCGTTACGATAGCTAGGAAATTTTTCATTTGGGTGGAGAGCTACTCCTGTTTATGAAGCACATCTACACACACCAATGCTGTTAATCTGCCCACCTCAAGGTCTGTTGTGGTAGGACAGTTTTAAACATTGGTTTAGCCCTGTGCTACTCATGCAAAGCTAAAAAAGTGACAAAGTATTTTGCCATTTTTGCAGCAAAGTCTTTAAGCACATGGGGGCAGATTTACAAGCCCCTTGCGTCATTTTTGCGCCGCTGTTGCGTCACTTTTTGTGACGCAGCGGCAATGTAAAAATGCGGCCTATTTACAACGTGACGCATCTAGGGAGATGCGTCACGTTGTAAAGCCCTGCGTCACATTATACCTGCGTCAGGTATAATGTATGCAGGGTGGGCGTTCCCACGCAAAAAAGCCTCGTACAAGTGACGCAGTGAAATCTGCAAGATTTCACTGCGCCACTTCTAGGATGCCACTGCGTCAAAACCTTACGCCTGCTCCAAGCAGGCGTAAGGAGTGACACAGCACAATGCGGATAGGTTTCCCCATGTATTGCTGGAGTTGCGTCGTGCTTGCGACACGACTCCAGCAATACGTGACTTTTGCGCCAACAGATGCGTCAGAATTTCTGACGCATCTGTCAATACTTGCACCATGGTGCGCCGTATTGTAAATACGCCGCATCCATGGTGGCGCAAGGGTTTCTCTGGGTGGCGCAGGTAAAGTGACGCATCTCTACAGATGCGTCACTTTTTTGTAAATCTGCCCCATGGTTAGCTAGTGCCATCCTTTCTGAGCTGAACAATGACATAAGCATTTTATCATTCCGGCACAGTGTTACAGCTTTGCATTGTTGAAATAGCCTCCAAGCCACCCTTGAAAAAGTAAAAGCAGTATCTGACACGTGTTTCACTCTCATTAAAGCTCGCTAAAGACGCAAAGTTTTGTCAAGAAACAATGGGGTTGCAATATAGGTCAAAACCAAATACTTGCAAGCTTAGAGTGCAGCATATATGTAACCATTTTACTTTCCTGCACACATGAACCAGGTTTGTAACCCCAGTGTTATGTGGAGTACTCTCCCCTTTTCCTTTTCTCACTCCATAGGCCAGGTTCATCCTCAAGACTGTAAACAATTAAGATTAAAATATTTAGAAAAGCCCTCCAAAGTCTCTACATGTGTTACAGAAATGCCCAACTTTGGGAACTTCAATGTGCTGCAGGGCTTGTAGAATGCGTGCCATATTGTAGTGAGATGGGCATCACAGCGGTCAAAAATTTCTGACAAGACATACCACTTTGGTGAGACCTAAGGGGATTATACCTGTTATTGTTAGAAAAGGATTTGGAAATTCAGTTGATTGCAATGAATGAAATGAGTGTCCCGGCGCTGAGCTTTGAGGTCACCTAGAGAGTGCACACAGATCGTCTACTCTTGTTGGAAAAGCCAGGCCTTCAACATTTTCTTGAACAGTGAGGTAACATCCACTGAGCGTAGCTCAAGAGGGAGTTTGTTCCATGCCTTTGGTCCAAGATAGGAGAAGGTCCATCCACCAGTTCTCATGTGGCAAGTCTTAGGAATCCTTGCAAGAAGGCTATTGGCTGATCGCAGGTTTCTAGAGGGGTCATAGAAACTGATTTTGGCCCTACGATAACCTGCACCTACATGGTGCAGTGCTTTGTGGACCAAAACGAACGGTTTGAAGAGAATTCTCTTCCCTATTGGAAGCCAGTGAAGGGCACGCAGGTGTTGGGACACATGTGTTCTTGGAGGCAGGCTAAGGAGAATGCATGCTGCCTTATTTTGGACCACCTGAAGCTTGTTGAGCAGATAGTCCGGGCATACCAGAATACAGCATTGCTTAGAAAATTGTCCTTCTACGAAGAATCTGTGCTTTGATCTTTTGCTTGGAAAAATAAAAAATAGACTTTAGCCTCTACCACTTTGTTCCTGCAAAGCCATCCACATAGGGATATCAGGTAATTGTGACTTACACCTATTGTTCACAGCTGCATAGTGCATGTTTCATGCCCTTGGCATTTTATTTTTCTGTCTAGATGTGAAACTGGCAGTACAGGGTGAAGGGATGGTCATGGAAGAAACTGCAGTTTAGCTTGCACTGATTTGATCATCCAATTTTACTGTATGGTAATACAACAAGGAATTAGCACATTTACTAATACCATCACCACACTATGTAGCTGATTGTGAGTTGCACAGCCCTGACGGCTAGTTAATCTACATGTAAAAATAATATTACAATAGAATAGCAAACTCCTGTGACAAATTAATGTGGGAAACCAGATTTACTTGTTGTAAAACTACACACAATTCCTAATTCCATGGCGTTTATTACATATATTTATCGCCTGCCTTAAGCAGCTGGTAAATGTATGCTGTGGTCTCTGTGTGGGCCGGGGAAGGGACAGAGGTAATGGGTGTAAGGGAGAGAAGGGAAGGGGAAGCTAAGTTCTGGCAGGGTGGAACAATGTATGCTCCCCCACCGGAAAAATAAAACAGGGAAAGAGGCTTTTCGGATGCTGCAGCCAAGGTTCATTTGATTTTTGTGGGTGGAACTACTGCCCGGTAAGATTGTGTCTGAGGTGCCAATGCCCGGGAAACCAGAGTGCAGGAACAAAGTCCCAATCAGAATCAAGTGGAGCAAAATGACGATTTTCCCATTTTTATGAAGAGAGAATCTAGATTTTTTTAAAGACATGGACTCTAGCACTATGCCTAAAACTCTTTAAATGCCACTACTGGAGCGCATTAAAGTATTAAAATGACATCTAAACTAACAGAGTCTCTATGTAACTCCTCTGATTAGAATGCTCCTCCTCTTTCAAATGTGTGACTCAATAAAAAACTAAGATCCAATTATATTTTCCACTGCACCGAGTTCTCTCTTCTTCTTTCATCCTTATGGTTGACTGTCTAAAAAGAAGAAAATACAACTGTATCATAATATGATCCATTAGAAATTCTATCTCCATCTCTAGTCTACTAAATACAAATATTGTTAAAAATTCCAGTTCAACTCCTCCCCCTTTTTTTAATTTCAGAATACGAGAGTGGTGCGTTGGATAATGCTAGCCTCCGTGTCTTTAATGAAATTCAGATTCTCTCTTTTTATTATGCGACTGGAGCCTATTATTATGCACGTTTAAAGTTCCCCTCAAACAGCGGTCTTCACACTGGGGGGCGTGCCCTCTCAGGGGTGGCGTGGAGTCTTCTGAAGGGGGGCGCAGTTCCACACACCACCAGTGTTGTGCGAGACCCATAAGAGATGCACTTGTAGCCTCTTTCAGAATATCCAGCAACCTCCTCTTGCCCAAAATGCCTCGCTTGCCATTGCTCATCACACGGAATTAGCTCTGACTTTTCCATTCTCACACCTGCTTCACTCATAACTACTCTGATCTCTCTTGCAATAGTTGCAGTCGACACAGCTTTATATTGTTTATATATAAGAGCGCGCAAGCAAAAAATAGAGGGAGTTAGAGGATAAAAGCTGGGGCCGCCCTCCAAAACCAGTTCATAACACAGAAAAAAA
Source organism: Calotriton arnoldi (assembly GCA_963921515.1). Classification (NCBI taxonomy): domain Eukaryota; kingdom Metazoa; phylum Chordata; class Amphibia; order Caudata; family Salamandridae; genus Calotriton; species Calotriton arnoldi. The sequence goes on along the minus strand of CAWUFW010015867.1, from coordinate 287,759 downwards.
TGGCATCAACCTAACTTTTGGAAAGTTTAGTTCATGCTCAGGAGAAAACACACGTTTTCTGTGAAACCCTCACACACCAGGGTTGCCCCTTGGTGGCATGCTTTATCATATGGTCCTTCCCGTTCCGCTACGGAATGGGGCGTGCTGCGACCAAACTAACTACTCTGGAGCACTTTCTTTTGACTATGAGAGACAAGTTGGTCTGTGAGGGAGGAGTGGGGGAAAAAGGGAAGGGACGTTTTAAAAATACCTGGCTAGTGGGTAATGACTATTTTATTCTGACCCCTAGTCGGTATGGTTAAAAAACAGGGGAAAGATTAGGACATATGGAATTAATATTCCTACCTCCTAATGGTTGACATGTTTCTAGCCTACCTCTCTCGGCTATTCTTCAGGACCTAGCGTATTTGTTGTGTGATGCCTAGTTCCACTCCTGCTGTTGTATGCTAATCACAACATTCAACATTACATATTTATTAGACAGGTGCATATACACTTAACACCACCTGCACTTGTATTCGTACTGTTTCTGTAAAATACAAAAAGAAGAACAAGAATTAAACTTTACTAATTCTGTTTCACAGCTTTAAATGAGCGGTCCCGATGTTTTATATACCCTGTGCCTTCCGTGTGCACCTTCCGGGTGAAAACAAACCATTTTGTGACTTGTTTATATACAAACTAGTGGCTATCAGTGGCACATCTAGTGAGTTTCCCAAAATGAGACAAATGAGTGGGCAAAACGAAATAAGTTTCCTAACACACATAGTAGTCATAACAATTGTATACACAGACAGAGACAAAACACACCACGTACATGTAAAGTTTTAAGCCATTGCTTCATGGTTCATCGGCGGGAAGTGAAGTCTGTAGTCACACTCTGTTAGGAAGAGCATATTGAGATTTTAACAGAATGTTGGATAAAGTTGAGCGCTAGGTTACAAAGTTGCCGTTAGCGGTCGCTCATGTAAGTTGGCAGACTGCAGTGCTTACCTCGTCAAGGTCGCACTTCACTTCTCAAACCAACTTGGGAGCCGCTCGGGAACCGCATCTTGCTGGAGCCTGGGGCGTCTGTTGGTTTAAAGCAACACGAGGACGTACGCATCCTCGCTATGCAAAAAAAGACTAGAGCATTAGAGGAAAAGATGGCGGCTGTGAAATGGAGCCATTCAGTCTCCCGGGAAGTGATTAACACTTAGGGGCCGATTCCGATTCGGGCCGGAAATCCCTCCGACCGAGCCGGACCCGGAGAGATTTCCGACCGAATCGGACCATAGCAGCCCGACCGAACGAGTACGATGCGCACGTATGCTATCGGACTCGAGTCGGTCGGACTCCCATTGAAGTCAATGGGAGCCGGTCGTACAATGCGTACGCGGGCTCGCATTGACTCAATGGGTGCGAGGCGTACAAGGGCGCCCCCTACAGCGGGTACGCCTCGAAGCGACTCGCGGCATACATGCACAGGTAGGGGGGACCCATGGGTCCCCCCTGTGTGCGACTCGCGCGGCTACGCTTACAGGGGGGTCCGACACGGACCCCCAAAGTACGGCTCCGACTGCTTCTTGGAGCCGGACAGCGCGAGTCGGTCGGACTGCTCGCGGCGCGCATCGTACTTGCCCGGTCGGGGAACGTCTCCATTGCGCGGTGCGAGGCGCATCCGTGCGAGTCGGTCGGAGCGGTTGGGACCCGTGAACGAGTCGGTCGGCGAATTCACACGCACTCGCATCGTACTCGCTCGGCCGGACGCACGTACGAGTCGGTCGGGAAAAAGGGCTCCGAATCGGATCCGGTTCAGCCGAATCCGATTCGGTGCCCTACCGGCCGAGATCGGAATCGGCCCCTAAGTATTGGTCACATCATTCCCTCAGTTGTCTCTGATTACCAAACGGGTTGATTATTTTGGAAAATACTCAATCATGTCAGAGCACTTGGGTTAGTCTCCTTGACAATAATTAACACTCTGTGTATGAAAGTGAAGGAAGACAGACCCATCTGCATAACAACTTACAACATTGCAGCTAATGCAGTTTCCAAAATCATTACCATGCATTGGCGATTTCTTAACAGTGGTTCCCTGTCAATACCGCGCCCAATATTCTCTCACAGGAAAGGCAAAAACCTAATAGACATACTAGTACACACACGTCCTAACAAAAACCTGAATACTAGGTTGACCACCCAAGGGACCCTAGCACCAGTCATTGGTCATTACCCGTGTGGTAATTGCAGTGTCTGCCATTTGACAAAACCAACCAAGACCCTGATATTGAGCGACAAAATATCCTGGCAGCTGAGAAATTTTACAAATTGCAACATTGAGAGAGTTGTGTACATGATTACATGTCCCTGTGGTCTCAATTACATTGGGATGACTACAAGAAAGGTGAAAACCCGAATTTACGAGCATCGCAGCAATCTATGCTGCGAACGTGCTACCACAAAAATGTCAGTACACTATATTGAAAAGAAGCACACAGTCCAGGATTTCAAATGGGTCATTCTGGAATCCATGGAGGGTCAGGATGTGGTTGAGACCAAATTGTTTGAAAAAGAGCAACTGTGGGCGTTTAAACTTAAAACACACATTGAAGGTTTGAATGATAATATCCCATGGGGCAATTTTGCAAGATGACCAAGAAATCCCCATGTTGCTTATCAGTTTCACCCCCGGGGCATGTAATACTTTTCCGTATCAGCCACCACACTAGTCACAAGGGTACCTATTAATGGTTTTCAAGAACAATATGGGTGGACAACTATATATTGAGCAATTTGGGGTGCCCCATAATGGTATCTATTGGCACACCTATAAGGAATATCAGGAATACATTCCTGCTACATGAACCCCCATAATGGTGAGAATGAGAACATACACAAAGATATGGTTATCAACACATTAACATAGAAAGGTCCAAGATGGTGTATTTATATCATCAAAAAGGGAAAGCAAAACGTGCTCTTTCATAATAAACTCCCCATAATGGTGTAATTTTACCCACACGAGGGTGTATGTATCAAAATACAACAGATACTTAATTTTGCTGCTCATTTGATCATGTACTTTCTACAAATACATGGATTGTTAATTATTGTCAAGGAAACTAACCCAAGCGCTCTGACATGATTGAGTATTTTCCAAAATAATCAACCCGTTTGGTAATCAGAGACAACTGAGGGAATGATGCGGCCAATACTTAGTGTTAATCACTTCTGGGGAGACTGAATGGCTCCATTTCATGGCCGCCATCTTTTCCTCTAACGCTCTAGTCTTTTTTTGCATAGGGAGGATGCGTATGCCCTCGCGTTGCTTTAAACTGGCAGACACCCCGGGCACTGGCAAGATGCGGTTCCTGAGCGGCTCCCAAGTAGATTTGAGAAGCGAAGTGCGGTCTTGACGAGGTAAGCGCCAGCAGGCTGCCTATTTACATGAGCGACCGCTAATGGCACATTTGTAACCTAGCGCTCAACTTTATCCAACATTCTGTTAAAATCTGAATATGCTCTTCCTAACAGAGTGTGACTTCAGACTTCACTTCCCACCGATGAACCATGAAGCAATGGCTTAAAACTTTATATGTACATGGTGTGTTTTGTCTCTGTCTGTGTATACAATTGTTATGACTACTATGTGTGTTAGAAAACTTATATCGTTTTGCCCACTTATTTGTCTCATTTTGGGAAGCTCACTAGATGTGCCACTGATAGCCACTAGTTTGTATATAAACAATTCACAAAATGGTTTGTTTTCACCCGGAAGGTGCACACGGAAGGCACAGGGTATATAAAACATCGGGACCGCTCATTTAAAGCTGTGACCCTGAATTAGGAAAGTTTAATTCTTGTTCTTCTTTTTGTATTATACAGAAACAATACGAATACAAGTTCAGATGGTATTAAGTGTATATGCACCTGTCTAATAAATATGTAATGTTGAATGTTGTGATTAGCATACAACAGCAGGAGTGGAACTAGGCATCACACAACAAATACACTAGGTCCTGAAGAATAGCCGAGAGGGGTAGGCTAGAATGTCAACCATTAGGAGGTAGGAACATTAATTCCATATGTCCTAATCTTTCCTCTGTTTTTTAACCATATTGACTAGGGGTGGGAATAAAATAGTCATTACCCACTAGCCAGGTATTTTTAAAGTGTCTCTTCCCTTTTTCCCCCACTCCTCCCTCACATACCAACTTGTCTCTCATAGTCAAAAGAAAGTGCTCCCAAATAGTTTGTTTGGTCGCAGCACACCCCGTTCCATAGCGGAACGGGAAGGACCCTATGATGAAGCATGCCACCAAGGGGCAACCCTGGAGGGTGAGGGTTTCACAGAAAACGTTTTCGCCTGAGCATGAACTAAACTTTCCAAAAGTTAGGTTGGGTGCCATTTTTCTATTTATATATAAGAGATCAGCAATGGATTTATACCCTCAGCTCTAAACTCCAGCACTTTGCTCTCAAGCTTTTTCAAAATATCCACCACACTTAACTTACTGCTCTCAGTGAAATTCAGATAAAAAAATAAAATTCAGCATTGTTTTCATCCTCGTCCAAACGAGAAGTAATAAAGCAATAAAGTCTGCTGCTCACCTCCACGGATTCATGCCCGACACCCTTCTAAATGAAATTAAACACAACAATGATGCCAATTTCAATTAAAGCTTCTTCAAATTTAGATATGTATTGCTTGGCCAAGATCTAAACAAATTAAGAACAAAATTCACTTCACAAGTAGTTGCATACTTAGCCTTCGTGGTCTTTCAATACGATGCTCTTGATTATTCTACATACCAATTCACACTTGCCCACGGATCTGCCTTCCACTAGAGCATGTGATGCAGAAATAGCCAACCGATAGCACTATGTAATATATAAACATTCGGCTCTCCAGGCACTCTCCAAACATGAACGTTCAACAACCTAGACTGAACTAAAGAGTGCTCTTCTCCATTGTTGTTCACCAACAAACCCACTCTAACTTGTATCAGAAATGGAAATTTGCAGGCCTGCTCCATGACGCTTGGGAATCAAGCGTATAAAACCAAAAAATGAGTTATTAAAACTAACTGACATCTCTCCCGACTTTCAGAAGTACACTCTGTATCATTGTGAATGGCAGCAAAACATAACTTTAACCTGTCTCCCAAATATTTTGAAATGCATCTGCTGCACCGGGATCTGGTGTCCAGCTGTAATACATGTCTATTTGGTATTGCAATCTGCTTGCAAATAGGTTAACTTTTAATAGATATCAAACCTCATCTATCCTCTTGAAGTACAGCCCATCATCTCACATCCAATCGGCCTCACCTGTACTGTGCCTATATAAAAACTTGTTATTCACAAAGGGGGGGACAATGGGCTTTTGAGAAAGGTCCAACGTACATGCCCTAGACAGTCAAAAGAAGAATGGTACGCAGTTCCTTCGTGAGTATAGGATTTATTATCAGAGAGTTCGTTGTTATCACGGTGGCAGGGTTTCCTGCCAAGTCAGTATAATGGGTCAGGAAATGGGCGCTCTACTCCTGGTGGGTCAACATGTTTCTCGCCTGTATGTCTGGAGGATAAGTGGCGATTCTTCAGCACCTTAAAGTGGAACTATTTACACCCTGTGGTAAGGTTGGGAACCTACCTACCACTCTGTGCATAAGCGGGATATGCGTCCGCAAGTTCACTGGGCAACCTAATCGCTAATTAGATCGTGCCTCATCAATTTCCAGCGGGCTCTTAACACATTGAAGATATGTGTCTACTTCAAGTTGAAGCCGAGTGGTAGACCTACCCCGCACTCTGAATCCGGGATTCAGCGGTGCGGGGTAGGTCTACCACTCGGCTAGGAGTAGAGCGCCCATTTCCTGACCCATTATAGTCAGATAGTCGCCTCTCCTTTATTCTTTAAATCAGGCAGGGGCCTTCCCAGAATAAAAGTTCGTTTTATAGGACTCCTGACTTGTTTTAACTATCACATTCACTACTACACCCACACAGTAACCAAAAATTGCATAGTAGGAAGGTAGGCCAGTGCTTTAAACAAGGAATTAATGTTAATTTTGGTGGCTATAGGTCTATTGTTGCAGGTAGCTATTCAGGAGCAATCCTTTGACTTCTTTTTTGAATGAAGCGGTCGAGGGGTTAGTTCTGATTTTGGGAGGAAGAGCGTTCCATATTCTCGGAGCAAGACCGGAAAAGGCTCAGTTATAGGTTCTCTTCTTTTTGAATTTTTGTGGTTTCAACAGTGGAGTGTTAGAACTTCTTAGGGCCCGATTCACACCAGATAGTTCAAGTTTTTTTGCCAGGTAAACAGGAGTGTTATGATGAAGCGCTTTGCTGCATCAAGCAGGCTATCTTGTACCGAATCCTTGCTTCGAGAGAGAGACAACTGAGTTAAATTAGATCTGGTTTGATGTGATCACATTTTCTTGATCCTGTGATGAGTCTGGCAGCAGAGTTCAGAGTAGCCCTTAAAGGGGCCAGTTTAGCTTTGGGTAGCCCTGCCAGGGTCACAATTCCGTAGTCTAAATGGGCGATAACTAGGTATTGGAATGCTAGCTGCATGTCTTCAGGAGGCAAGAATGGTTTGATTTTCCTTAATGTGTTGAGTTGGTGAATGGCTCCTCTGGTTGTTGCACTGATGTGGTCTTGTATATTCAGGTGTTTGTTCAAAGTTATGCCTGATGATCTAGTTGAGTCACCAACATATGGAGTGCATTTGAGGGCCGTTAGTTGTTTGAGCCGATCCTGAATGGGGGATAATGATTGTGGGGGATAATCAGGAGGAATTCTGTCTTAAGTGTATTCAGCATAAGGTGATTGTGTGTTAACCAATGTTGAGTTTTCAGAAGTGCACAGTTAAGAGTTTTGATATCATCCAGTGACGAAATTTTCATGTACGATTGAGTATCATCGGCGTACATGTGATAGTGTATGTTTGTGTGGTTCAGAATTTCGGTGAGAGGTTCCATGTACAAGTTGAAAAGCATGGGTGAGAGTGCGCTTCCTTGAGGTACTCCAATTGAGACCGGCATACTTTTAGAAAGGTCATGGTTGACTTTGATACTTTGCGTTCTGTTTTGAAGGAACAAGGCAAACCAATTTCAAACCTGATAATCTCATCCTTTTTTCAAGAAGATCAATCATGTTGTCATTTTTGACTGTGTCAAACATTGAGGAAATATCGAGAAGTTGAAGTAGGCAAGGTTTGTTCTGGTCAAGTAGTCTTAGGGAGTCATTAACAATTTGTGTTAAAGCAGTTTCAGTGCTGTGTCCAGATCTGAAGCCCGATTGATATTGGTAAAGGAGCTGAAACATAGGGTTCTATGAAAAAGTTGGCTAACGCATTTCCAAAATGCATTTATGCCTACTAGTACACTAGAAGAAATCCTAAATATCTCTTATGTATTTATTTATTTATTTGTATAGCGCCTGAATCGACCCCTGAAGGGGTATCTCTGCGCTTTGGGCGGGCGGCATGGATGGAATGCGGAATTAATTAAATCAGAGACAAAGACAAAAGAATCAAAGACAGAAGAGGGTGGTCTTAAGCAGCTTCCTGAAATGCAAATAGTCTGTACATTGTCTCAGGAGTAATGGAAGTTCGTTCCAGTAACGCGGACCAAGATGTGAAAGGGCCTTTCCTCCCAGTCTAGCCTTTCTGACTCGAGGTACCACCAGAAGATGTTTGGAACCTGAGCGCAAAGATCTCGAAGGTAAATACGGAGTACATTTCTCTGAGAGGTAAGAAGGGCCCAGATCGAACAGTGCCTTGTGTATTATGCAACAGACTTTAAATCTTATCCGTTGACGGACAGGAAACCAATGAAGTTGCAGAAGCAGAGGGCGGGAGTGAGTCCTGGGGGGCATTGAGGACCAATCGCGCTGCCGTATTCTGGACTACTTGTAGTCTGCTGAGCGAAGCCTCATTGGCAGAGATCAACAGCCCATTACAGTAGTCCAAGCGGCTTAATACAAGGGCCTGTATTATAGTTTTCCGAATTGAGTCAGGGAGCAAAGGAAAGACTCGACGGAGCAGGCTCATTGTGTGGAAGCAGGAACCCACTGTCTGCGCAGTGTGTTCCTTCATTGTGAGGGCTTGGTCCAAACGAACGCCCAAGTTCTTCACAGTGGATTTGGGGGCAGGATAGGCACCCAAATCGGTCGGCCACCACTCTGGTGTCCACAAGGAGGGGGCCTCTCCAAAGAGCAGAATCTCTGTTTTCCCCACATTACACTGGAGGAAGTTGCTCTTCATCCAGTGTGAGATGGCTCTCATCCCAGAAGAGAAGGCCAACTGTACAGATGGATCAAATTTGTCAAATGGGAAAAGTAGCTGCGTATCGTCCGCATAGGATATGGGAATAAACCCATGTATCCGTAGGAGATTGGCCAGGGGAGCAACATATATATTGAACAATGTAGGGCTCAAACAAGAGCCCTGAGGTACTCCCTTGGACAGTTCCATAGGTGCGGAGCGATACGGGCCTAAGTTGACAGTTTGGGAGCGAGCAGATAGAAAGCTCGTCATCCATTGTAAGGCAGAGTCCCTTAATCCGATCTCCTCCAGTCTTCTGAGTAATATCCGGTGTGACACCGTGTCGAACGCGGCAGATAGATCCAGCAGCACCAGTATCCGTAGAGTGTCCCTTGTCTAGTGTCATCCTGATGTTATCTGTGACCGCTAGCAGGGCAGATTCGGTGCTGTGTTTGGGTCTAAAGCCGGACTGGGAGGAATCTAAGCACCCAGTAAGTTCGACATGGTTGGAGAGATGGGTGTTAACATATTTCTACAGGAGTTTGCTCAGAAACGGGAGAAGAGAGATAGGGCGGAGGTTGGTAAGATCCGTCAAAGGGATTTTTGGATTCTTTCGAATAGGCCTAACCTGTGCCGCTTTCCATTCTAATGGAACATGGCCCTCTCTCAGAGAGAGATTAAGAAGAGATTCGATCGAGGGGGACAGTTGATCAGCGAGAGAGATGACCACTTTAGCCGGAATAAGGTCTGAAGGGGATCCTGATTTCACCTTAGAAATCAGTGACTTGACCTCTATTGATGACAGTATAGGGAAACATTCTAACAGCTGCGGGGTTGTCTGTGGAGATTGGTCAGATATAAGTGGGGTCAGGGGCTGAGGTCCTGGGGAGATGATTTTTTCATAAATAAGCTCTATTTTTTGAAAGAAATATAGAGCAATGTTGTCACATAACGTTTGTGTGGGTGCATCAGAATTTTCAGAGGCCTTAGGTTTGATAAAGGACTGGAGAATATGATGTAGGATTTTGGGGGCATTTCCAGCCTGGGCTAGTTGTAGAGCTATGTGGGTTTTTCGTGCAGCTTTTAAGTTTTTATGGTAGCTGGACAGAATGGTAAGGAATGAATCTTTGTCCTTTTCGTCATGAGAGATGCGCCAACATCTCTCTTTTTTCCTACATAGTTGTTTCTGTACTAGCAACTGAAGGGAGTACCAGGCATTCTGTGGGCGTTCAGGGAGTTTTGGGAGGGGTTTAAGTGGTGCAAGATGGTTGATAGTCGTGGAGACAGCGGATTTGTATTTTGCCAAAGCTTCTTCTATATTTTCAGGCTCAGAGTTCCAAGGCATAGAAAAGGAGGCTTGAAAGCTCTCTGGGGTGACTTTTTTCCACTGTCTGCCAGTGCGAGGGGTGACAGGATAAGATTTCTTCGATTCCCTTGAGCACTTAATAAAAAATTTAATTAACGAATGATCAGACCAAGGTAATTGTTGGGGGAGATCGCATTCGATGTCAGAAGAGTTGGAAAAGATTATATCCAGCGTGTGGCCAGCTGTATGAGTTGGGCCTTCATTGAGTTTGGATAGGCCCATGAGACCTAGATCCACCAGAAATGTCTGTGCATCAGTGTTAGAGGGGCATTCGCTATGGATATTAAAGTCACCTAATAATAGGAACTTACTGCCTGCAATCAAATGGGGTGCTAATAGTTCAGTAAGTTGAAGAGAAAAATCAGCTAAGGGCCCTGGGGGTCGATAGACTAGCGCCCCCTTCCAACTTACTTGGGGGGAGATGTCTATTCTAAAGACTAGAACTTCCATAGAAGAATTACAGAGCTGATCCAATATAGTAACTCTGATGCTGTCTTTATGTATAATGGCAATTCCACCCCCTATCTTCAGTGGTCTGTCAAGTCTAATAAATTTGTAACCATCCGGTAGACCTAACACTATAGAAGGAACAGAGTGGGGCTTAAGCCAGGTTTCGGTCAGAAACCCCAGCTCTGGTTGTATTGAAGACAAGAGATCCCAAGTCTCCATCGAATGTTTAGGTAAAGATCGGACGTTACATAGCAGGCTTTTCCATACTTTCCGCTGTTTATCTAATGACGTGTCTGTAACAAGATCAGGGTCTGAGACAAATTTAAGGGTGGGGAGAGCGGCACTAAGGGAATGAGCGTGGGGTACCTTACGAGTTTGTATCGTCTCCCCAGAGTGACCCTGAATCCGACAGACCCGGCAAGAAAAAGGGCCTTCGAGGGTTGGCCAAACTTCGGTCCGACAGAGGGGGGATGGATCAGTCCTTAACACAATAAGCTCTTGTCTGGAGTAGGGCTTGTGACCAGGGGGGCATTGTAAAGAGGTCTGCATACCAGGGTCCGTGGCTCCTGGCACATATGCATGTCCGCAAAGATGTCATTGATTGTGTGTAGAGCAGTAGTTGCTTGAGATACAATCTCTTGGTTGTTTTCCCCAACGGTATATGAAAACAAATCATGAGCCAAATAGGCTTGAGCGAGGATTGACCCAAATGACAGAAGTACTGGAAGTGTCATCACGTACCCTTTGACATGGGATGGCATCACAGGGCTGAACTGTTGGCCCACTTTTGCTCTTCAGCAGCCCTTTATTTGCTCCTGAGGGACTAATGGAATGTTTAAGGAAACAAAAGAAAGCCCCTGTGGAGCTAAGATCATTATATGCAAACTTTAGGCTGGGGCAACAACCATCTGCAGCTGTCCAGAACGTTCAATCAATGATGCCTCAAATGGAGCTGTAATTTGCTTTCTATGTATATAATGTAATCACAGCAAAATTGCTAAAGCCAGTTTTGTGATTTAATGGCATTGGAGAAATTAATTGACAAACAACATTGCTGTTCTCCAGTCTTTCACAATTAGTTAAATATTTCACAGCCAGATACATATGGATGGCCCACAGCAGTGGCAGAACATTTTGGTCTTTTGATTAGTTTTGAGATAATAACAGAGTCAATAGCATTTTAAATTTAGATAGTACTAGTTATTTTTTTGAAGGGAGAACTCAGAGTGTGCCTGAGTATGTCAGCTCAGGATCAAAGGATGGCATTTGAGTTCACACACAGAAACGGAGGTATAGATTTCTGGTAGATGACTCAATCGTACACACCTCTACATATGTAAAATGTGTCCATAATTGAACCAGGTCTGCCACAGAAACACACAATACTAAGTATATGATCACATATATCATCTGAAAATTCACAGGACACAGCCAAGACGCCATGCATCCCCCGGATTCTTCTCTAGGAAAAGGTTATTTTTTTCCAAAACCACCAGTCATTGCTTACTGCAGAGCTCCCAATTTACAATCTCTTATTGTGAAAGCTGAACTCAAGCAAGCTGTAACAAATGCAGGGGTTCATTGCTGTGACTATAAAAGGTGCATCACGTGTGAATACCTTTTACAAATATCATCAGTAGCTAGTTCTGTTACGAGAAGGACCTATTGAATAAGACAGCATCTTACATGTCGCTCAGCATGCATTATTTATGCGATTCAGTGCCAAAGCTGTAAAAAACAATACGTAGGCCAAACAGTGAATGACCTCCTTACACGATACAGGAACCACAAATCGGCAATAATTAACAAGAAACTTGAACAGCCTGTAGCCAATCATTTTAACCCTGTGGATCATTTACTATCAGATTTGAAGATGTTCCATGTGGGACATGTCTTAAAGGAAGAACTCCTGGACTCCAGAGAAAACATCTAGCTGTACCGTTTAAAATCACTGCATCCAGATGGACTGAACATCACTGACAATACCACTTGATGACTGCATATCTCAAGAGATCTCAGGACTGCATTGATCCCACATTCCAAACAGAATCTTCACTCATGATGCTTTTTGAAAATTCAGCAATGTCATCTGTGCAGCCACTGTGCTACCATCTTGTACTACCTGAGGAAGGCAGAAGCTGTAACGCTGTAGGGGAAATATATTTTTGTTCTTTGGTGAGTCCATCTGTTTGAGTCACTTCTTTCTTAGATAACGTATTTCTTTGTGACTCTTTGTATCATTTGGGACCCAGATTTTTGCTGTGGCTGGCTGTTGGATCTTGTGATCCTTAATCTTTTAATATATATATATATCTCAGCTCCAACAGATGCGAGGCATTCGCGGGTTTGCAAATTCAACATTTTATTGCAGACGCATTTCAGCGATGAGCCTTCTTCAGTGCTAAAAATGTGTATACATCGCGTACAGCATGCAATTAATTTAAATAATGAATACATCCTCCTCATTTATGGTTTCTTGGAGTCATAACTAGCAAGAAAGGACTACCAGATGGTTCTCATTGCAGGCGCCATGTCAGAAAGGAATTGCCCCCGTGCTCGTAGATGTACTATATCCGACTGTCATGTCAAAACTAATCATTTCACTCCAATGAATGAGCACAGGTTATGCATTTCCGTTCATAGCTTGCCTTGTTGTTATTCTGTCCCATCTTGTTTTCCAGCTTCCATCGGCTTGCATGATGTTCCTATGCACTTCAAACCCTCACCTTGCCGCTGGATGTTATCTTGAGACAAAGCCATAGGTTGCAGCACTATTCCCACATTCCTTTAACTTGAATAGTTCACGATCTGTTGATAGATGGCAGAGTCTTTGCACAGTGGTTCTGGCAGCGTAATTGTCAATTGCAGCTCAAGTCCCACTAAATGCTGCTGAACTCTTAAGGCGGGTGCTTTTCCAAGGTAATCAACACCCTCTTGAAGGAATTTACATTTGTCAACTCTTAACGTTAAGCTGCTAGATCTAACTATGCTTAAGACATGCTTAACCCTCTCATCGTGTTCTGCCTCAGTTTTCCCATATATCAGAATGTCATCCTGAAAAAACACGACTCCAGCAATGTCCTTCAACAAGTTGTTCATCAATCGTTGGAACACTGCTGAAGCCAAGGCAAGCCCAAAGGGCATACGTATGTAACGATAAGCCCCCTCTGGTGTGACGAAGGATGTGAGGTGTCTAGATTCCCTGCACAGCTCCATCTGATGGTAGGCTCAGAAAAAGTCTAGGGAGGTAAAGAACTTGGCACCCCCCAACGTAGCCAGCATCTCGTTGATGTTCGGCAGGGGTTGATGATCAACCCAGATGTTGGCATTGAGGTCTATCAAGTCCACACACATCCTCAGGGATTTGTCGGATTTGCGTGCTAAAACAATGGGGGCCAACCATTCAGAACCTTCAATAGGTTCAATAACCCCCGCTGCACATAGTCGTTCCAACTCACGCTTGAGTTCATTCCGGAGACTCAAGGGTACTTTGCGCACCCTATGAGTAGCAGCCTTTGCATTTTCCTTGAGTACGATGCGATGTTGAAAACCTTTAAGTTTACCAAGCTCACTCTTAAACACCTCAGGCTAGATATGCACCCAGTTGTCACTACCTAACTGAGCAACTGTGGGGGCACTGGAAGAATCAGGAGAAGGCGGATCGTAAAACTGATTGAGTGCACTACGGGACACCACCATGTCGGGATGATTGGGATCCAGAATGATGTTAAGGGCGCCCTGCTCATCCCACCCCAACAGGTTTGCCCCATCTTCTACCACAAACACAGCAACAGTGCGCATGCCTACCAGGCACCACGAGGACACCAACTGATGCCGGGAAGGCTGTCGTGTGACGATCACAGGAGAACAGCCAAATCCTCCCAAAACATCAGATTCTCCACCATTAAAACACACTCACGTGCAGCGCAGGAAAGGAAACACACCAGGGCACAGCGAGGAGGACTCAGGAAGCACGGAGAGCAGAGAAAACCGGTGAAGACCGAAGGAGGAATCCAACCAGCAGGATACGGCGTGGCACAGCACCGGGTGCGCCACGGAAGGGAAACTGAAGGCGCCAGACCAACTCGTCGCCACTGAAAAGAAGACACCACGAAGAAGGTAGGAACCAGGTTTATTCGGTCTAGCGTCCTACAGGTCCCGGCAGCAACTGACCTGCCACGGACTCCCATTCTAGAATGGAACCCCCACAAACCCAACACGAGCTCACACGAGCTCAACCCCCACATTCCAGCCCGATCCCAACATCTGCCAGGCAGATCAGGCTGCAGGCGTGTATAAAGACTCTAAGGGAATTAATGTAGGAAACACACTTTTTTTGACCATCCAGTTTTCTTGGCCCCCGCTTGATGGATCACCCTGAAATTTTGTATGCACAACTAGAATCACCGCCACACTTTTTTGGGAAATGTTTGTGATGATTTGTCAACGGGCATCAAAGATATAAAAAAAATTAAAAAATACCCTATCCACCCAAAAGTCTATACCCACCTCAAACCCTAAAAATTCCCTTGCTACCCAAAAACCCATACCTACCGTAAACCCTAAAAAATCCTTTCCCACGCAAAAACCCACACCCACCCTAAACCCCAAAAATTCCCTTGCCATTCAAAAACCTATACCCACCCTTAACCCTAAAAAAAACCTTACCACTTAAAAACCCATACCCACCATAAACCCTAAAAATTCCCTTGCCACCCAAAAAGCAATACCCACTCTAAACCCTTAAATAATCCCTAACCACCCAAAAATCCATACCCACCCTAAACCCTACAAAATCCTTTACCACTCAAAAACCCACACCTACCCTAAACCCTAAAAATGTCCTTCCCACCCAAAAACCTATACCCACCCTAAACCCTAAAAAATACCTTACCACTTAAAAACTCATACCCACCCTAAACCCTAAAAATTCCATTGCCACCCCAAAACAAATACCCACTCTAATTCCTTGAAAAATCCCTAACCACCCAAAAACACATACCCACCCTAAACTCTAAAAATTCCCTTCCCCTCGAAAACCTTATTCCCACCCTAAACCCCAAAGACCTCAATAGCCACCCCAAAACCCATACCCATCCTCAACCTTTAAAAATCCTTTACCACTCAAAAACCCATACCCACCCTAACCCTTAAAAAGATATTGCCACCCAAAAACTCATACCCACCCTAAACCCTATAGAATACCTATTTCAACAAAATCATGATGTCATGAGTGATGTAATATGAGAGGTCAAAAGCAGTGCATTGCGGGGGCGCGAGTTATAGTGAGCTCAGCTAAGTATAACTGTTGAATTTCTCTGGTTTTGTACGAGGGAAATATCAGCCTAACTATAATGTCCCTGTAACCTTTGGCTTTTTCAGTGAATATCTAAGGTTTTTTTAATTCTATTTCCTAACTATAACAGCCCTGTAACCTTTGGTTTTTTCAGTGAATTTCTGCGGTTTTTTAAATGCTAATTCCTAACTATAACTTACCTGTAACCTTTGATTTTTTTCAGTTAATTTCCATGTTTTTTTAAGTAGCAATGGTCTTTGCAGAATGGTGTGGAAAGGGGGACGGGGCCTCTGACCAGCTCCCAGAAATCCCACTGAGTAGTACTTATAGAAAGTACCAGGAGGGCTACTTTGTCCCCAAGGTCCTTTCGCATCCAAGACAACTTTATTTTCCAACCAGTAGTATGCCAGGAGACGTGTTTGCAGAGTGGTGCAGAAAGGGGGTAAGGCCTTTGAAGACCTCTTAGCAAACTGACTGTGTGGGACTTGCTGGAGGTAACAAGAGGAATACTTGGCCCCCAAATAGCCTCAATAGCCAAGGAGACTTCATCCCACAACTAGTACTATGCCAGGAGGCACGTTTGCAGAGTGATGGAGAAAGGATGTCCTTGATGATTGCACAGGTATTGCCTGTATGATTCTATGAGTGCCATTGCCAAGGACAGACTGAGAATACTGGGTGTTTTTAACAAAGTGTAAAACACATGTCTAGACATATTTTACATAACGTTTCAGTGTAGCTATTTAGTAAGATACTAATTTAACTTTTCCTTTTGTATTCATTTGTCGAAATAACTAAATCAAAAATTCATTTTCCTTCTTCACAGCACCACCAGAGTTTGCAATGACATCAGTAGTCACAAATACAAATAAGAAAGTGAAAAACAGATATATAGACATATTTTATACAAAGTTTGAGTCCATTTGTTAAGTAACATATTGGTTTAACTTTATTTTAACCACACATTTATAAAAAAGAACAGTTTCAAAAAATAACTCAATATCTGAACTCACAAATAGACTTAACTACCAAACACCCATCAAACTACCCATTGTCACCCAAACTCATGGGGAATTAAAAACTGTTGCCAAACTAGTGCAATGCACAATCTCAAAAAATCACACTGTGAAAGTAAGGAATATCATTGGATAATATACTGATCAGTAAAATGAATAGGAAGTATACACCCACTCCTCCTTCTTGAATCTTCTTTTCCAGACGTTTATTGTGAGCAGGTGGTAGATTTTGGCTGGAGAATTGTTTTGGACTCATGTGGGACGACGTTCATGTTATATCATCTTAAAACGTATCATAGAAAACGTCTCCAACTGCCGATAAAGCAGAGGGAAGCTGGAGAACCATCTACATCAGTGGGAGCAGCAATAACTCCCAGCCAGAAAGTCCCTTCAGAGGTACAGACTACTACAACAGATATGGCTCCAGAGTTTTCAAGAATGTCCATGTATTGCATGGACTGTAGTGTTGTTATAACAGCTGGTGAACAGTGTGTTACAGCTATTCACAATACTGCCAAAAATCATACATGGTATTTTTTTCCCCCTTTTATATTTTTTTCACATTCCATAAGAGGAGTTCATAGTGAGCAGCAAGAAGGCAACACAAAGCTGAAGGTCCCTCGACTTCAATAGCAGTACAACACCGAAGCAGAGATTCCATTCTAAAAGTCCAATCTCAAATTCAAGATTTGGCTCCACAGTTTTCCCCGATGGCATCATACTGCATGTATTGTGGAGTTGTAGTGAAGACTGGAGAGCAGTCCATAACGGCCCTTCGTAATTCTAGAAAGAATAATAAATATCTTTTTTTTAATTTTTGGCTCTTCATAGTTTTTTTTACATTAGCAGCCATTTTATTATCTTACAAAATGGGTATCTAATATCTATGTGTTGTTCATTTTATTATCTTCCAATTTATTGTACCACTCCTTTCATATAAGTTGCCGTCTAGACAAGTCAAACCTTCCCTCTACAAATAAATACACAGGTAAGTTTTGCCAGTTATCATAATTTACTTTTTACTTTTTAAATATAAGTCAACAGTCTGTGTTTAAATCTTCTGGTAAGTGCATCAACAACATATACAAACATGTTCTGTTTTTTACAGAACACTGTGTTAAATTTCGTAATCACTTTTTTAAAACTATCAACTTTAATATGTGTGTTGTTCTGCAACTCCTCCTCTTAACAACTCTTCATTTCCCTAGAATCCTGCTCAGGACCAAACAAACGAAACTGCACATCACCACAAACCTTTTCTACGTCTGCCACACTACCATGCAAAAGTGCTCAGTTAATTTCTAATAAACATAAAGCAGGAGTTTTCACATAATACAGCCTCCTACCTAAAGTTCGCATTGTTGAGTGGTAGAACTTATTTTGTGTTTTAAACTTCGCCTTGGAAAGATATGTAGGAATTTTCTTAATATATCAATGGATTGCTGTCTAATACTAGAAACACTACTACAATTCCATTTGTGTACAATTCTCTGACTACGCCTTTCTTGTACCTCTTCTGCAATAACTTCTTCTACATTTCTAAGTACCATCACCTCTTTTGCTATAGGACTACAAATCTTCATTTCATAACATCATCCTCTTTAATCAATAGCATGAATTAATTTGTTGTCCTGGATATATCTTTCTTCATTAAAGAAAGCTTCTGTACAAGAAGTATGTATCCATTGTCCGCTAAACAGCAGTTACTTCTATTCACTAATATTTTCTTCTGGTTTTGTCTCCTCATGCAGAACACTTTTTTGTCAAGAGTCCTCATTCTTTTTAGAATCAAAATGAAAAGCTTCCTCTTCAAAGCAAAGGCCTTGTCAACTACTCTCTCAACTAGTTCTTTCTGTTTCACTGCATCTCTCCTTCTTCTACACTTTTTAAAATGTAACAATAAATTTACAAGGCTGTAACTACGCAATCATTATAACATTTGCACAGAACCTATGCAGCCATCTAAACACCCACTTACAACTCACGCAGTCATTGAAATACTGAGGCACACACGTGCACTAATGCAACACTCAGGGTCTCCTCATGCACTCATGTAATTATGTAGAGGATACTATTGTAGTAAACCTATCACCCATATTGTCTAAAGACTTCATATTTCTCAGCAAAACTTGTAAATAGATGGGTTTGTGGTGGAATACATCAATACTCCCTGGATGATTGAATGAGTACATAGGTAGTGCCTATGTGATTACCTGAGGATACAAGTAGTGCCTAGATGATTCCCTGACTATGTCATAACTCAATGAGTCATTCCATATCTGCATAGTTACTGCCTGCCTGTTTGTATGAGTCCACCATTAATATTTGGGTGGTTGGATGAGTGTATGAGTAGAGCCTAAATGATTTGAAAAGTGTGTGACTAATGCTTCAATAATTCAATACATGCATAGATACTGGTAGGATGATTAAATTAGTGCAACTCTAGTACCTGGATAATTGCAAGAATGCATATATAGCATACAGGTGATTTATGCATGGATAGTGCATACATGATTGTTTAAGCCCATGCATAGCAATTAGCCTATTGGGTGAGTGGATGAACAGTGTTTCAGCGATTGGGTACTGTCCATTTCTTTTTGGTTGACTGAACAGGTAGTGCCTGGATGCTTACATAACTACATGGGTAGTGCCTGGAGAATTGAATAAGGGCATTAGTAGTGCCTACCCAATTAGATGAGTGCATGACTAGTGTCTGAGTGATTTCATGATTCCATTGTTAAAGCTTGAGAGATTGGATGAAAGTAAGTATACTGCTGGGGTGATTGTATTAGTGCAAGACTATTGTCTCAGTAATGAAATGACTGCATAGGTACTGGATGAGTGATAGGTTTACTACAATTGTACTCTCTACATAATTCCTTGAGTGCATGAGTAGAGCCTGAGTGTTTCAGTATTTCAATGACTACATGTGTTGTAAGTGGGTGTTTAGATGGCTGCATAGGTTCTGTACAAATGTTATAATGATTGCAAAGTTACAGCCGTGTTAATTGGATAAGTAAATAGTTAGTACCTAGGTGATTAGATGAATGTATGGGTAGTGCCTGCATAGTTCAATGACTATATAATTTCTGCCTGCCTGATTGCAAGAGTACATGTGTAGTTTCTGGATAATTGAATAGGATGTGGATAGTGAATCATGGATAGTAAATCACTGATTTGATGACTGCCTGAGTAGTGGCTGGGTGATTCCATGAGTGCCTGAATACTGCCTGACTGACTGAAAAAGTACATCCATTGCTGTTAGATACATAACAGTTGTCACTATATCTCTGACTCATTGGTTATCCCCTTCTGTCAGTATCAAACTACCTGTTTTACTGTATAAATGGTTTTCTTCTGAGCTATATGTGAGTGAAATCTAGGTGTCACACTTGATATATAATTGCATATATGGCCCTCTAGAAACATGCATTGATGTGTTACTGAACATGCACATGCATCAGTAAGTTTCTAAAACGGAAAACATCATTTTGAAATTTTTCAAAGCACAAACCCTTTTGCAAATGGCATACCTACAACATTTCTTAAATACTTCTACTGCTTCTAAAACATATATTCAGCATATCTCAAACAAAAGTTACACTTGAAATGAAGCTAGCACAAGAATTCTTGAGGCATTCTCCACTATTAATCCTTCTCAATTTTAAATAAAGCATGTTTAAAGAAAAACACTACCCTCACCATTTACATAGAATTTCCATCAGCCTTACTAAACATAGATCACCATGTAAACAGATATGCGATTTCTTAATAGATGTACACCTTCAAGCCATCTTTCCAAAAATATATACCTCTCTGCATCTTTAAGCAAACTCAAAAGTCCCACTGTATATATAACTATGTGCAAGCACAAAAACCATATCTCACCATCTAAGCATATGCAAAGTGGTCATATAAGTTAAAACCACATTAACAAACACTTCCCAACATATACCTAACAACTATTACTTCTTTCTAATTCATATACAGGCGGACAACATGTTCTCATCATTTATTTATCACTACACTATTCCTGTTTAATAATATTACTAAAAGTACTACAACTCCCAGAATGCAAATGACAGATGCATCTATTCTGCACATGATTTTTAGACATTTAGAACATTCTTAGATCCTCATTGCAACTTTCCACAAGACTATACTGTTATTTTTCAATAAAATACACAATGTAATAAAGAGGCACTAATTCCTTTTTCTGTTACTTCCCAAAACATTCACCACAAACCTCTTAAACATATACCCTCTAATAGACACAGTTCATCTCATATATTTTTTCACATCACTGTGATACTCTTTTAATCAAACTCCCATATACATCTTCATTTCTAATGTACATTTTAAAAATAAATACAAAATTATATACATACCAGTAAATTGAGTTTGTAGATTATATTGTTGTTTTAGCTCTTTCTGGATAGTTTTGACACTGTTAAGAGTTGTAAAATCTAAGCACAAGAATGGTACACCACTCTCATACAAAGCAACTCTAAAATGGCAAGCTCTTCAACTTTCCACTCTATCACCATGAGAAAAGCAACAAATGAAATGATGTATTTCATTTTAGACTACTGCATCTCCTCTAGTGAATAGTTAGCATCTGTTTACCCTTTCCCTCTCTTTCAAAACGAGGTTCCTCTCGATGTGCTTTTGCAATGGTTTTGCAATCATCATGGAGAAATCGCAAAAAAAAACAGAAGTTTAAACCTATATCTAGCTTCATTTTTCTGAAATTTAAATACTACACAACAGTTTATTACATAGTCCTGAGTTGGAAATTAAAACTTGCAATTACTGATATTGTGTCATCACTCCTCACACTTTAAAAAAATGTTCTGTCTCTTTAACACCCTTCCCCCCCAATACAGTCTTAGCTCAGTGTACCTAGCAACCCAGTAGGTCAAAAGTTCACAGCACATTCTAGCAGGAACATGGTGCTTCCAAATAAGATACAGCAGGTGTGCTTTACTCCACAGATTCAAAAACATATCCATGTCTGTATTTCATTTATTTTCTTAAACAACAGCCAATAATAAGACTTCTTGCTAAGACATCCAACACACTAATGTTATTCATTTTCATGCTGACAGCATCCAATGATATATATATATATATATATATATATATATTCCACAGCACAGCGATGCGAAGCACCGCAGTCGCCGTATCCCCGCCTCCTTTGACGGCGTTCGACGGCGGGATGGCGAATCCCTAAATATACACCAATGCTGGATTCGTTGCAAACAAAAACAGCACGCCGTGGACAACAGTTTGTTGCAAAAAGCGGTATTTAATCCAAAAGGCCTGCAAACACTCAAGCCTTGTCCCGAGGAACATCGCTTCTTAGTCTGTGAACACCCAGTCATACCCACCTTCTACCACCTCTCGAAGGTGCACAAATATTTGACTAATCCGCCTGGGAGACCAATTATGGCATCCCAAAAGAGCCTACTAGAGAACATTTCTATGTACATTCATTCTTTTTTATTCCCATTGGTCAAGGACTTGAATTCATATGTTAAAGATACTCATGATTTTTTGCGATTAATTGATGGGATTAGTTGGGAGGATGATATGCTCATGATCACTCTCGATATTACCAGCTTGTATACGCGTATTGAACATGCTAAGGGTTTGAATGCCGTAAAGTGGTTTCTGAACAAAAGAGCACTGAAATACCATGCTCACAATGTGATGCTTCTACAAATGACCAACTTCTGTCTAGAGAATAATATTTTCATATTTGACAGTCAACTGTATAGGCAGAGGCGGGGGACCGCGATGGGCACGTGCTTCGCCCCCAGCAACGCGAACTTGTTCGTGGGCTGGTGGGAGAAGCACGTGGCCTGGGCGGAACAATATGAACATTGGGTTGAGAGAGTAGCCCTGTGGGCAAGGTACATTGACGATTTGTTTATTGTCTGGAGAGGTACCCAAGAGGAGGCAAACATCTATATAGCCGCCTTGAACCAGAATGATTTGAATTTAACATTCACAGCTACTATGAGCACGACCAGCATTTTTTATTTAGATCTGGAGGTATACATTGAGGGCAGTAGATTACTGACCAAGTTATATCGAAAGCTGACTGCCGGCAATTTAATTTTGCATGCTGGAAGTCAACACCCTAGAGCTCTGATTAAGAACATACCGTTTGGTGAGCTCTTGCGTTTAATCGCAATTGTGCCAACACTGAGGAATACATTAAAGCAAAGAATAGCGCAGTGAAGAGGTTCAAGGCAAGAGGCTACACTGATGGTATTTTACAAGAAGCTGCTAGCAAAACCGAACTAATCAGCAGACAAACACTCCTAGTGGAAAAGCAGAAGAAAATCATCAACACAGGAATCATCAGGATGATCACTGGGTTTAATGAAAAATCCAATAGGTTAAACCAAATATTTAGGAAGAACTGGCATATCATTCAGACCGACAATGTCATTAAACACGCCATACCCTCTCACCCACAGATTACGTACAGACGCAGCACTTCGATCAAGGACCATCTTGTCCATAGCCACTACACGGCTACCCCTACTAGACAGGAAAAATGTAAGGGTTTTATCCCTTGCCTTAGATGCAAGGCTTGTAAATTTAGCAAAAAGACCACAGAGTACGTGGTGGAAGGCCAGGAGGCTGAGAAATGTACAAAAATAAACAAATTGCTGAACTGTAATTCAGATTACACCATCTATTGTTTAGAACGCCTCTGCCCTCAAAGATATATCGGTAGCACTATACACCCTGCTAAGAAAAGAGTACTCGAGCACATGCATGCGATTACTAACAAAGATCAGACTTACCCGGTCGCCCGACACTTTGAGCATGAACATAAAAGCAACCGGGATTTACTTAAGTTTTTCTGTATTGACCAAATTGGCAAAAAGGAAAGGGGAGGAGACAGGATTAAGGAGTTACGTTGTCTGGAATCCAGATACATTGTAGAACTGTCCACCAAAACCCTGATAGGCCTTAACAACGAAGAAGAACTGTGGGTCCATATAGGTTAGTGGCAGGACCGGCCTCAAGTTGTACTCAGATCATAAGGTACATTTCACTTTTCTCCTAGGACACTGTTGTAAATATGCCCATTTTGGGCTTGATTGACTTTTCCTTCGGAGTCCACGAGCGAGATATGCATTTTAGGTTGTTTGATACATTGTAATTCACTGTTCGACATTACCTCCTCACTGTATATATTTTGCACCGAAGTTTTTGTTCCTGCTATTCATATGGTGGAAAAATGCCCATTTAGGGCTGGACTGCTTTTTCATGTTTTTTCATGAGGTCTATGAGCTAGACATGTATTGTACATTTGGGCTATAGATGCTGGACCTGACACAATGAATTATGACTTTGCATGTGTCTTAATAACTTTTATTTGTTTCCAGCACTCTGCCTATGGATTTATTGATTGGTTTCGCACAGTGATATAATAACCCCTCCCCTCTGTTCGCCTCCGTAATCATGATTAATTTTCCCGTTCTGGTTTCGTTTATTTGGACACACTCGCTATATGAATTAGAATGACAATGAAGTGGGGATGTTGCATTGAGTATAGAATATGAGAGGAATACCGGCGTACTTTGGCCTCACAGTAATGTGATTTCACTAGAAATGTTAAAATGGCCGCCGTGTTATCATATGTAATGAATTGGATCCTGCAGGACATCCTCACTTTCCATGGCCACGAGTGTGTAATGTCCTTCCGGGATGTTCAAATACTGTTTTGTTTGAAATTGTAACTGACATTGAAGAAGGCGTTGTTGCCGAAACGCGTCTGTCAGTTTTCGTGCTGTTGCCCATTAAACCCTATTATACATTTATTTCCCTAAGGAGTGCCTCCGTGATTTCCTGCATGAGTGCAGACGTTTGAAGGAGATTTGACGTGACTCACCACTGCGTAGGAGAGCATCCGGGACGTGTGGTGCGGCATCCGGTGAACTTTGTTTTGTGCCATATTATCTACTGGCGGTCGCCAGTAGATAGTTATAGTTAGGACCTATTATCCATAGGAAATCCGCGACATTCTATTTGCAATAACGTTGGCGCCGGTTGACGAATCTTCGCGAAAGCTTCCAACTTGTTGGGGCGCTCCGGTCCGCTCCTACCCTGAAAGTCTCGGGGTGATACGTCAAGCGGGGCCGAGAAAAAGGGGGTCCCAAAACGCGTTTTCCCCATTCATTTTTCCATAGGAACCTTTAGTCGCAGCTACAGCCCGAACTGCTGAACGGAATTACCCCAAATTTGGCAAAGAGGTAGCCCTTGGTTCAGACTGGTGCCTTTTGCTAAAATGGTGTAAATCCGTTCAGTAGTTCCTGAGAAATTCACAATTAAAATCACATATATATCTATGGGCGCGTCGGATCCGCGTACCCTCCCGATCACGAGCTGCATGCTAATTGGCTGTCAACACTCCAAATCAAGAAGTGTTGGCAGCCATTTTATCCCTCGGTAGAACCGAGGGACAGAAACAAGTGCGCAAAGCGCAAAAGGGGGCAGGGTAGAAACACCCTGACCCCTAGGTCTGCTCAGGGGTCCCACAAGGACCCCCTGGGCAGAAAAAGATTTTTATTTTTTTAAATCGGCGGGATGCGCTTAGGGTGCGCGGATCCCGCCAAGAAAAAAAAGAAACAAGTGCGTAAAAGCACAAAGGGGGCAGGGTAGAAACACCCTAACCCCCTAGGCCTGCTCAGGGGGTCCCACAAGGACCCCCTGGGCAAAAAAGCATTTAATAAAAAAAAAATCGGCAGGATGCGCTCAGGCTGCGCGAATCCTGCCGAAAAAAATCGAAGCGCGGTCTCCCGCGCTCGATAGCTAGTGGCCCCGGGTGGCCCAAGTCCCGGGGGCATGGTGAGGGGATAATTTAATGTGTGGGGGCCTCAAGGGCCCCCAAGCCCCGGGACCGCCACCCCCGGGGCTTTTAAAAAATGGTGCGGGAGGGCTCTGAGCCCTCCCGCAGCCCCGAGGACCACCACCTCCCCGGGCTTTTTTAATTAATTTAACAACCTGTGTGGGGGCTCCAGCCCCCCACACGCCCGGGACCGCCACCTCCCCGGGGCACTAACAAATTAAAATGGGGGTCCGTTTTGGACCCCGAAGCTCCAGGGACCACCACCTCCCGGGGCTGTGCTGATGTAGGGAGGGGGCCGCGCGGCCCCCTCCTGGAGCCCTTGATGGCCCTGGGGACCGCCACCCCCAGGGCCGGCTCCTGCAGTGTCCCGGGGTGCCTACCCCGGGACACTGTAGTTTGCTATGGCAGGACGGGAGCCTCGCGGCTCCCGTCCTGCCATAGCAAACTGCTTTGGATATTGGAAGAGAGAGCATGGAAACCTGCTCTCTCTTCCAATATCCAAAGCACATTGCTTTTCCACATGGGGAGCAGCATGTCAGCTGCTCCCCATGTGGAAAGCAATGCCGGCTCCCAAGGGACGTGGGGAGCCGGCGGGACTGTGGGGGTATTGGGGACCCCCACAGTCCCCAACGGAGAGGGCCAGCCCCGGGGGATGGGGTCCCCGGGCAAGTAGTGGCTCAGGAGGAGGCCACGCGGCCCCCTCCCCAAAAAATAAAAATTAAAAAAATTTAAAAAAATGGAAAGGCCGGCCCCGGGGATGGGGTCCCCGGGGCCTTAAATGGCCAGAGGAGGAGGGCCACGCAGCCCCCTCCAAAGAATAAAAATAAAGGCCATGCCCCGGGGATGGGGTCCCGGGGCCAATACAGGCCCAGGGAAGGGGGCCACGCGGCCCCCTTCCCGTTTTTTTTTTTAATTAAAAATAAAAAAAAAAGGGGTAAGGCCCTGGGGGATGGGGTCCCCAGGGCATAAAAACAGGAAAAAGGAAGGGGGGCCACAATTTTTTTTTTTTTTTTTAAACGATCGGGCCCGCAGGCCCCGCCCCCTTCCTTCACCACTCTGCAAACACGCCCCCTGGCGCGTTTGCAGAGGGGGAACGAATTCCACTTGAATACTGGGGGTCCCTGAGGGCCAACTAGCCCACCAGGAACCTCCAATATGCGCCAGGGGCTGCGTTGCAGAGACGTGTAGAGAGGCCACACCCCTTTTACACCTCTCTGCAACGCAGCTCTGTGGCGCTTTTTGGAGGTATATGGTGGGCTAGTTGGACTCCGGGACCCTCAGGATTCAAGGGGACTTAATCACCCAACTTAAAACACGCCACGGGCGTGTTTGCACAGTGGTGAAGGGAGGGGCGGGGCTTCAGGTGACATGTGTGCAAACAGGCCCCGTGGCGCGTTTTAAGATGGGAATTAAATCCCTTCAATCCTGAGGGTCCCTGGGGCCAACTAGCCCAACAGGTACATCCAGAAAGCGCCACAGAGCTGCGTTGCAGAGAGGTGTAAAAGGGGTGTGGCCTCTCTACACGTCTCTGCAACGCAGCCCCTGGCGCATATTGGAGGTTCCTGGTGGGCTAGTTGGCCCCTAGGGACCCTCAGGATTCAAGGGACTTAATCCCCAACTTAAAACGCGCAACGGGGCGCGTTTGCACAGATGTCACCTCAGGCCCCGCCCCTCCCTTCACCATTGTGCAAATATTCCTCTAAAATCAGCCGAAATACGAATTCCGATTTACTCACCTGTTATCAGGAGAGACCTCAGTGCTGTATCTTTCAGCCCAGTACTGGTCCTGAAAAGTAATTCTAACCATACTTACCAGTAACTTGAATTTCCTTCCATAGGCTAACATTGACTGGTTTCACTTGGAAATTCTTCTAAGTGTGGAGTTTTGGAACTTTAAAATATTCCTCTAAAATCAGCCGAAATACGAATTCCGATTTACTCACCTGTTATCAGGAGAGACCTCAGTGCTGCATCTTTCAGCCCAGTACTGATCCTCAAAAGTAATTTTAACCGTACTTACCAGTAACTTGAATTTCCTTCCATAGGATATCATTGCCTGCTTTTTGCTGAAAAAGTTTCTAAGTGTTGATTTTTGAAACATACAAATATTCCTGTAAAATCAGCCGAAATACGAATTCCGATTTACTCACCTGTTATAAGGAGAGACCTCAGTGCTGTATCTTTCAGCCCAGTACTGGTCCTGAAAAGTAATTTTAACCGTACTTACCAGTAACTTGAATTTCCTTCCATAGGCTAACATTGACTGGTTTCACTTGGAAATTCTTCTAAGTGTGGAGTTTTGGAACTTTAAAATATTCCTCTAAAATCAGCCGAAATACGAATTTTGATTTACTCACCTGTTATCAGGAGAGACCTCAGTGCTGCATCTTTCAGCCCAGTACTGGTCCTGAAAAGTAATTTTAACCGTACTTACCGGTAACTTGAATTTCCTTCATAGGCTAACATTGACTGGTTTCACTTGGAAATTCTTCTAAGTGTGGAGTTTTGGAACTTTAAAATATTCCTCTAAAATCAGCCGAAATACGAATTCCGATTTACTCACCTGTTATCAGGAGAGACCTCAGTGCTGCATCTTTCAGCCCAGTACTGATCCTGAAAAGTAATTTTAACCGTACTTACCGGTAACTTGAATTTCCTTCATAGGCTAACATTGACTGGTTTCACTTGGAAATTCTTCTAAGTGTGGAGTTTTGGAACTTTAAAATATTCCTCTAAAATCAGCCGAAATACGAATTCCGATTTACTCACCTGTTATCAGGAGAGACCTCAGTGCTGCATCTTTCAGCCCAGTACTGATCCTCAAAAGTAATTTTAACCGTACTTACCAGTAACTTGAATTTCCTTCCATAGGATATCATTGCCTGCTTTTTGCTGAAAAAGTTTCTAAGTGTTGATTTTTGAAACATACAAATATTCCTCTAAAATCAGCCGAAATCCGAATTCTGATTTACTCACCTGTTATCAGGAGAGACCTCAGTGCTGCATCTTTCAGCCCAGTACTGGTCCTGAAAAGTAATTTTAACCGTACTTACCAGTAACTTGAATTTCCTTCCATAGGCTAACATTGACTGGTTTCACTTGGAAATTCTTCTAAGTGTGGAGTTTTGGAACTTTAAAATATTCCTCTAAAATCAGCCGAAATACGAATTCCGATTTACTCACCTGTTATCAGGAGAGACCTCAGTGCTGCATCTTTCAGCCCAGTACTGATCCTCAAAAGTAATTTTAACCGTACTTACCGGTAACTTGAATTTCCTTCATAGGCTAAGATTGACTGGTTTTCAGCAAAAAAGTTTCAAAGTGTTGATTTTCACAAACTACAAATATTCCTTAAAAATCGCCTGTATGACTTAAACGCATTCTTTCAACTGTTTACAGGAGATGCACCAGTGCTGGATCCAGGATCCAACACTGAGTAAGAAAAAGTAACGATAACAGTTTTTACCTGCTAAGTGAATTTCCTTCCATAGGATAACATTGGTGATTCTATGAGAAAAAGTTTCTAAGTGTCAACTTTTAAAATACAATAATATTCCTTAAAAATCACGACTGTAACCAAAACGCTTTTACTCAACTGTTTACAGGAGATGTACCAGGACTGAATCTAGGATCCAGTCCTGTGGTTACAAAAGTAATCCATAAAGTAACTAATTGCATTTAACTAGAAATTCACATTGAGCTGAATGTTGCATTGTGTTTGAAAATGTGTTGCCCATTGCAACAACTGTAACTACTGTACTTAAAAGTCTTTTGCCTATCTGCAAAGTATTTAAACTAAAGTAATTCATTCTGAGAAAGTATTTTTGTAATGTAATGTATAATGTAATTACAATGTAATTTAAAAAATAAAATATGTAAAAAAAAATTGTTTCTAAAAATGTAGTAAATCAGTATGAAAAAAATTAATATAACAATTAATACATTTAAAAATTGTCATTTACAAAACCTTTGAAATTCACTGAAAAAACCGTAGGTTTCAGGCACGTTATAGTTAGAAATTAGCATTTAAAAAACCTTTGAAATTCACTGAAAAAACCATAGGTTTCAGACACGTTATAGTTACAAATTAGCATTTAAAAACCTTTGAAATTCACTGAAAAAACCATAGGTTTCAGACACGTTATAGTTACAAATTAGCATTTAAAAACCTTTGAAATTCACTGAAAAAACCATAGGTTTTAGGGACAGTTATAGTTACTTGGACATTGCACTCGTACAAAACCCGTGAAATTCCCCCGTTATAGTTAGTTCAGCTAACTATAACTCGCGCCCCGCAATGCACTGCTGATGACGTCACATATTACATCACTCATGACATGGTCAGTGACATCACTGATGACATCACTGATGACATCTCAAATGACATCACTGATGACATCATCCACGTGATAATCTGATGCACCTCCTCACACCCTAATATAACCTTTGATACACCCACTCTAAATTACAGACTGCCATTCGCAAAACCATAGACACTCCAACACCAATAACTACATACCCACTCACTGATTCTTAGGTCTACACACACACATCCACTCACTCACCCGTACAGTCACTCATACTTACGGTCACTCAGTACAGGACTATCATATGCACTCTTACTCCTATATAGACACTCAAACAACGCCACTCATCCATAGAGATACTCACACACCTAGTCAGTCATGCAAATAATTAAACACACTGCCATTTACTCACCTATACAGTTATACACACACCAGCTCACTTACTCATACAAATAGTAGCACATTGTTACGCTCTTATACAATCACTGATACAAGCACACACTCATCCATACAGCCACTATCACAATCACTCACTCTTGCTTATAGCTATTTATATACTCCAACACACATATATACTGCCTTTCACATATGTAGTTACTCACACATGTACCACTGGGACATACATTCACTCACTAACACACTCTTACACACACTTACCCACCCATACAGTCTATCACAGATGCACTCTTGAAACCATCCACCCAGTGAATCACCCACTCACACATCTATGCACAGAGTTGCACACACCCCTCCCACACAAACACTCAGGCACCCATACAGATACTCAGACAAGCATTCAATAACTCATATAGACACTCATGTAGCTATTCACAAACACATGCAGCCACTTACACAGCAACAGACAGACGGATACAGACATTCATCCAGTTTAGTCACTAACCCATGCATTCAGTAAGATACGTTAAATCACTCACTTATAGAGTCAGTCACGCACCTACTAAATCATCCATACAGACACTTACACACCCACTCATTCTTCAATACGTCTTTTCCTATATATATTAAAAATATTTAAACTTTACAGAAACACACAGTCACTGGATGATGTCATCAGTGATGTCATCAGTGATGTCATCAGTGATGTCATTTGAGATGTCATCAGTGATGTCATCAGTGATGTCACTGACCATGTCATGAGTGATGTAATATGTGACGTCATCAGCAGTGCATTGTGGGCGCGAGTTATAGTTAGCTGAACTAACTATAACGGGGAATTTCACGGGTTTTGTACGAGTGCAATGTCCAAGTAACTATAACTGTCCCTAAAACCTATGGTTTTTTCAGTGAATATATATATATATATATATATATATATATATATATATATATATATATATATATAATCTACTGGCGGTCGCCAGTAGATAGTTATAGTTAGGACCTATTATCCATAGGAAATCCGCGACATTCTATTTGCAATAACGTTGGCGCCGGTTGACGAATCTTCGCGAAAGCTTCCAACTTGTTGGGGCGCTCCGGTCCGCTCCTACCCTGAAAGTCTCGGGGTGATACGTCAAGCGGGGGCCGAGAAAAAGGGGGGTCCCAAAACGCGTTTTCCCCATTCATTTTTCCATAGGAACCTTTAGTCGCAGCTACAGCCCGAACTGCTGAACGGAATTACCCCAAATTTGGCAAAGAGGTAGCCCTTGGTTCAGACTGGTGCCTTTTGCTAAAATGGTGTAAATCCGTTCAGTAGTTCCTGAGAAATTCACAATTAAAATCACATATATATCTATGGGCGCGTCGGATCCGCGTACCCTCCCGATCACGAGCTGCATGCTAATTGGCTGTCAACACTCCAAATCAAGAAGTGTTGGCAGCCATTTTGTCCCTCGGTAGAACCGAGGGACAGAAACAAGTGCGCAAAGCGCAAAAGGGGGCAGGGTAGAAACACCCTGACCCCCTAGGTCTGCTCAGGGGTCCCACAAGGACCCCTGGGCAGAAAAGATTTTTTTTAAATCGGCGGGATGCGCTTAGGGTGCGCGGATCCGCCAAGAAAAAAAAAGAAACAAGTGCGCAAAGCACAAAGGGGGCAGGGTAGAAACACCCTAACCCCCTAGGCCTGCTCAGGGGTCCCACAAGGACCCCCTGGGCAAAAAAGCATTTTTAAAAAAAAAAAAATCGGCAGGATGAGCTCAGGGTGCGCGAATCCTGCCGAAAAAAAATCGAGCGCGGTCTCCCGCGCTCGATGTTAATTGGCCCCCGGGTGGCCCAAGTCCCGGGGGCATGGTGGGGGGATAATTTAATGTGTGGGGGCCTCAAAGGGCCTCCAAGCCCCGGGGACCGCCACCCCCGGGGCTTTTAAAAATGGTGCGGGAGGGCTCTGAGCCCTCCCGCAGCCCCGGGACCACCACCTCCCCGGGCTTTTTTTAATTAATTTAACAACCTGTGTGGGGGGCTCCAGCCCCCACACGCCCCGGGACCGCCACCTCCCCGGGCACTAACAAATTAAAATGGGGGTCCGTTTTGGACCCCGAAGCCCCGGGGACCACCACCTCCCGGGCTGTGCTGATGTAGGGAGGGGGCCGCGCGGCCCCCTCCTGGAGCCCTTGATGGCCCTGGGGACCGCCACCCCCAGGGCCGGCTCCTGCAGTGTCCCGGGGTGCCTACCCCCGGGACACTGTAGTTTGCTATGGCAGGACGGGAGCCTCGCGGCTCCCGTCCTGCCATAGCAAACTGCTTTGGATATTGGAAGAGAGAGCAGGAAACCTGCTCTCTCTTCCAATATCCAAAGCACATTGCTTTCCACATGGGGAGCAGCATGTCAGCTGCTCCCCATGTGGAAAGCAATGCCGGCTCCCAAGGGACGTGGGGAGCCGGCGGGACTGTGGGGGTATTGGGGACCCCCACAGTCCCCAACGGAGAGGGCCAGCCCCGGGGATGGGGTCCCCGGGGCAAGTAGTGGCCCAGGAGAGGGGGCCACGCGGCCCCTCCCCAAAAAATAAAAATTAAAAAAATTTAAAAAATGGAAAGGCCGGCCCCGGGGATGGGGTCCCCGGGGCCTTAAATGGCCAGAGGAGGGGGGCCACGCAGCCCCCTCCAAAGAATAAAAATAAAAGGCCATGCCCCGGGGGATGGGGTCCCCGGGGCCAATACAGGCTCAGGGAAGGGGGCCACGCGGTCCCTTCCCGCTTTTTTTTTTAATTAAAAATAAAAAAAAAGGGGTAAGGCCCTGGGGGATGGGGTCCCCAGGGCATAAAAACAGGAAAAAGGAAGGGGGCCACAATTTTTTTTTTTTTTAAACGATCGGGCCCGCAGGCCCCGCCCCTTCCTTCACCACTCTGCAAACACGCCCTGGCGCGTTTGCAGAGGGGAACGATTCCCCTTGAATACTGGGGGTCTCTGGGGCCAACTAGCCCACCAGGAACCTCCAATATGCGCCAGGGGCTGCGTTGCAGAGACGTGTAGAGAGGCCACACCCCTTTTACACCTCTCTGCAACGCAGCTCTGTGGCGCTTTTGGAGATATATGGTGGGCTAGTTGGACTCCGGGGACCCTCAGGATTCAAGGGGACTTAATCACCCAACTTAAAACACGCCACGGGCGTGTTTGCACAGTGGTGAAGGGAGGGGCGGGGCTTCAGGTGACATGTGTGCAAACAGGCCCCGTGGCGCATTTTAAGATGGGGAATTAAATCCTCTTCAATCCTGAGGGTCCCTGGGGGCCAACTAGCCCAACAGGTACATCCAGAAAGCGCCACAGAGCTGCGTTGCAGAGAGGTGTAAAAGGGGTGTGGCCTCTCTACACGTCTCTGCAACGCAGCCCCTGGCGCATATTGGAGGTTCCTGGTGGGCTAGTTGGCCCCTAGGGACCCTCAGGATTCAAGGGGACTTAATCCCCCAACTTAAAACGCGCAACGGGGCGCGTTTGCACAGATGTCACCTCAGGCCCCGCCCCTCCCTTCACCATTGTGCAAATATTCCTCTAAAATCAGCCGAAATACGACTCCGATTTACTCACCTGTTATCAGGAGAGACCTCAGTGCTGTATCTTTCAGCCCAGTACTGGTCCTGAAAAGTAATTCTAACCATACTTACCAGTAACTTGAATTTCCTTCCATAGGCTAACATTGACTGGTTTCACTTGGAAATTCTTCTAAGTGTGGAGTTTTGGAACTTTAAAATATTCCTCTAAAATCAGCCGAAATACGAATTCCGATTTACTCACCTGTTATCAGGAGAGACCTCAGTGCTGCATCTTTCAGCCCAGTACTGATCCTCAAAAGTAATTTTAACCGTACTTACCAGTAACTTGAATTTCCTTCCATAGGATATCATTGCCTGCTTTTTGCTGAAAAAGTTTCTAAGTGTTGATTTTTGAAACATACAAATATTCCTGTAAAATCAGCCGAAATACGAATTCCGATTTACTCACCTGTTATAAGGAGAGACCTCAGTGCTGTATCTTTCAGCCCAGTACTGGTCCTGAAAAGTAATTTTAACCGTACTTACCAGTAACTTGAATTTCCTTCCATAGGCTAACATTGACTGGTTTCACTTGGAAATTCTTCTAAGTGTGGAGTTTTGGAACTTTAAAATATTCCTCTAAAATCAGCCGAAATACTGAATTTTGATTTACTCACCTGTTATCAGGAGAGACCTCAGTGCTGCATCTTTCAGCCCAGTACTGGTCCTGAAAAGTAATTTTAACCGTACTTACCAGTAACTTGAATTTCCTTCCATAGGCTAACATTGACTGGTTTCACTTGGAAATTCTTCTAAGTGTGGAGTTTTGGAACTTTAAAATATTCCTCTAAAATCAGCCGAAATACGAATTCCGATTTACTCACCTGTTATCAGGAGAGACCTCAGTGCTGCATCTTTCAGCCCAGTACTGATCCTCAAAAGTAATTTTAACCGTACTTACCGGTAACTTGAATTTCCTTCATAGGCTAAGATTGACTGGTTTTCAGCAAAAAAGTTTCAAAGTGTTGATTTTCACAAACTACAAATATTCCTTAAAAATCGCCTGTATGACTTAAACGCATTCTTTCAACTGTTTACAGGAGATGCACCAGTTCTGGATCCAGGATCCAACACTGAGTAAGAAAAAGTAACGATAACAGTTTTTACCTGCTAAGTGAATTTCCTTCCATAGGATAACATTGGTGATTCTATGAGAAAAAGTTTCTAAGTGTCAACTTTTAAAATACAATAATATTCCTTAAAAATCACGACTGTAACCAAAACGCTTTTACTCAACTGTTTACAGGAGATGTACCAGGACTGAATCTAGGATCCAGTCCTGTGGTTACAAAAGTAATCCATAAAGTAACTAATTGCATTTAACTAGAAATTCACATTGAGCTGAATGTTGCATTGTGTTTGAAAATGTGTTGCCCATTGCAACAACTGTAACTACTGTACTTAAAAGTCTTTTGCCTATCTGCAAAGTATTTAAACTAAAGTAATTCATTCTGAGAAAGTATTTTTTGTAATGTAATGTATAATGTAATTACAATGTAATTTAAAAAATAAAATATGTAAAAAAAAATTGTTTCTAAAAATGTAGTAAATCAGTATGAAAAAAATTAATATAACAATTAATACATTTAAAAATTGTCATTTACAAAACCTTTGAAATTCACTGAAAAAACCGTAGGTTTCAGGCACGTTATAGTTACAAATTAGCATTTAAAAACCTTTGAAATTCACTGAAAAAACCATAGGTTTCAGACACGTTATAGTTACAAATTAGCATTTAAAAAACCTTTGAAATTCACTGAAAAAACCATAGGTTTTAGGGACAGTTATAGTTACTTGGACATTGCACTCGTACAAAACCCGTGAAATTCCCCGTTATAGTTAGTTCAGCTAACTATAACTCGCGCCCCGCAATGCACTGCTGATGACGTCACATATTACATCACTCATGACATGGTCAGTGACATCACTGATGACATCACTGATGACATCTCAAATGACATCACTGATGACATCATCCACGTGATAATCTGATGCACCTCCTCACACCCTAATATAACCTTTGATACACCCACTCTAAATTACAGACTGCCATTCGCAAAACCATAGACACTCCAACACCAATAACTACATACCCACTCACTGATTCTTAGGTCTACACACACACATCCACTCACTCACCCGTACAGTCACTCATACTTACGGTCACTCAGTACAGGACTATCATATGCACTCTTACTCCTATATAGACACTCAAACAACGCCACTCATCCATAGAGATACTCACACACCTAGTCAGTCATGCAAATAATTAAACACACTGCCATTTACTCACCTATACAGTTATACACACACCAGCTCACTTACTCATACAAATAGTAGCACATTGTTACGCTCTTATACAATCACTGATACAAGCACACACTCATCCATACAGCCACTATCACAATCACTCACTCTTGCTTATAGCTATTTATATACTCCAACACACATATATACTGCCTTTCACATATGTAGTTACTCACACATGTACCACTGGGACATACATTCACTCACTAACACACTCTTACACACACTTACCCACCCATACAGTCTATCACAGATGCACTCTTGAAACCATCCACCCAGTGAATCACCCACTCACACATCTATGCACAGAGTTGCACACACCCTCCCACACAAACACTCAGGCACCCATACAGATACTCAGACAAGCATTCAATAACTCATATAGACACTCATGTAGCTATTCACAAACACATGCAGCCACTTACACAGCAACAGACAGACGGATACAGACATTCATCCAGTTTAGTCACTAACCCATGCATTCAGTAAGATACGTTAAATCACTCACTTATAGAGTCAGTCACGCACCTACTAAATCATCCATACAGACACTTACACACCCACTCATTCTTCAATACGTCTTTTCCTATATATATTAAAAATATTTAAACTTTACAGAAACACACAGTCACTGGATGATGTCATCAGTGATGTCATCAGTGATGTCATTTGAGATGTCATCAGTGATGTCATCAGTGATGTCACTGACCATGTCATGAGTGATGTAATATGTGACGTCATCAGCAGTGCATTGCGGGGCGCGAGTTATAGTTAGCTGAACTAACTATAACAGGGGAATTTCACGGGTTTTGTACGAGTGCAATGTCCAAGTAACTATAACTGTCCCTAAAACCTATGGTTTTTTCAGTGAATATATATATATATATATATATATATATATATATATATATATATATATATATATATATATATATATATATATAATCTACTGACGGTCGCCAGTAGATAGTTATAGTTAGGACCTATTATCCATAGGAAATCCGCGACATTCTATTTGCAATAACGTTGGCGCCGGTTGACGAATCTTCGCGAAAGCTTCCAACTTGTTGGGGCGCTCCGGTCCGCTCCTACCCTGAAAGTCTCGGGGTGATAAGTCAAGCGGGGGCCGAGAAAAAGGGGGTCCCAAAACGCGTTTTCCCCATTCATTTTTCCATAGGAACCTTTAGTCGCAGCTACAGCTCGAACTGCTGAACGGAATTACCCCAAATTTGGCAAAGAGGTAGCCCTTGGTTCAGACTGGTGCCTTTTGCTAAAATGGTGTAAATCCGTTCAGTAGTTCCTGAGAAATTCACAATTAAAATCACATATATATCTATGGGCGCGTCGGATCCGCGTACCCTCCCGATCACGAGCTGCATGCTAATTGGCTGTCAACACTCCAAATCAAGAAGTGTTGGCAGCCATTTTGTCCCTCGGTAGAACCGAGGGACAGAAACAAGTGCGCAAAGCGCAAAAGGGGGCAGGGTAGAAACACCCTGACCCCCTAGGTCTGCTCAGGGGTCCCACAAGGACCCCTGGGCAGAAAAAGATTTTTTTTTTTTTAAATCGGCGGGATGCGCTTAGGGTGCGCGGATCCCGCCAAGAAAAAAAAAGAAACAAGTGCGCAAAAGCACAAAGGGGGCAGGGTAGAAACACCCTAACCCCCTAGGCCTGCTCAGGGGTCCCACAAGGACCCCTGGGCAAAAAAAAGCATTTAAAAAAAAAAAAAAATCGGCAGGATGAGCTCAGGGTGCGCGAATCCTGCCGAAAAAAAATCGAAGCGGGGTCTCCCGCGCTTCGATAGTTAATTGGCCCCCGGGTGGCCCAAGTCCCGGGGGCATGGTGGGGGATAATTTAATGTGTGGGGGCCTCAAAGGGCCCCCCAAGCCCCGGGGACCGCCACCCCCGGGGCTTTTAAAAATGGTGCGGGAGGGCTCTGAGCCCTCCCGCAGCCCCGGGACCACCACCTCCCCGGGCTTTTTTTTAATTAATTTAACAACCTGTGTGGGGGCTCCAGCCCCCACACGCCCGGGACCGCCACCTCCCCGGGGCACTAACAAATTAAAATGGGGGTCCGTTTTGGACCCCCGAAGCCCCGGGACCACCACCTCCCCGGGGCTGTGCTGATGTAGGGAGGGGGCCGCGCGGCCCCCTCTCCTGGAGCCCTTGATGGCCCTGGGGACCGCCACCCCCAGGGCCGCCTCCTGCAGTGTCCCGGGGTGCCTACCCCCGGGACACTGTAGTTTGCTATGGCAGGACGGGAGCCTCGCGGCTCCCGTCCTGCCATAGCAAACTGCTTTGGATATTGGAAGAGAGAGCAGGGAAACCTGCTCTCTCTTCCAATATCCAGCACATTGCTTTCCACATGGGGAGCAGCATGTCAGCTGCTCCCCATGTGGAAAGCAATGCCGGCTCCCAAGGGACGTGGGAGCCGGCGGGACTGTGGGGGTATTGGGGACCCCCCACAGTCCCCAACGGAGAGGGCCAGCCCCGGGGATGGGGTCCCCGGGGCAAGTAGTGGCCCAGGAGGGGAGCCACGCGGCCCCCTCCCCCAAAAAATAAAAATTAAAAAAATTTTAAAAATGGAAAGGCCGGCCCCGGGGATGGGGTCCCCGGGGCCTTAATGGCCAGAGGAGGGGGGCCACGCAGCCCCCTCCAAAGAATAAAAATAAAAGGCCATGCCCCGGGGGATGGGGTCCCCGGGGCCAATACAGGCCCAGGGAAGGGGGGCCACGCGGCCCCCTTCCCGTTTTTTTTTTTTTTATTAAAAATTAAAAAAAAAGGGGTAAGGCCCTGGGGGGTGGGGTCCCCAGGGCATAAAAACAGGAAAAAGGAAGGGGGGCCACACAGCCCCCCTTCAGGGGACAAAAATGTATTTTTTTTTTTTTAAACGATCGGGCCCGCAGGCCCAACCCCTTCCTTCACCACTCTGCAAACGCGCCCCTGGCGCGT
The DNA here is from genome assembly GCA_963921515.1 of Calotriton arnoldi. Lineage (NCBI taxonomy): Eukaryota > Metazoa > Chordata > Amphibia > Caudata > Salamandridae > Calotriton > Calotriton arnoldi. Next base: position 248,956 of record CAWUFW010015867.1, on the reverse strand, counting down.
TTGCAGAGGGGGAACGAATTCCCCTTGAATACTGGGGGTCCCTGGGGCCAACTAGCCCACCAGGAACCTCCAATATGCGCCAGGGGCTGCGTTGCAGAGACGTGTAGAGAGGCCACACCCTTTTACACCTCTCTGCAACGCAGCTCTGTGGCGCTTTTGGAGGTATATGGTGGGCTAGTTGGACTCCGGGGACCCTCAGGATTCAAGGGGACTTAATCCCCCAACTTAAAACGCGCCACGGGCGCGTTTGCACAGTGGTGAAGGAGGGGGCGGGGCTTCAGGTGACATGTGTGCAAACAGGCCCCGTGGCGCGTTTTAAGATGGGGAATTAAATCCCCTTCAATCCTGAGGGTCCCTGGGGGCCAACTAGCCCAACAGGTACATCCAGGAAGCGCCACAGAGCTGCGTTGCAGAGAGGTGTAAAAAGGGGTGTGGCCTCTCTACACGTCTCTGCAACGCAGCCCCCTGGCGCATATTGGAGGTTCCTGGTGGGCTAGTTGGCCCCTAGGGACCCTCAGGATTCAAGGGGACTTAATCCCCAACTTAAAACGCACCACGGGGCGCGTTTGCACAGATGTCACCTCAGGCCCCGCCCCCTCCCTTCACCATTGTGCAAATATTCCTCTAAAATCAGCCGAAATACGAATTCCGATTTACTCACCTGTTATCAGGAGAGACCTCAGTGCTGTATCTTTCAGCCCAGTACTGGTCCTGAAAAGTAATTCTAACCATACTTACCAGTAACTTGAATTTCCTTCCATAGGCTAACATTGACTGGTTTCACTTGGAAATTCTTCTAAGTGTGGAGTTTTGGAACTTTAAAATATTCCTCTAAAATCAGCCGAAATACGAATTCCGATTTACTCACCTGTTATCAGGAGAGACCTCAGTGCTGCATCTTTCAGCCCAGTACTGGTCCTGAAAAGTAATTTTAACCGTACTTACCGGTAACTTGAATTTCCTTCATAGGCTAACATTGACTGGTTTCACTTGGAAATTCTTCTAAGTGTGGAGTTTTGGAACTTTAAAATATTCCTCTAAAATCAGCCGAAATACGAATTCCGATTTACTCACCTGTTATCAGGAGAGACCTCAGTGCTGCATCTTTCAGCCCAGTACTGATCCTCAAAAGTAATTTTAACCGTACTTACCAGTAACTTTAATTTCCTTCCATAGGATATCATTGCCTGCTTTTTGCTGAAAAAGTTTCTGTGTTGATTTTTGAAACATACAAATATTCCTGTAAAATCAGCCGAAATACGAATTCCGATTTACTCACCTGTTATAAGGAGAGACCTCAGTGCTGTATCTTTCAGCCCAGTACTGGTCCTGAAAAGTAATTTTAACCGTACTTACCAGTAACTTGAATTTCCTTCCATAGGCTAACATTGACTGGTTTCACTTGGAAATTCTTCTAAGTGTGGAGTTTTGGAACTTTAAAATATTCCTCTAAAATCAGCCGAAATACGAATTCCGATTTACTCACCTGTTATCAGGAGAGACCTCAGTGCTGCATCTTTCAGCCCAGTACTGGTCCTGAAAAGTAATTTTAACCGTACTTACCGGTAACTTGAATTTCCTTCATAGGCTAAGATTGACTGGTTTTCAGCAAAAAAGTTTCAAAGTGTTGATTTTCACAAACTACAAATATTCCTTAAAAATCGCCTGTATGACTTAAACGCATTCTTTCAACTGTTTACAGGAGATGCACCAGTGCCCGATCCAGGATCCAACACTGAGTAAGAAAAAGTAACGATAACAGTTTTTACCTGCTAAGTGAATTTCCTTCCATAGGATAACATTGGTGATTCTATGAGAAAAAGTTTCTAAGTGTCAACTTTTAAAATACAATAATATTCCTTAAAAATCACGACTGTAACCAAAACGCTTTTACTCAACTGTTTACAGGAGATGTACCAGGACTGAATCTAGGATCCAGTCCTGTGGTTACAAAAGTAATCCATAAAGTAACTAATTGCATTTAACTAGAAATTCACATTGAGCTGAATGTTGCATTGTGTTTGAAAATGTGTTGCCCATTGCAACAACTGTAACTACTGTTCTTAAAAGTCTATTGCCTATCTGCAAAGTATTTAAACTAAAGTAATTCATTCTGAGAAAGTATTTTTTGTAATGTAATGTATAATGTAATTACAATGTAATTTAAAAAAATAAAATATGTAAAAAAAAATTGTTTCTAAAAATGTAGTAAATCAGTATGAAAAAATTAATATAACAATTAATACATTTAAAAATTGTCATTTACAAAACCTTTGAAATTCACTGAAAAAACCGTAGGTTTCAGGCACGTTATAGTTAGAAATTAGCATTTAAAAACCTTTGAAATTCACTGAAAAAACCATAGGTTTCAGACACGTTATAGTTACAAATTAGCATTTAAAAAACCTTTGAAATTCACTGAAAAAACCATAGGTTTCAGACACGTTATAGTTACAAATTAGCATTTAAAAAACCTTTGAAATTCACTGAAAAAACCATAGGTTTTAGGGACAGTTATAGTTACTTGGACATTGCACTCGTACAAAACCCGTGAAATTCCCCCGTTATAGTTAGTTCAGCTAACTATAACTCGCGCCCGCAATGCACTGCTGATGACGTCACATATTACATCACTCATGACATGGTCAGTGACATCACTGATGACATCACTGATGACATCTCAAATGACATCACTGATGACATCATCCACGTGATAATCTGATGCACCTCCTCACACCCTAATATAACCTTTGATACACCCACTCTAAATTACAGACTGCCATTCGCAAAACCATAGACACTCCAACACCAATAACTACATACCCACTCACTGATTCTTAGGTCTACACACACACATCCACTCACTCACCCGTACAGTCACTCATACTTACGGTCACTCAGTACAGGACTATCATATGCACTCTTACTCCTATATAGACACTCAAACAACGCCACTCATCCATAGAGATACTCACACACCTAGTCAGTCATGCAAATAATTAAACACACTGCCATTTACTCACCTATACAGTTATACACACACCAGCTCACTTACTCATACAAATAGTAGCACATTGTTACGCTCTTATACAATCACTGATACAAGCACACACTCATCCATACAGCCACTATCACAATCACTCACTCTTGCTTATAGCTATTTATATACTCCAACACACATATATACTGCCTTTCACATATGTAGTTACTCACACATGTACCACTGGGACATACATTCACTCACTAACACACTCTTACACACACTTACCCACCCATACAGTCTATCACAGATGCACTCTTGAAACCATCCACCCAGTGAATCACCCACTCACACATCTATGCACAGAGTTGCACACACCCCTCCCACACAAACACTCAGGCACCCATACAGATACTCAGACAAGCATTCAATAACTCATATAGACACTCATGTAGCTATTCACAAACACATGCAGCCACTTACACAGCAACAGACAGACGGATACAGACATTCATCCAGTTTAGTCACTAACCCATGCATTCAGTAAGATACGTTAAATCACTCACTTATAGAGTCAGTCACGCACCTACTAAATCATCCATACAGACACTTACACACCCACTCATTCTTCAATACGTCTTTTCCTATATATATTAAAAATATTTAAACTTTACAGAAACACACAGTCACTGGATGATGTCATCAGTGATGTCATCAGTGATGTCATCAGTGATGTCATCAGTGATGTCATTTGAGATGTCATCAGTGATGTCATCAGTGATGTCACTGACCATGTCATGAGTGATGTAATATGTGACGTCATCAGCAGTGCATTGCGGGGGCACGAGTTATAGTTAGCTGAACTAACTATAACGGGGAATTTCACGGGTTTTGTACGAGTGCAATGTCCAAGTAACTATAACTCTCCCTAAAACCTATGGTTTTTCAGTGAATATATATATATATATATATATATTCACTGAAAAAACCATAGGTTTCAGGGCGTTATAGTTAGTTGGACATTTCACTCGTACAAAACCATAGAAATTCCCCCGTTATAGTTAGTTCAGCTAACTATAACTCGCGCGCCCGCAATGCACTGCTGATGACGTCACATATTACATCACTCATGACATGGTCAGTGACATCACTCATGACATCACTGATGACATCTCAAATCACATCACTGATGACATCAACGAATACCAGTTACAACACACCTATTCATTAATTCCAAGATCTACACACACATCCACTCATTCACCAACAATCCCTATACAGTCACTCATACATGTACTCACTCATCATATGTACTCATACACCTATACATCCTGTTACACACCGCCACTCATCCATAGAGTTACTCACACACATAGTCACACATGCAAACAAAGTATCAAACATCCATTTACTTGCATATACAGTTATACACACACTACCACACTTACTTCTACAGAAACTTACACATACTTACTCTCTTAAACAATCACTTATAGAAACACCTACTTATTTGTACAGGAACTCTTCCAATCTCTCACTCTCACATATACTCACTTATATACACCAATACTCACATATACTAGTTTAAAACATATGTAGTTACTCATAAAGACACTATTGAGACAGTCATTCACTCACTAACACACCCATACACATACTCATCCACCTATACAGTCCTGCACACATGCTGTCTTCAACACATACAAACAGTGAGTCACTCATTCATGCATCTATGCACTAAGTAATACCCCCACTGAACCATACAGACACTCAGACACTCATACTGATACTCAAAAACCAACTAATAACCCATATAGACACTCATGTAGCTACTCACCAACCCATGCAGCCACTTATACACAAAGTGAGAGACTGATACAGATATTTTCATATTTAAACATTACTCACTAACCCATGTATTCACTAAGATACACTTAGTCAGTTATACAATCAATTTTACAAAAAAAATCATCCATTTAGACACTTATATACCCATTTATTCTTCCATCGACCTTGAGATATACATATTTAAAACATATTTAATTTTCAGAAAAACACACATTCACTGGATGATGTCATCAGTGATGTCATCAGTGATGTCATGAGTGATGTCACTGACCATGTCATGAGTGATGTAATATGTGACGTCATCAGCAGTGCATTGCCGGCGCGCGAGTTATAGTTAGCTGAACTAACTATAACGGGGGAATTTCTATGGTTTTGTACGAGTGAAATGTCCAACTAACTATAACGCCCCTGAAACCTATGGTTTTTTCAGTGAATTTCTAAGGTTTTTTAAATGCTAATTTCTAACTATAACGTGCCTGAAACCTATGGTTTTTTCAGTGAATTTCTAAGGTTTTTTAAATGCTAATTTCTAACTATAACGTGGCTGAAACCTATGGTTTTTCAGTGAATATATAAATATTTATTATACTATGTATACATGTGAAAATGTCTCGGTCCCCTGTTTGCCTCGGTGGCACGGAAAAAATGGGTGGAACTGACGTCAGCATGCCGACGAGGTCCTCTTATGGCTCCGATGACGTCATACGGTGTCACGAGCGGAGCCGTGCTCGTTGACGTGGGAGAGCTAGGAAAGAATTTCCGTGGAATGCTGGTGCAGGGGATATTCACCTAAGTGTTCAGGCTAGTCCTTTGGGAGCAACTGTTTATGTTGCCACTCCAGAAACCGAAACCAGTGATCCGAGGGCAGAGGCCCTGCAGATGGCACACGAGGTGGGGTGCCCAGTCGTGTGCACCGGCGGGGCAGCGAAGTGACAAGCACCACAACCCACAAAAAAGGTAACGAGGGCACTGAATAACACAGGATCTTCTCTTTGTATCTGGCAGGAACAACAAAGTTAAAATGCCCTAGTACCAAAATGTAGAATTAGTGCTACAACGGTCTTCAAGAGGACCTGCGATGCCGCTTCTGCCTCCCGTACCCTGGAGGCGGCACATGGGTCACGCGGTACGGTCATACTGCGGTGGGACGCACACTCGTTGACCTCTCATGGCACTGCTCCACACTTCAGGGAGGACGCTTTCCATTAGCTATGGTTTCTGATGACATGTCGCGCCGGCCCCGTCCAACAACAGAACTCCTTTAGATCCAAACAGACTCTTCCACTCTCTCACCGGAAGTGAAACCAGGCCACGCGGACACTTTCACAATACAACAGCCGGGAATGCACTTTTCGGTAAAAAAACCACATTCCTTCCTCCTAATTAATCAAATAAACGTCTCACTGAAGAACAGGGGCCAGCTTCGATTGGTAAACAGCCGTTACATCGACTTTTTTACTTTGCGATACCATTACAATGCATGCATTACCACGCATGCGTTGTACATCACAAAGTCATTACTACGCATTTTTTTAGAACGCATGGTCATTTACCACGCATGCCTTTACAACGAATTTTGTTGTAAAGGTATGTATGGTAAATGACCATGCGTTCTAAAAAACATGTAGACGATCCATGTCGTTGTAAGGAAACAGAGGCTGTTCTGTTTCCTCACAACGACGTGCACCGCCCCTCAGAGATGACGTGAAGCAGGAACCACGAGGAGAGAGGAACCATGAGGAGTGAGAGGTAAGGGGATTGGGCATGGGGTGGGGTGGGGGTTTCTTTTCTAGGGTTTAGGGTAGTGCAGTGGTGTTTGGGTGGTGTAGGGGGTCGTGCTGGGGGTAGTGTTTTAGGGTTTAGGGTAGTGCAGTGGTGTTTGGGTAGTGTAGGGGTCTTGCTGGGGGTAGTGTTTTAGGGTTTAGGGTAGTGCAAAAGTGTAGGGGGTCGTGCTGGTGGTAGTGTTTTAGGGTTTAGGGTAGTGCAGTGGTGTATGGGTAGTGTAGGGGGTCGTGCTGGGGTAGTGTTTTAGGGTTTAGGGTAGTGCAGTGGTGTTTGTGTAGTGTAGGGGGTCATGCTGGGGGTAGTGTTTTATGGTTTAGGGTAGTGCAGTGGTGTTTGGGTAGTGTAGGGGTCGTGCTGGGGGTAGATTTAGGGTTTAGGGTAGTGCAGTGGTGTTTGGGTAGTGTAGGGAGTCGTGCTGGGGGTAGTGTTTTAGGGTTTAGGGTAGTGCAGTGGTGTTTGTGTAGTGTAGGGGGTTGTGCTGGGGGTAGTGTTTTAGGGTTTATGTTAGTGCAGTGGTGTTTGGGTAGTGCAGGGGTAGTGCTGGGGTAGTGTTTTAGGGTTTAGGGCAGTGCAGTGGTGTTTGTGTAGTGAAGGGGTCATGCTGTGGGTAGTGTTTTAGGGTTTAGGGTAGTGCAGTCGTGTTTGTGTAGTGTAGGGGTCGTGTTTTAGGGTATAGGGTAGTGCAGTGGTGTTTGTGTAGTGTGGGTGGTCATGCTGGGGGTATATTTAGGGTTTAGTGTAGTGCAGTGGTGTTTGGGTAGTGTAGGGAGTCGTGCTGATGGTAGTGTTTTAGGGTTTAGGGTAGTGCAGTTATGTTTGGGTAGTGTAGGGTGTTGTGCTGGGGGTAGTGTTTTAGCACTTATTTTTCTTTCTACAGCACTAACCATAATTTCTATGGCAAAATGAACCCCCTCATTTTGTTCCTTTTTAAATTAAATGTTTTAAGTGTTACCAGTTTATTCCAATCAAGATGGCTTCAGGTGTGCCATACTTTTGTCATAAGTAAGACTGTTAGCGCTCTAGTTGTTCTTTAGAACACTCTGGGAAGCTGCAGTAGAACACAAAGGCATCAACTGACAGGCTGCTCCTGTTGAAATATAACAGGAAGATATTTGAGATCTCACTTAAAACATGTCCTAATTTTTCTTTCTACAGCACTAACCATAATTTCTATGACAAAATGAAACCCCTCATTTTGTTCCTTTTTAAATTAAATGTTTTAAGAGTTACCAGTTTATTCCAATCAAGATGGCTTCAGGTGTGCCATAATTTTGTCATAAGTAAGACTGTTAGCGCTCTAGTTGTTCTTTAGAACACTCTGGGAAGCTGCAGTAGAACACAAAGGCATCAACTGACAGGCTGCTCCTAAATATAACAGGAAGATATTTGAGATCACACTTGAAACATGTCCTAATTTTTCTTTCTACAGCACTAACCATAATTTCTATGACAAAATGAACCCCATCATTTTGTTCCTTTTTAAATTAAATGTTTTAAGTGTTACCAGTTTATTCCAATCAAGATGGCTTCAGGTGTGCCATACTTTTGTCATAAATAAGGCTGTTAGCACTCTAGTTGTTCTTTAGAACACTCTGGGAAGCTGCAGTAGAACACAAAGGAATCAACTGACAGTCTCTGCCCTTGTTGGATGTACATGTTTTACATGTTTTACTGAGAATGTCAGACTTCATTCTCACATGACTGAGAAAGATAATGTGAATTTACAGAAAATATGCTCTCATTTTAGCTTCTGGAGCACCTTCCAAAACTGTATGGGACAAGCATGTGAAAATAGTTTTCTCTCAAACATGATTCATGATATCCCAGCAGAAGGTTTTTCACAGGGTAAAATCACCTTAGAACACACCACAATTCCTGAAATTAGTATGGTACCATCAACAAATGAATTCTAATGTAACTAAAGTCTGTTATCACCCTTTATAGTTCTCCTTTTGGTAACCCTCAAAATCTTCGATTCACTACAATGCATTTCAATGGGGTCCCAAGATGGCTGCCAGTAATTCCAGGATGAAGTGCTGACAGCCAATCAGATCTCACGATGACATGTGTGGTTAGGCTCCGCCCAGATATATATGTGTTTTCTTTTTCAAATGTCTCAGGAACTACTGAACTACTGAACGGATTTACACCATTTAAGCAAAAGGCACGACCCTGAACCAAGGGCTACCTTTTTGGCAAATTTGGTGTAATTCCGTTCAGCAGTTCGGGCTGTAGCTGCGACTAAAGGTTCCTATGGAAAATTGCATGGGGAAAACACGTTTTGGGACCCCCCTTTTTTCTCAGCCCCCGCTTGCCGAATCACCCCGAGACTTTCAGGATAGGAGCGGAACGGAGCGCCCCAACAAGTTGGAAAATTTCGCGAAGATTCGTCAACCGGCGCCAAAGTTATTTCAAATAGAATGGTGCGGATTTCCAATGGAAAATAGGTCCTAACTATAACTATCTACTGGCGACCGCCAGTAGATAATATATATATATATATATTCACTGAAAAAACCATAGGTTTTAGGGACAGTTATAGTTAGTTGGACATTTCACTCGTACAAAACCCGTGAAATTCCCCCGTTATAGTTAGTTCAGCTAACTATAACTCGCGCCCCGCAATGCACTGCTGATGACGTCACATATTACATCACTCATGACATGGTCAGTGACATCACTGATGACATCTCAAATGACATCACTGATGATATCATCCAGTGACTGTGTGTTTCTATAAAGTTTAAATATGTTTAATATATATGCCAAGGTGTATTGAAGAATGAGTGGGTGTATAAGTGTCTGGATGGATGATTTAGTAGGTGCGTGACTGACTCTATAAGTGAGTGATTAAACGTATCTTACTGAATGCATGGGTTAGTGACTAAACTGTGTGAATGTCTGTATCCGTCTGTCTGTTGCTGTGTAAGTGGCTGCATGGGTTTGTGAATTGCTACATGAGTGTCTATATGAGTTATTCATTGGTTGTCTGAGTATCTGTATGGGTGCCTGAGTGTTTGTGTGGGTGGGGTGTGTGTGACTCTGTGCATAGATGTGTGAGTGGGTGATTCACTGGGTGCATGGTTTCAAGAGTGCATCTGTGATGGACTGTATGGGTGGGTGAGTGTGTGTATGGGTATGTTAGTGAGTGAATGTATATCTCAGTTGTACATGTGTGAGTAACTACATATGTGAAAGTCAGTATATATGTGTGTTAGAGTATTTAAAAGGCTATAAGTGAGAGTGTGTGATTGTGAGAGTGACTGTATGGATGCGTGTGTGCTTGTATCAGTGATTGTATAAGAGCGTAAGAATGTGCTAGTATTTGTATGAGTAAGTGAGCTGGTGTGTGTATCACTGTATAGGTGAGTAAATGGCAGTGTGATTAATTATTTGCATGACTGACTAGGTGTGTGAGTACCTCTATGGATGAGTGGCGGTGTGTGAGTGTCTATGTAGGTGTATGAGTGCATATGATAGTCCTGTACTGAGTGACCATAAGTATGAGTGACTGTACGGGTGAGTGAGTGGATGTGTGTGTAGACCTAAGAATCAGTGAGTGGGTATGTAGTTATTGGTGTTGGAGTGTGTATGGTTTTGAGAATGGCAGTCTGTAATTTAGAGTGGGTGTATCAAAGGTTATATTAGGGTGTGAGAAGATGCATGAAATTATCACATGGATGATGTCATCAGTGATGTCATCAGTGATGTCATTTGAGATGTCATCAGTGATGTCACTGACCATGTCATGAGTGATGTAATATGTGACGTCATCAGCAGTGCATTGCGGGGGCGCGAGTTATAGTTAGCTGAACTAACTATAACGGGGGAAATTCACGGGTTTTGTACGAGTGAAATGTCCAACTAACTATAACTGTCCCTAAAACCTATGGTTTTTTCAGTGAATTTCAAAGGTTTTTTAAATGCTAATTTCTAACTATAACGTGTCTGAAACCTATGGTTTTTTCAGTGAATTTCAAAGGTTTTTTAAATGCTAATTTCTAACTATAACGTGCCTGAAACCTATGGTTTTTTAAGTGAATTTCAAAGGTTTTTTAAATGCTAGTTTCTAACTATGCCTACAGAGGTAGGACATGTGAAGAAAGAAGAAAATACGCACAGAAAGAAGCAAAAGAAATGCAGAAAGAAGCAACAGAAGTCCACAAAGACGAAGAAAAGTGCAGGAAGAAGCAAAAGATGTGCAGAAAGAACCAACAGAGGAGCAGAAAAGAGGCCTTGTTCCAAAATCATCCTGTGCCCACAACTTTTTCCGACGTGTACTGGTGGTAACTGACTCTGACTAACCAGAGCCAGTGGTATGCTAAAAGACACTTAGAATACAGTGAAAACACCTACATAGACTAGGGAACACTGTGTGTTGGGGTACCCCTGTGCTTAGCATGACCTCCTCTGTAAGGCCCTAGTACATAATAGGGCAGGGGGATTAAAACTACCTCTTAAAATGCGCCATGGGGCGCGTTTGCACAGTGGTGAAGGGAGGGCGGGCCTGAGGTGACATGTGTGCAAACACGCCCTGTGGTCGTTTTAAGTTGGGAGATTAAGTCCCCTTGAATCCTGAGGGTCCCTGGGGTCCAACTAGCCCACTAGGTACCTCCAGTAAGCATCACAGAGCTGCGTTGCAGAGAGGTGTAAAAGGGCGTGGCCTGGACCACCTCTCTGCAACGCAGCCCTGTGGCACTTACTGGAGGTACCTGGTGGCCTAGTTGGCTCCCAGGGGCCCTCAGGATTGAAGGGGTATTAATTCCCCAACTTAAAACGCGCCACAGGGTGTGTTTCCACACATGTCACCTCAGGCCCCGCCCCCTCCCTTCACCACACTGCAAACGCGCCCGTGGCGCGTTTTAAGTTGGTGGATAAAGTCCCCTTGAATCCTGAGGGTCCCTGGGGTCCAACTAGCCCACGAGGTACCTCTAGTAAGCGCCACAGAGCTGCGTTGCAGAGAGGTTTAAAAAGGGGCGTGGCCTGGACCACCTCTCTGCAACGCAGCCCTGTGGCGCTTACTGGAGGTACCTGGTGGGCTAGTTGGCCCCCAGGGACCCCCAGTATTGAAGGGGAATTAATTCCCCAACTTAAAACGCGCCACAGTGCGCGTTTGCAGAGTGTTGCTGGGAGGGGGCGGGCCTCCGACACGATTGCGTCTTTTTTTTTTTAAGAAGGGGGCTGTGTGGCTCCCCTTTCTTTCCTATTTTATGGGTCCTGGGGATCCCATCCCCAGGGCCTGACCCCTATTTTTTTTTAAATGGAAGGGGCCGCGTGGCCCCCTCCCGAGGCCATATTCGGCCCCGGGGACCCCATCCCCAGGGCATGGCCAGTGTTTTTTTTTTTTTATTTATTTGGAGGGGGCTGCGTGGCCCCCTCCTCAGGCCATTTATGGCCCGGGGACCCCATCCCCCGGGGCTGGCCTTTGCGTTTTTTTTTTACATTAATTTTATTATGGGGAGGGGGCCGCGTGGCCCCCTCCCTGGCCACTTCTGGCCCCGGGGACCCCATCCCCCGGGGCCTGGCCTCTCGTTGGGGACCGTGGGGGGGAGCCCCAATGCCCCCACGGTCTCTGCCGGCTGCTCGCGTCCTGCGGGAGCCGGCATTGCCTTTCCATATGGGGAGCTGCTGACATGCAGCTCCCCGTGTGGAAAAGCAATCTGGTTTGAATTTTGGAAGAGAGAGCAGGTTTCCTGCTCTCTCTTCCAAAATCCAAACCAGTGTTTGCTATGACAGGGCGGGAGCCGCGAGGCTCCAGCCCTGTCATAGCAAGCAGCAGTGTCCCGGAGGTGGGTACCCCGGGACACTACAGGAGCCGGCCCTGGGGGTGGCGGGCCCCAGGGCCATCACAGGCTTCAGGAGGGGGCCGCGCGGCCCCTTCCCATCACATGTACAGCCCCGGTGAGGTGGTGGTCCCCGGGGCTCGGGGGTGCGTAACGGACCCCCAAATTAGCACTTTAGTGCCCCGGGGAGGTGGCGGTCCCCGGGGCGTGTGGGGGGCTCTAGCCCCCCCCACGCAGGTATATATATTTTTTTTAAAAGAAGCCCCGGGGGTGGCGGTCCCCCGGGCAGCGGGGGGGGCAGTGTGCCCCCCGCAAATAATTAATGAAAGCCCCAGGGGGTGGTGGTCCCCGGGGCTTGGGGGGGCCTTGGAGGCCCCCCAAATCTTTAAAAAACAAGCCCCGGGGGGTGGCGGTCCCCGGGCTGCGGGGGGGCCGTGTGCCCCCGCAAATATTTTATCAAAGCCCCGGGGGGTGGCGGTCCCCGGGGCTGCGGGGGTCCCCCTGGGCCCCCGCAATTTTATTTCTGCATGCCCCCGGGACCTGGCCCACCCGGGGGCTTAATTAAACGAAGCGCGGGAGCCCGCGCTTCGTTTTTTTTTATTTTTGGCCGGATTCGCGCACCCAGCGCGAATTCGGCCGATTTCTTTTTTTAAAAAATGCTTTCTTGTGCCCTGGGGGTCCTTGTGGGACCCCCTGAGCAGGCCTAGGGGGTCAGGGTATTTCTACCCTGCCCCCTTTTCTTGTTTTTTGCGTTTGTTTCCCTGTTTTCTTGTGCCTCATTTACCGAGGCACAAGATGGCTGCCAACACTTCCTGGTTTGGAGTGTTGACAGCCAATTAGAATAAAGCTCGTGATCGGGAGGGTGCGCGGATCCACCACGGCCATAGATATCGAAAGTTTTATTTTTTGATTTTCTCAGCAACTACTGAACGGATTTACACCATTTAAAAAAAAGGTCTCTTTCTGAACCAAGGGCTACCTTTTTGCCAAATTTGGTGTAATTCCGTTCAGCAGTTTCGGCTGTAACCGTGTCTAAAGTTTCCTATGGGAAATTGATTTTCCGACCCCTATATTTTGAATTTCTCAGGAACTACTGAACGGATTTACACCATTTAAAAAAAAAAAGGTCTCTTTCTGAACCAAGGGCTACCTTTTTGCCAAATTTGGTGTAATTCCGTTCAGCAGTTCGGGCTGTAGCCGTGTCTAAAGTTTCCTATGGGAATTAACATGGAGAAAACACGTTTTGGGACCCCCCTTTTTTCTCGGCCCCCGCTTGCCAAATCACCCCGAAACTTTCAAGATAGGAGCTGACCGGAGCAGGCCATAAGTTTTGAAAATTTCACGAAGATTCGTCAACCGGCGCCAAAGTTATTGGGAAAACAAAAAATGAGTTTCCTATGGAAACTAGGTCCTAACTATAACTATCTACTGGCGACCGCCAGTAGATAATATATATATACACATATATATATATATATTTTTTTTTTAAAACACCTCAATTTTAGCTGCTTTTCTTTTGGAAAACTACCTCATTCTGCTCCAGCCTTCTCCTGACTGCTATTACTTCTTCACTTCAAAAATGCTTAGAGTATGGATTGTGGGCCACAGCTCTATCTATTGGGCTAAAGAGGCTGGAAAAAAGAGAGGCATTGACAGGGACTTGGGTTTGCCAAATGTACAGATTACTTGCTTTGGACAGAGAGGGTTGAAGTTTCATCAGTTGCTGGCTTTGGTTAAATACATTGTGGATTCCCAAGCTCCTCACCTCATGATTGTGCACTGTGGTGGCAACGACCTAGGCATCATGGGCCCGATTCACAAAAGTAATCTGAGACAAAATCCTAACTTTACGACTTTCGGTATTCACAAAGGGCATTTAGGAGTAGTAAAGTTAGGATTTTGTCTCAGTTAAACTTAAGTTTTGGTCTTAAGTTAAACTTAAGACCAAAACTTAAACTTAAGACCAAAACTTTGTCTCAGTTAAACCTACGTTTTGGTCTTAAGTTAAACTTAAGACCAAAACTTAAACTTAAGACCAAAACTTTGTCTCAGTTAAACCTACGTTTTGGTCTTAAGTTAAACTTAAGACCAAGGTGTCCCGGAGTGCACGTTTTAAGAACATACAATCTTACATATTGCACAGGGCATATCAAACGCCGGCGCGTCTTCAACGCTACTTCCCCGCCACACAATTTCTATGTCCCAGATGCCAATCGTCAGATGCAGACTTTCGACATATATTTTGGACGTGCCCTACAATACAGCCATACTGGTCTACTATACACAAAACACTGAGGGAACTCACGGGCCTATCAGAAATGAACACCTGGGAAGCCTGCGCACTTGGAGTATTCCGACGACGGAAACAACACAAAGTGCAGATACGCTTTATGTCACTGGCAACATTAATATCTAAAAGAGGAATAGCCATGCACTGGCGGGCCCCAACCGGATCCCCAATAGCAGCATTGGTGGGAGCAGTAAACAAATGGGGGGCAGCAGAAGAGGAAGCCTTTAGGGATGAGGAATTAAAAGGACTACGCAAGCATCACATATCCATGGAGTGGACTTTACTCTTACACCATTTCAAACAGCAGACAACCCGAGCCGACTCGAGCACTCCATCTCAAACCCCCCTAATCCCGCAGACACAGACCTCGATCATAGACACAAACAGTAATTCCCAAGGTGCCACAATCACGTAACATCTCACGACAATTCAACCATACAATAAGCCTGAGAGTTAGAAATGCTAAGACGGACATACCCGCCCGGAACACAAGAAGTCAAATTACGCCTATTGGCAAAATACCATATATTCACAGTACCCCGCATGAACAAAATCCTTCGATCCCACGAAAACTGTCCTGGTTAAATCCCCCAGTTAACAGTTGAGACTGACACCGGTAGTTACCAAACCGGTGATTAATGGGAAGGAGATACATTATCATATGTAACTGAGCACATGATGTAATTATACGCACATGCACAGTTATACCGAGTACAACGTAGATGCCATTCCAGGAGTGCGACTATAATTATAAATGATGTATAAGAAGTATACAAGAAAGTACGTAACAAACTCAAGCTGTATGTGCCAATGCTCGATATGTTAAAATATGCAAAATGCTAATAAAAAATATTTGACAAAAAAAGTTAAACTTAAGACTAAAACTTAAGTTTAACTGAGACAAAATCCTAACTTTACTAACCGAAAGTCGTAAAGTTAGGATTTTGTCTCAGATTACTTTGTGAATCGGGCCCATTGACTGTGGTAGGGCTGGAAATCCTAATGAAAGAAACCTTTGCAGAACTGATGTCGCTTTTTCCTTACACTGTCTTAGTGTATTCTAATGTATGCCAAAGACAGAAATGGAAGTGGTCAAATCAATTCTGTCCACAGATTGACAAGGCCAGAAAACATGTTAATGAAACTGTTTATGCATTCCTCAGAGACCCTCGCATGGGCTGTATCTATAACAACAATCTGCGTTTTGACATGCATGGAATTTCTAGAAACGATGGAGTGCACTTTATAGATGAAGGCAACAGGGTGTTTCTAAGTAACCTGAAACTCTGCATCCGGTCTTATGTGTAGCAGCCATATACACACAACCAACACAATGGCTCTTTTCAGAGCCACCCTAGTACCCAAAATATTGTGACGTTTTTTTCGAAAGGTTTTTTTTCTTTAGTTTTCAGAAATCTTCCTGACGACATCACGATCCCTGTGAACACATCGCGAAAACGGAAAACAAAAGCACACATTCAATGGCCTCCAACACCTCCAAAAATAATATGTCAAAAGATCCACTCTGAACATTGCCCTACACACATTGCAAAGCATGTTTAAACTCATATTTGTGTACTAAGTTTCTTTAAAAACCATCATTCAGACCTATTTTCTGTTTTCGCGGTTATTCAGGACGTCGAGACATTGCCGTTAACCGCGAAGGTCGCGCCTTTCCCATAAAGTGAAAACACATATATGTACACACATTACAGTATTCTACACACTAGAGGTTTATTACGGTACACTTCAAACTCATGTTTTTCTACTGTATTTCTAGAACAACCTTCTCTAAAACCTATTTTCCATTTTCGCGATCAGGCCGGAGATCGCTATAACGTCGGTCATCGCGATCCCCGCCGGTACATCGCAAAAGCGGAAAGCAAAAGCAGGAATTCAATAGCCACCACCACATAAAAAAATTATAACTATATAATTAATTCTAAACATCACAGTAGATAACTCACATATAAATAACTCTATAAAAACATTTATCAATATCTCTATAACAATGCATACTGATTCATTGCTGAAAATCTTTAATATTTTCACCAATATTTGCGACAACGTTGATAGTCACGATGTCCCCATGATGGTACATGGGGGGCTGTGCTGGTGGTCGAGTCGTTGTCGTAAATATCACGAGCAGTTAAACAAATTAATTTTGGACATATAACTTCTGTCACTAACACCTTCATTTCTCAACCATGGGGTTAGAGTATCTCCACCCTGACCCCTCATGTGGGCTTTCACACAGATTTTCAGCCCCGGGAACCGTTCCAGATAGATAAAATGGTGGCCTCAACTTTCTATTCAGGTTGTGTCCAGCCAATCAGAGCATTCCTGTTGGTGCGTGCATTCGCGATTCATCACGAAACCTACGCGAAATATCTGCAGCCAGAGATATCACTATAAATTTAAGCTTAAATTTCTCAAAAACTACTGAACGGATTTACGTCAAATAGGCAAAAGGCAGTTCCTTGAACCGACATCTACCTCCCTGCCAAATTTGGTGTAAGTCCGTTCAGCGGTTCGGGCTGTAGAGGTGGCTAAAGGTCCCTATGGGAATTAACATTACAAACGCAACCTTATTTCACGCCCCAAATTCTCAGTCCCCACTGCACGGATCACCCCCAAACTTTCCCAATCAATAGTACCCACTGTGACACTTTTTGGGCAAAATTTCATGCAGATTGGTCAAACAACGCCAAAGTTATAGCCAAGTCAAAAAATGCTTTTCCTATGGAAACTAGGTCCTAACTATAACTACCTACTGGTGACCACCAGTAGGTAATATATATACATATATATATATTATATATATATAAAATATTCACTGACAAAATCAATGGTTACAGGGACGTTATAGTTAGACTCAGATTTCACTCGAGAAAACCAGTGAAATTCAGCAGTTATAGTTACCTGAGCTAACTATAAATTTACGCGCCTGCATTGCACTGCTTATGGCCTTACATATTACATCACTCACAACATGATCAGTGACATCACTGATGACATCTCAGATTTCATCACTGATGACATCATCCGGTATGTGCAAGGGTGGTAGAATTTCTAATATATGTCATCTGAGTGGCTATGAGACCGTCTGAATTTGTTTGTAAGTGGATGTCAAGAAGTGAAAACATCAAGGGAGTGTAAGTGTTTTTAAGAGTTTATAAATGTTAAACATAAATACTAACCTACTGCAAAAGTTAAATTAGTATACTAGGTGCACTACTACTTCTAACATATATTTAGGGAGTGGCTATGTTGAATGCATGTATTCTTGTGTGTATGGGTGTGTAAGTGGCTGTATGGGTGTATAAGTGAATGTATGAGGAGCTCTGTGGATGAGTGAGATGGTGTGTGAGTGGATGTACTGGTGAGTAAGTTGGTGTATCAGTGGCTGTATGGGTGAGTAAGTGGCTGTGTGAGTGGCTCTATGGGTGGGTAACTGGGTATGTAGTGACTGTATCGGTGAGTGAGTGGGTGACTGAATGGCTGTATGAGTGAGTGACTGGTTGTGTAAGTGGCTTTATGGGGGAGTGAGTGGCTCTTTGAGTGGGTGTTTGGTTAAGGGAGTTGGTGTGTGAGTTGCTGTATTGGAGAGTGAGTGTCTGTGTGAATGGCTGTATGGGTGAGTGAGCAGATGTGTGAGTGCTTGTATGGTTAAGTGAGTGGCTGTGTTGCGAGGCGGCATAGGTGAGTGGGTAGGCGTGTCAGTGACTGTAGGTAAATAAGTGGGTGTGCGAGTAGCTGTATGGATGAGTGTGTAGCTATGTGACTGGCTGTACAGGTGAGTGACCAGTTGTATAAGTGACTGTATGGGTTAGTAAATGGTTATGTGAGCACCTGTATGAGTGAGTAAGTGGATATGTGAGTGCCTCTATGGAGGAGTGAGTCGGTGTGTTAGTACTAATATGGGTCTGTGAATGGGTATCTGAGTGGGCGTATAAGAGGTTGTATGGGGTGTGAGTGGGTGTGTGACTGGTTCTGTGGATGATGCCTTCAGTGATATAATTTGAGATGTCATCAGTGATGTCATCAGTGATGTTACTGACCATGTCATGAGTGATGTAATATGTGAGGTCATAAGCTGTGCATTGTGGGAAATAAGTTATAGTTAGCTCAGGTAACTATAACTGCTGAATTTCACTGGCTTTGTACAAGCCTAACTATAACATCCCTGTAACCTTTGCTTCCTTCAGTGAATTTCTAAGTTTTTTTATTCTATTTCCTAACTATAACAACCCTGTAACCTTTGTTTTTTAAGTGAATTTCTAAGGTTTTTAAACTCTATTTCCTAACTATAAAGTCCCTGTAACCTTTGGTTTTTTAGTGAGTTTCTATGTTTTTTTTAGCTAGTAGTCACGTTTGCAGAGTGGTGGAGAAAAGGGGCGGGCCTCCGAGCAGCTCTCAGAAATCCGGCTGTGTTTGGACTTACTAGATGTAACAAAAGTGCTTCGGGCCACCAAAAACCCTCAGCATCCAAGAGGACTTCATCCCCCAACCAGGAATGCGCAAGGAGGTGCCTTAGCGAGTGGTGGAGAAAGGGGTTGTGGCCTCTGAACACCTCTCAGCAAGTCCGCTGTGTAGGACTTACTGGAGGTAATAGGAGGTCTTGTTGGCACCCAAGAACACTCTTGAGCCAAGGGGACTTCATCTGCCAACCAGAAGTGCACCAGCAGGCGTGTTTGCAGAGTGGTGGAGAAAGGGGGCATGACTTCAGAAGTCCTCTCAGTGATCGCGTTCTGTGGGACTTACTGGAGGTAACAGGAGGCATCGTTGTCCCCCAAGGACCCTCAGCATCGAGGGGACTTCATGCCCCAACCAGCAGTGTGCCAGGAAGCCTGTTTGTAGAGTGATGGAGAAAGGGGGCGTGGCCTCTAAAGACCTCTCTGCAATCTCGCTGTGTGGGACTTATTGAAAGTAACAGGAGTGCTTTTTGGCCCCCAAAGACCCTCTTGAGCCAAGGGAACTTCATCCCCCAACCAGCAGCGTGCCAGGAGGCACTTTTGCACAGTTGTAGAGAAAGCGGGCCTGTCCTCTGAAGTCCTGTTACCAATCAGGCTGTTTGGGACTACCTGGAGGTAAAAGGAGGGCTTGTTGGCCCCCAAGGACCCTCAGCATCCAACGGGACTTCATCCCCAATCAGCAGTGCACCAGGAGGTATGTTTGCAGAGTGGTGAAAAAGGGGTGGGGCCTCTGGCGACTTGACTGTCTTTTTTAAATTTATTTGGTGGCTTGGTTGGTATTTTACCAATTCAAAGCTGTAATACCATGCCTGGAGTAGTAAAAGGCTTTTGCTCTATGTAGGAGCTGCTTTCCACCTAAAATTGAGAACTACCCAGAGTTCTCTGCTTCTTTTTGCATAATTTTGCGTCACTCTATGCCTGAAAGGGTATTGTTTTGATATATATATGTATATAAATATATATATATATATTAAAAAAAAAAATATTGCCTACTGGTGGTCAACTGGGGTTAAAAAAGTGTGTTTCCCATGTTAATTCCTGTAGAGTCTTTAGACACGCCTGCAGCCCGAACCGCTGGATGGAATTACACCACATTTGACAGAAGGGCAGATTTTGTTCCGGAGATCACGCTTTTTGTTATTTGGTGCAAATCTGTTCAGTTGTTTTGGAGCTATTAAAGGAATTGGTGATAACAGATTTTAGTTACAATATAGATCATTTGTTGACGGTACGATACTAATTTTAGGATTCATTAATCATGTTTGAGAGAAAACTGTTTTCTCATGTTTTTCCCAGAGAGGTTATGAAAGGTGCTGCGGAAGCTAAAATGAGAGCATATTTTCTGTAAATTCACACTATCTTCTCAGCTCTATGAGAACAAAGTCTGACACTCTCCGTAAAACATGTGCTTCCAACAGGAGCAGCCTGTTAGTTGATTTCCTTGTGTTCTACTGCAGCCACCCAGAGTGTTCTAAAGAACAACTACAGTGTTAACAGTGTTACTTATGACAAAACTATGGCACACCTGAAGCCATGTTGATTGAATCAAACTGGTAAAACATTTAATTTAGAAAGGAACAAAATGAGGGGTTCAGTTTGTCATAGAAATGATGGTTAGTGTTGTAGAAAGAAAAATTAGGACACATTTTAAGTGAGTTCTCAAATATCTTCCTCTGTTATATTCCATATAGGTACCCCAATATAGGCCCGGGTAACATCCCAACCTTTCACCTATATTCGTCCCTACATTACATACATAACGGGCTGCTAGGACTGACCCTTTACCTAGTTACGGTACTGCTTAACGAACGTGGGGTTTTCGCTGAACAATAGCCTCATACATTATGCATGAGCATTCTTGGATTCTTGGAAACTCAGCAGGACTACCATTTCCTGCATAATAACTATGTACAAGGTTCATTCCCGACGTCATCCTAAGTCCGACAATGGCACAGCAAGGTGGAACCCCTGGGGATACCTTTGGGTATATAAACACCACATCTTGCTGAGATAGTTAGAGGAGATCAGGACTTCCCTGCCGAAACACTGACACGAGACGCTGAGGCTCCTGCATGTAGATACTCCAGCTCGCAGTGGTCTAACATCCCTTGCAGGGTGTCCAACTCGAAACCAAGACGGGGTCCCACAGTCTCTCACTTCAGGTAATGGGGTTGACTTTATCCTAGAGGGATTCTTGGATTAACACCTACACACATGCTAGGTTCACTTTTGTACATCTAGTTAGGATTGCATCTTAGGAGTACGCATTTTATTGTCATGTATTTTATATACCTGCCTGTATTCACGGTTATAGCAAAATGGTAGAAATCTACCATCCTTTTACTTTCTTAGTGTTTCTAATCATTTATATCTGTTTCTGTCTAGTGGTTGTTTCAGCACACCTATTTTACACTAGAATAACGACTGTTCAATAAATGCTTATTGAAAAACGTCCATACCGTTTATTCTGTGTATCTCTCTGAGATTAAGTGAGAACGAGTGACTGAGAAAAAAGTATTACGCTGTTTCCACGGTCCTGAGGGATCAGGATTGTCATGTTCGATAGTTGCCAAGAACTATTCTCTCCTTCGTAAGAGGAGTTTCTACTGGCACTGCGAGCTAGCTGATATACAGGCCAACATACCCGGTGGGGGTGTCTAGAATCAGTCTGACGCCAATACTACAGTATATGTTGTCCAAACGCGCATATCCTATATAGGTTTTATAGGAACAACACAACACCTCTTCTATCTCATTAAACATTCTGACATGCAGACTGAAACATGCACTTTCAACATCAGCAGCAGATTGGCAGTTAACTCCCTGGTGATCAGCAGCTTTACTATGGTGTTCTAATGAGCAACTAGAGTGCTAAAATTCTGAATTTATGGCAAAACAGGGGCACATCTGAACGCCATCTTGATGGAATCGAAGTAGAAAACTTTAAGCATTTTCTTCTGAGGATATTGCAGTAAATATGAAAATGTGGGAGTTTCAAGACAAATCAGTCTCCCAAGATGGCAATCAGAGAAAAAATAGCACAAATATCACCCAAATGTAGCCCAGTGACAGAAGTGTTCAAAAATCTTTTTTTTTGTTCAATTTTATATAGCACAGACTTGACCTGAAGGTATAGGAGTGCTTTACATGAGCATCAGTTACATTAGACAAGAACACATTCATTTTGGTTTTAGGCATGGGGAGATTAACTGATTTGCCCAGAATCCCAGGATGTCACGCTAACGCTAGAACTCGAACCTCGTTCCCTAGTTGCAAAGTCCACAGCTCTGGCCTAACGCCACATCCTCTCCCTCAAGTGTAGCATATAATCAAGTAATGAACTGGATTAAAAGAACATAATGATAGCAAATTATTTAAAAGTGCTTTGTTGTTATTTGAGAACTCAGAAAATATGTCCTCATTTTAGTTGTTTAAAGCACTAACCATAATTTCTATGGGAATAAGACCCTCTCATGGAGGAGGGTGCAGAGCCAACAAGTTGACCATGCCGTGCAGGTGGGAGGGGCAGTACAGCAAAATGAACCATGGAGGGCAGGGAAAGGGGGGCAGGGGCAACAAACCAACCATGCAGTACATGCAAGAGAGGCTGTGGCAATATAAAAAACCATTGAGGGCAGAAGGAAGAGGCTGTGTCAGTACAACCATACATGCCATCAGACCCGATTCAGGCAGGAGACTTCCAATGTTTTAAGCCCAAAAGAGCTTTAATTTTAGCTGTCTCTTGCCTAAAATCTCCTCTTTTTCAATGTAAGTCAAGGGGGAAAATCGATTCCCTAGGTTTTTTCCAAAATCTCCCTCTTACCAAGTTTAAAATGTTGGCAAGTAAGGTACATTGCATCACAGAGGGCAGGAAGAAAAATGGGTAGGGACATGGTCTTAGATAAGAGAGGGCAGTAGGGAGAAGGGCAGGGGCGCCAAACTGACCTTACAGGGCAGGCATCATGGTTTACTGCAGCACAATACATCACCCAGGGCAAGCGAGACGGCAGTGCAGCACAATGGACCATGGAAAGCAATAGGGAGGGGACACAGCCATGCAGATGGACAGCAGAGAGGAAAGATGCATGTGCAGCAAGCTGACCATACCAGACAGGCAGGAGAGACGATTGAAGCAGAACAGACCATGAAGGGCAGGAGGGAGGGGGCAGGGGCACGATAGCGGATCAGATAAGGCAGGAAGGAGGGGCTAGGAGTCTGCACATGGAAAACAGAGGGCAGGGGCAATGGGGCAGAGTGGGAGCAGCAAGCTGACCATGGATGGGAGGCGGTATGGGTATTGGAAACACAACACCCATGTAGGTCAGCAGTGAGACTATAATGGCATACACACAGACAACGGAGGGAAGGTGGAAGGGGGTCAGGTGCAGCAAGCTGACCACACAGGGCAGGTGGGAGGGGCTGTGGCAGCACAGAAGACCATGCATGGCAAGCGGGAGGGTTAGTGGCAGCACACAGCCATGGTGGGCAAGAGGGAGGGGAAAGAGGCATGCACAAAGGACATGGAGGACAGAAGGGAGGGGTAGGGGCTGGACACAGGCAAAAGAGGGCAGAGGAAGAAGCTTCACAAAAGACTACACAGTGCAGGCAGGAGGAACAGTTGCAGCATAACAGAGCATGGAGGGCAGAAGGGAGTGGCAGCAAAATGGATCTTGGAGGACAGGACGGAGGGGCTATGGACATGGAACTTGCACAGGCAGGGTAGGGGTGGCAAGGACATGCAACAGCTATCTGACCATGCTAGGCAGGTGGGAGGGGCAGTGGCAGCTCAACACTCAGAGTAGATAGGAGAGTGGCAGGTCTATGGAATATGGTGGGCAGAAAGGAGGGAGCGGGTCTTGCACATAGACATTGGAGGCCAGGGAGAAGGAGAGTAAAGGCAGCAAGCTAGGCACAGAGGCTAAGCAGGAGTACAATGATGGTGCATAGAATTGGGGAACGGAGGACAGGAGGAGTGGGCAGGGACATCAAGCTAAATGGAGGCACTGGCAGCACATCAGACCATGCAGGGCAAGAGGGAGGGGGCTGGTGCATAGTCTCGGACAACAGAGAGTAGGGAGGAGGTGGATGGGGCAGCAAGCTAACTGTTTAGGGCAGGCAGGAAGGGTAGTGGTAGAACAACGGCCACACACAGCTGTAATGAAGGAGCAGGGTGATGGAGTTGGACAATGGATGGCAGGGAGGAGGGGGGCAGGAGCAGCAAGCTTGGGTGGGGCAGCACAATGCCAGGCGAGGCCCTGTGTTCAACCATCCTCCCACTGTGCATTGTAATGGGCATCTTACTTAACGTTAAACAAACCTTAGAAATTCACTGAAAAAAACCAAAGGTTACAAGGACGTTATAGTTAGGATCAGATTTCACTCATTCAAAACCATTGAAATTCAGCAGTTATAGTTACCTGAGTTAACTGTAATTTACGCCCCCACAATGCACTGCTTAGAACCTCATATATTACATCACTCATGACAGATTGAGAGGTAAACCCTCATCAGTCCAGATTCCAAATGAAAAAGGTGAAAAAAGGCATAGGGAATGGAATGGAATGGAAAAGGCACTTATATAGCGCATGGCTACCCGGGGGCCTCCCAGCGCTTGGCTAGAACCAGAATCCATTAGCAGAACATTCAGGGAAATAGCAAGGTTTTTAGTTGCCTTCGGAAGGAGAAGTGGCTGGGTTCCCTGCGTAAATGAAGTGGTAGGGCGTTCCAAAGTTTGGCCGCGTTAAGTGAAAAGAGGCGATCGCCACTTCTCGCCCTCTTGATCCTTGGGACCTCCACCAAGTGAAGCTCATCCGAGCGCAATTCCCTGGGGGCCTTGTAGCGACGAAACATTTTCAAGATTAAGGAAGACCCATTCCCTTGCAGAGACTTGTGGACAATACAAAGGGCCTTGAAGCTGATTCTTTCCTTCACTGGAAGCCAGTGAAGGGTCCGTAAGGCCGGTTTCGCAGAGAGGCGATTTGATATTCCAAATAATAATCTGGCCGCGCAGTTTTGGATTGTTTGCAGTTTCATAATTACTGCCAGAGGGGCCCCTAAGTAGAGTGCATTTCCATAGTCTATTCTGGACAATATCAAGGATTGGACTAATATTTTTTGGCTTGGAAAGGAAGAAGAGGAAGCACTTTGCGGGCCATTCTAAGCAGTCCATAGCAAGTTGCCACCGTCTTCCTAGCTTGCACCTTGAAAGTCAAATTCTGGTCTAGCCAGATACCTAAGCTCTTTATCTCGCTCCTGGGCATTGGGACTGGTCCCATACATGCTGGCCACATGGTACTCAATGAAACATTGGAAGGATTACCCAGGATCATAATCTCTGTTTTATTTCCATTGAGTTTAAGGTGGGACGCTCCCATCCACTTGGAGACTTCCTCCAGACATGAATGGAGGTCTTGGGATAGCTGCTTGGCTTGATTAAGCGCGACGACCAATTGAGTGTCATCGGCGTAAGTCACCATTTGGATTCCAAAGGGGGCTACAATATCCGCCAGAGGGGCCATATACACATTAAAAGAGTCGGATTCAGGAGGATCCCTGAGGTACTCCACAACGCAGAGGCATTGATCTCGAGGTCATCTCATCTTCAAATATCTGGAAGGATCTATCTTCCAGGAAAGAACGCAGCCACTACAATGCAGTGTCGATGACTCCCGACTTCCCAAGACGGTGAATCAGAATACGGTGATTCACCGTGTCAAATGCTGCGCTCAGATCGAGAAGTATGATGACAGATGCCCCTCCTGCGTCCAGAATCTTTCTACTTTCTTCAACTACTGCTAACAAGGCAGTTTCTGTGCCCTGTCGAGGTCGAAATCCCATTTGGGAAGGGTGGAGCAGATTGTTGGATTCAATAAAATTGGAGAGGGTAGAATTGACATACTTTTCAGCGAGCTTGGCCATCCCAGGAAGCAAGGAAATAGGGCGGTAATTGCCCAAGTCTCCTGGATCCAGGTTGGGTTTCTTCAAGAGTGTCTTTACCATAGCTCTTTTCCAGTTACAGGGAACTATTCCTGTACTTAATGAAGCATTAATACATCTGTAATAACAGGGGCAATTATCGGAGCAACCCTTACCAAAACATTCATAGGTGCAGGATCCCTGGGAGATCCACTTTTCACCGAGGAAAGCAGCGTCAAGAGACCTTCCTGGGTGATTAGTGGAAAAGTTTCCAGCAATGGTCTAGTTGACAAGACACCTTGATCCGACTCCTCGCCTAGTAGGTCGTATTTATCAATAATCTGAGGCAGGCATTTAAGAATGTTCTCTATTTTAATAGTAAAGAAATCCGCTTGTTTGTTACAGCGTTGTCCGGAAACATCAGGGGCCACGGACGGGGCAGGGGTTTTGAGGAGCTTCTTTATAATAATAAAGGTTTCTCTAGGAGAATTTCCAGCCGACAGAATTTTTTCCTCAAAGTAGGAGGTCTGAGCCTGTTTAATACCTGCTTTGTAAATTTCGATAGCTCTCCGATATTCCAATTTTTTACTAGGTGAATAATCGCATAGAGGGCAGGGGAGGGATACCCTGACTCCCTAGGCCTGTTGGCGGGTCCTAGAGGGACCCTCCCTGGAGCCAAAAACATCTTTTTTAATTTTGCCCCAAATTCACAGAAGATCACCAAATCTGCAGCAAAATTTTAAAAAGAAAGATGGGCTCCCACGCCTTTTCACAAAATAACACCTGGGTGGGTCTGGGCCTGGCGGGTCCGCTGCATATAGTACTTAAGTGTAAGGAGGCACATAACGCCCTACCTAAGCTTCCAAGAGTCTCAGGGACCCCATCCACTGGGGCTGAAAAACTATTATGGGGGGCACACGACTTCCTCTACGAGCCTAAAAAGACCCTGGAGACCCCATTCCCCGGGACCGAGTAATTAATGGAAGGAGTGGGGTGTGCAGCCCCCTCCCTGAGCCAAATTAGGCCCCGGGAACCTCATCCACAGGGCCAAAATGTAAATAAAAGGTGAGGGGGGCTGCACAACCCCCCTCCTGGAGGCTTTATAGGCCCTGGGACCCCATCGCTTGGGGCTGGTTCACTTACTGTTTTCGGGGGTTCCCAACCCCAGGCACAGTAGTTTCCCTGCCTGCACTAGCGAGGGCAGGGAAACATGTGTTTGCTCATGCCTGGCCGGAGCATTTTTAAATCTTCCGCCAAATAGGAGCAAACATGGAAGTCTGCTCCCAGCTAGAGGGAGCTTTAAACATGCTCCAGCTTGTTGGGAGCAGACTTCTGTTCTGTTTCCCTGCCCACACTACTGCGGCCAGGGAATCAGAAGACATTTTGCTCCCACCCGGAGGAATCATGTAAGAAACAGCTGTGCCCTCTGGGAGCAAGCAATGCTGGGTCCAGGACACTGTTCCCTGTAAGGTGCGCACACACCGATATCACCCCGAGCATGCAGTGTCATGTGTGAACCACGCACACACAGCACATCCCATGAGAGACCATTCGTGCCGCCACTTAAAAAGCAAGCGGTGTGAAAAACAGTAATTTCCTTGTGCAGGAGGCGGAGGAAGAGTACACCGTGGAAGAGAACTCAAGTGGCAGGTAAGTGTCACGGCAACCTGAACCCAAGTTCAGCAGCAAATGGCTCCTGCACTTTCTGCATTTCTTCTGTTCATAGAGCGCTGCTGCAGGAAGATTGTGTGCCTTTGTGAAAGTATTCATGTTAATTGCAGCACATGACGGGCGCTGTGAATAAGATGAATACTTAAAAAAGGCACACAATCTGCCCCGCAGCCGCGCTTTATTTACAAAAGAAACACAGCAAGTCTAGAAGCATGACGTGTGCTTTCAGAAAAAAGAAATGCAGATGTGGATGGTTGCAATGCCAAGGGAAGGGGAACTTTGGGCTGATGCCAGCTGCCTAGATGGTGCTACTCTGTGATTTGTTTCATTCATTTTGCAACGTGAATGCTTGGTTAAGGTAATTGGAAGCATGAGGAGGCCAAACTGTGTGCTTTCTTGCTAAGCGTGGTCCCATGTGTGTCCTCACTCCTATTTTGTCTTTCTTGTTCATACTGCCTATTCTTACCCCAATGTCATTCTCTCACTTCCTCTCTCTCGCTTTTTTCCTTCTCTCACATCCCTCCCACCCTCTTCCTCTCCTTTGACCTTTCTCAATTCCACTTCCAATATTTATCTTTCTCTCATTTTCTCTCTTTCCTTTTGTGTGTACATTCTCCAGTTCCCCTCTGAGTGCTTCATTGTTTGTGTGCTGTCTGGCTCGCGGCCTCATTCACATTTAAGTTTCTCTCCCTCTTTCCTTGATTCCTGTGTGTGCCTTCTCTCCTTTTTGTTGCCTATGACCCCTGTTATGGTATCCTATTTTGTGTTGTGTTACGTTGCCAGCATTTGTTTAGCATCTTCTTCTAGTGATTTGTATTCATTTGTATTAAGGGAGAGGAGTTGGCCTAACAGCTAGGGTGGTCGACCTCGAATCTGGGTAACTGGGTTCGAGTCTCGGCAATGACGCTGAACATCCTGTGATACTGGGCAAATCACTTAATCTCCCCGTGCCTAACAAAAATGAATGTGTCCTCATGTAATGCAACTGGTGCTATGTAAAGCGCTCTGATACCCGATTCGGGTCAAGTTCGCGCTATATAAAACTCTGTAAAAAAAAAAAAAAAAAATAGCACTTCCTTGATCTGGTGCCCTTGTCACTAAGTTATGGCATTACAATTGATGGGTTATGAACAGTTGCTTGGGTCGTAGAGATGGTATGGATATCTAGTTTTCTAGTGGTTCATAATGGTCAATGTCAATTGTGAAATCCATCCAATACTGTTAAGTCTTTGTACTGCGCAGAGTATATGTATGGCTGTGCTGAAGAAGTTTCCCAGTTTCCATTCAGCGGAGTTGTTGGGTGTCCATCGACCGGTCTATATAGATGCATCACTTGGGGAAATATCTGTAGTGCAATGATGTGAACATCTGCATGTGAAGTGCTTAAGGTCACCTGTAACTTTATCTGAATGCTTTTAAGATATATATCGATGTGGTGAGGGTAGAGTGCAGTGCAGCTGTATTGGCCCTGGGGTTACAACTGTATGGCTTCAGTGACGTGTGCACAAGAGTGAAGCGTGCCTTTAATCCACCTATCTTTTCACTACAGCACTCAGTGGTTCTCTCTCTCTCTCTCTCTCTCCCTCTATCTCACCCGCATTCCCATACACACACATTCACTCTCTATCACACCCTCCAACCGTCACGTTGCTCTCTGCCGCTCACTGTCCCCCTCGCCTCCTTATCATGTGTCTCTTTCTATCTGCCTGACACCCCCTCACAGTCACACCATCTTTTTGTCTCTATCCGCCTTATCTCTTTCTTCCTCCACCTCTCGCGCATTCTCTTTCTTTGTCTCTGTCGCCTGCATTCTCTTTCTACCCCGCTGTATAGCCCCACTCTCTCACCTTCCCTCTCTGTGGGTCTCTCACACTCTGTCTCCCTATCACTATCACCCCCTCTCTGTGGGAGTTTCTCCCTCTTTGCTTTTGCTCATCCTCTTTTTCTCTGAAAGCACGTCATGCTCCTAGACTTGCTGCATTTCTTTTGCTAATAGGAGCGCAGCTGCGGTTCATGTTAATTGCAGCGAATGATGGGCGTTGCGATTAACATGGATACTTTAAAAAAGGCACACAATCTGCTGCTCTCTATTAACAAAAGAAATGCAGCAGGTCCAGAACCACGACAGGGGCCCTGGGACAAATGTATTTGGGAGCCCCTGTTCGGAACAGCTT
Organism: Calotriton arnoldi; assembly: GCA_963921515.1. Classification (NCBI taxonomy): domain Eukaryota; kingdom Metazoa; phylum Chordata; class Amphibia; order Caudata; family Salamandridae; genus Calotriton; species Calotriton arnoldi. The sequence continues at coordinate 219,035 of CAWUFW010015867.1, read as the reverse complement.
TGATTTTATGATACAGTTTCAGCTCTTTCATGCGCTTTTTGGTCAAATTCTAAATGTGTGTACATCCGATATTCAGTGCTAGTGATGTGTATTGTCAGTATTGTAACACAGCAGCAGCTCAGTAATATTACTGCAAATCATACATGTGACACATTCCCATTTCTCATATGTGAGGTCCTGTATTGATCTAAAATAAACTTTGTATATGGATATTGCATGAAACAAACACATTCTGTCTGCAAAATGTCTGTAGTAGACTCTCACACATTAAAAATAAATGATAGAAAAACACTATTTACAGTCTGTTTTAAAATGATTCAAGGTCACCAGGGCAAGACTCTCTACAGAACATAGCTGGCTCTGTCTGAGGGCCCCCTGAAAGGCTGGGGCCGTGGGAAGGAGCCCGCATTCTCCATGCCTTAAAATATCTGTTACAAGGCATGATGCTTTATATACATTACTTAGTTTCATAAGATATGCCATTGGGGCTGCATGTGCCTTGTCACTCCATCTGTTCTATTTCACTGTAGATTTGTAACCTGCGTTTCTCCATTCAGCCACCTTACAATGAATAGAACTGAAAGTGCTTAGAAGTAGGCATAGAAGTAAAGTGCATTTTGTATGAGCAGCACAAGCCACCTGTCTTATATAGTTGAGCTCTACAGCACATTCTGGTTCTTGTTTGAGGATTTATACAACCGTCTGTGGCTTGCAGTATCTGAATAACCTTATCTAGAGCTGCATCTTATTTCAATCCTGTTCAGTTCATGGTAAGCATTGTTCATTGCGTCTAAATTTCATTCCCGTTTATTATAACTCCAAAACGATTTTATTGAAACCTGTCTTCACGCCATTTGATGTGATATTATGCCATAGTTGCTCTAAATCTAAGGTAGAAGTAATACGCACAGCTTTGTTTAGGACTTCAGCAAGGGGGAGGAAGATTTTTTTTCCTGTGTTTAAATTTGAGGTAAAGCAATTACCAAAAAATGTTCTGAATTTAGAAATAAAAAACAAACCTCACATCTAGCAACCAGATTTTGTGACTACAGCATGCTTTGAGAAGGTTGGGAATTTCTTCTTCTCCCACTATTTAATTATGTCCTGCGCATGTGATACTAAACACACAATGGGCAACAGAGGGATATGCAAGAGCGAAAGTGACATAAAATAATTGCCTAGGATCACACAGTTTGGTAAAGCAGGGAAGCCAGGATTGATCTCAAGTTTCATAGTACCACATTGTGCAATTTAATTCAGCCACTAAATGCACATGCTTCCCTTCCCCTACACCCACCTTGACAACACCTCCCAACTCCCTGACCACCACCCTGCTGGCATCAGTGTGGCGCTCGGTTACACCACAACCAAACATTTTTGGCCCCGGGGAAAATATTTGTGAGTACCCATGGTCTATTGTAATTGTGATTACATGCAAACATGTATGAATGAGATGCACAGCTGTTAAAACATTGACATGGCAAAATGTAAAGAGAATGCAGATGAGTGGGTGGATTGTATGGGGGGATTAGTGTAGTGAAGGTGACACAAGAAAATAGAAGTGTTAGAGAAGTGACTGATTTTTAATTGGAAAGTCTTTATCATATTTTTTGCATGCCACTTGGTGCATCATGTCCATGTGGGATCTTTTGAAGGCTTGTGTGTGGCTCAGTCCTCCTTGTGAATTTTCTAGTTCATACAACTCAACCACCTGCGCAGTTTGATTGCCAGGGAAAAGCTGCATCACAGAAGGTGTAACACACAATGCAGATTTATAGACCAGTTTAGCATAATGAATGCTAATAAAGAAGCCCATGAGCACATGCCTGTTTGGCCTAAACTGGAATCCCAGGTAACTATTTGGTCGCTTTTTCTATTGGAGTCTCTGGAACAGTCACATACATTGTTTGTAAATCTGAGAGCCTTTGCTAAAGATCTGGACTTCAATTGCAGGTTTGCAGTCTGTAAGGCATTTGGATTTGAATGGTCAGGCGTGAGTACCCACAAAGACAAGGTCATTCTGTTTACATTCCTGGTTGGATTTGGGGGTTGCTGGGTAAATAGATTTACAACCTGCACCCTTTTTCTTTTGCAGGTTTGATTCCATACTATGGATACAACTGCACAGGTAAAAGTGAGTACAGGCAGAACAAACAGGTAATTGTCTGGTAGAGGTAAACTGTGTTGCACCTTGCGCATTGTTATATAAAAACATACTTTGCCCTTGCTTTCTTCTGTTGCAGGTTTTGCAGACAGTACCACACACACACACACACGTGAACGGGCATACATGAGTACAAGCACAACAACTGGTAATCGTTTTAATAGAGTTCCCTTGTGGTGCACATGGTATATTGCTATATCACAATGTGCCGTAACAATCTTTACTTCTATTGCAGGCTGTATAGACAGTGCTACATATAAGTTTGGACGGGCAGGTCAGAGAACAAAAAATCCAGGTAATTACACTATGTTTTGACGGTGATGCCACAGTACTGTTTGACAGATTGCATTCTTAAGCATAGGCACCAACTTCAGCCATGTTCCTTTATTTTGCAGGCTTTGTGCCATAGCAGGCTAAAATTGGTTATCACAAAAATGCTCAAGCGCAAAACTATAACGTCTGCAGAGTGTGGTGCTTCACCACAAAGGAAGAAATGGTGCCTTGTATTCAAGGAAGAGTGGATGAAAGAAATCGTGGAGGCTGAGACGCAGAAATCATGAAGCAAGGTTCGCGCGCATCTCAGGGAACTATTTCAATACAGTTTAGACATGGACTTGATTTCCAAAGCATGTGCCGAAGCCAAGATTGTTGAGGACTTTTCTACAGGGAAGAAATGGAGTGATGGCTGGAAACTGGATTACATGACGAGCCATCTAATTAGAAAAGTTCACAAATCTGCTTTGGTGATACTGAGAAACAAAAGTGCTGCTGCCAGGTTTGTTTATGGAGTGCGAGCAATGCTGACAGAAACTGCCACCAACAAAGCGAGCAGAATAGAAGTGGTTAAATGACAAAGATCCCTGCCTGAGGAGATAAAGATTCTCATCAACAAAGTGATGCTGGCGGTCAAGATGAATACTTCACTGTTATCTGTCCAAGACATGCATGACCACCTAGCTTTGTATGTGAAGATACCAGACAGCTGGATGAGCAAGAACTATGCCTTTGAGTTCCTTGAGGCCATCAATAGCGTGATACACTGTGAAGCTATGGCAGAACTTCGCAACGCTCTGTATCACACATTGATAATTGACGAGAGCACAGATATTTCAGTTACAAAAATACTCATCCTGTACTTCACGTTCCAACCTGTAACATTAACAGAGCTAAAACACTGTTTGGGGACATAGTGAAGCTGATTAGTTGTAATGCTGAGGCTATCACTACTGCTTTGAAAGAATTCTACGCTGCCAATGAACTGGACCTTATGAAAATGGTCATGTTGACATTCAATGGTGCGTCTGTGATGCTGGGCAAGAATAATGGTGTTGATACTCGCCTTAAACAATCCATTCCTCATCTAGTTGAGCAGCATTGTGTCACCCATCGAGAAGATTTGGGAGTTGATGATGACTGGAAGAGGGTTCCGATGATTGAAGAGATGGAGACATTATTTAGGACTGTTTACACTGTGTTCTCCAGATCTCCTGCAAAGAAGTCTGAGTTGGATGAAATCGCATCGGTCACTGAATGTGAAGTGGTCTCCTTTCGGCCATTATATGAAGTCCAATGGCTTTCGAGGCACTAATTCGTCATTACGAGGCTGTTCTTAAGTACTTTGAGCATGAGAAAGTTGAGGAGAATGATCCAGTTGCTAAATATTGTTACAAAAAGCTTTTGACCATATTTCCATTGCAGTTCTTATGATATTCTGGGTGAATTTGCGTCTTTGTGCAAACTGTTCCAAAAAAGTTATTTGACTATTGTTCAAGCTGTACAGTATGCAAGAGCAAAGATTGGCCAAATTAAGGAACAGTACTTAAGGGACACTGCCTTTTGGAGCAACATGGTGAGAGGTCTGATGGTGTTGTACAGGGAAGGACAAGAGTTTGACAGTGGGCCTACTTTGTCTTTTGTTTCCCTTCTTTGTGGACACATGCAAAAAAGGTTCCCTGAAGATGAACTGAAAGAATGGGAAAGTTTTGAATTCCAGGCAAGAGCAACACAATCACATTTTGATTTTGGGACTGAGAATGTACAAAGACTTGTTGAAAAGTATAAAAATATCTTGGTCCTAGGTGATTGTGAAACACCAGGAGATGTTGTTCGACAATACAGAGAATATAAATATGTGGTGGCAGAACACGTAAAGGGTGGGTTATTTACCACCTTTTAAGACATGGTGATTTTCACTGTGCGCAATGGTGCTCAGTATAGTGTGGTGTCTCAGCTTGTTGATGTCTGCATGACAGTTCAAGCATCTAGTGCAGTCCATGTTTGCCTGGATGTCACACATTTCACAAACTATCTCTCAGACGGGATATCCAGACATTACTCAGTAGCTTGCACATCAAATTGTAAATATGATATGTAATTGTGTAACTTATTGTGTTTATGCGATCTTGTATAGGCTCCCAACATTTCCTCACCCTATTAACAGTGCTCCAGTTGAGAATATTTAGTAAAATCTTATAATGGTACCACCGTTGGAGTCCTGTGCTTTTATAAACCTGAAGTGTACTTGGCTGTGTAACCAATTCATGTCATGATGTGTGTATCTAAATCACAAACCTGCCTTAAGATCCTTCACGTGGCGCTGTCTGTGTGGAAATGCACCATCTTTTCACCTTTTTAAGCAAACGTTTGGAGTGATATTTGCACTGATATTTGTCGTTGCACCCACAGGTGCGGTCGGGTACCTGACGCACATAGCCTTGGCAGCAGCGCACAAACCTTACACTGCTGCACACAGAGGAAAACAATTAGAAGGAACATTGGTCCAGGGCTATGCGGGGAGCCAGCTGGGCCCTGGGACTCCCCCTGTGGCCACCAAAGTGTTCTTTGTGGGTGCTCCGGGTGGGCACTGGGGCACCCACCTATTATAAAGAGAGGCCTTGAGGGGGGATGGGTTCTCCGGGGCCCGAGAAGGCTCAGGGAGGGGAGTTGTGAAGCCCCCCTCATCTTTGATATAAAGTACGGCCCTGTTGGATGAGGTCCCCAAGATTCTGTGAGGGGGCCGCGAGGCCTCCCTCCTCTTTATAATAAAATACGCCCCCCCTGGAGATGGGGTCCCCGGGGCCCGAGAGGGCTTGGGGTGGGAGGCCACACTGCCCCTTCCATTTTTTTTTATTTGGCGCCGGGGATGGGGTAATTGGGCCTAATAAGCTTCGGGGAGGGGGCCTGATTGCCCCTACTCTCTTTATTAATTGATTTTTGCACCGGGAGATGGGATCCCCAGAGTCTAATGAGGCTCCTGGAGGGTGGTTGCGGGGCCCCTCCCCTTTTTTGAAAGAATTTAGCCCCAGGAAGTGGGGTCCCCAGGGCCTAATGAGGCTTGGTGAGGGTGTCACACAGCCCCCTCCCCTTTTTAATTGAATTTGGCTCTGGGAGATAGGGTCTCCGGGACTAATCAGTTCCGGGGAGGGCAGCCGCCCCCTTTTTTAATTGAATGTAGCTCTGGGGGATGGGGTCCCCGGGGCCTAATGAGGCTACAGGAGGGGTCCACATGGCCCCCTCTCCTTTTTAATTGAATTTGACCCTGTGGGACAAGGTCCCCGAGCTTAATGAGGCTCAATGAGGGGTACGGCATGCCCACTCCCCTAATCCAAATGTGTATGGTGGGTGCCCCGGGTGCACCAACCAATAATTTAGAGAAGCCCTGGGGGATGGGGTCCCTGGTGCCACAATAGGCTCACGGAGGGGGCCATGCATTCCACTCCCCTTTTTAGTAGAATTTAGTCCTGGAAATGGGGTGTTCATGGCCTATTAAGGCTTGGGAGGAGCTGCTCAGCTCCCTCCTCTTAATATGTATGTTTTGGCCCAGTAAGATGGAGTCTCCAGGGCCCGAAGGCTAACCCCACACCTTGCTCACCAAAGTCTGCTTTTGGGTGGGTTAGACAGTAGCCGTGTGCAGCGTAGGGTAGTTGCTTCTGGGTAAGTTGGCCTTCAGCCAGGCCCTTTGGCCAACACCCGCTGTGCACAGCCAAAGGGTTGGCTGCCTTAGGAGGGATTGGCCATAGGGCCTGTCCGCAGGTCAGGCCCTTGGCCAACCTCTCACCGCGCATGGCTGAAATAATTAAAACTCGTGCCTTAAGGTAACTATACCTCTCACCCTCGCCATGACCTGCAAATTACCCCCACATATTACATCTTTCATGACATCTTCTATGACATCATTGATAATATCAGTGCAACATTTGCAATGACATTGTTGATGAGAAAACTGTGCATGGTGGGGGCGTGAGTTAGAGTTACCTTAGGGCATGAGTTATAGTGGAAAATTGTGCCTTTTTTCATTCCACAAGTAAATACTTGGTGATACAACTGATCATGCTCTTGTGTTTAGATTATCACATTGATCTGGTTCTGGAGCATTGTCATGATACAAGAACCTACAATCCAGATCATTCTGAATGCAGCAGTGTGGAGGCGTCTTAAAAATAATGAGAAAAAAAATGCAGTTTTAATAAGTGAGCTGAAATTAATGTGTAGACTTTAATTAAAATAACATGCATTTAAATGCATAACAATTTAGTAGGCAATCATATTTACTTGTGCTAGGTCTCAAATGGCTAAAGCAACTTTGCTTGACAAGCTGACTTGACTAGAAATGCTAAATGCGCATAAAATGTTTATTTCTTGACCTTTTCAAGAACATGTTTTTCATAGTAAATAATAGCTGCATAAATGTTTTCATATATTTCTGCAGAATGTTTCTATTTACACAAAGATCACTGTTATCAAATGATTAGAAATTAGTCTTTTCACTCAAGATCTGTTTATTGAGTTTTCCATAACATTACAACACATTTGCAGTTGAAAGAACAATCAATAGGCATTTGCATAGCAGGAGCAGTGCATACAGGAAGCTATGCAGGAAACACATTGAAGCTGTCCCAAACCACTGGGAAGGGGAGGGCCTGCGGTTTGCTAATTTGCTTCTGGTAGAGGAGAACCTAAGGGTTAGGGGGGCATATTAGCAACGATGTGCGATAATTATCGCAAAGCGCGCTTAGCGCTTTTTTTTTATTGCCGGCTATCGCTGGATTTCATCGCCGAGATAGCGCGTTATTAGCAACGCTTATCTCCAAGGCGATAAAAAATCCAGCGATAGCGGCGAAATGCGAGAATATCGCAGGAAATCCTGCGATAAAACACCAGCGATAGGGAATCCTTGATGATAGGCCATGGTGGACTTAGCCTCACAATCCACCTCCCATTGAGAAAATAGGTAAATCAAGTTTTTAGCAGGTGTTAAATTCCAGCGATAATCGCAGTTAGCGCAACTTTTTTTATCGCTTCGCGGGCATTGCTAATAGGAGGAAGTTGTGTTTGCGACTGTTTGCAGTTGCTTTTAGTTGGGAACGCCTACTTTGCATGTCATTAGCGATAAATATTGCTGACATGCAAAGCGGCACCAAACCGGTCGCTTTCGCCATAAAGCTGTCGCTAACAGCTGTTAGCGACAGCTTGCTAATAGGGCGATAGTAATATCGCCGCTTTAGCAGCAAAAAGTGCCGCTAAAGCGGCGATACCGCCCTTGCTAATATGCCCCATGGTGCTTTGCTCCCATGTCAGTGCATGCCTATATGAAGAATGAAACAGATGAACAAACAGGGAGGTAGGGAAAGAGGGGGATGTCAGGCAGTGGTGTAGCTAGGGGAGGGCGGGGATGGGGTGGTACAGCCCAAGTGTCACTTTTTTGGGGGCAGCTGCGAGCCGCGATTCTCGTTGGCATCACTAAACGCCCCTCGCTCATTCTAGTCTGTCGCACGCACCCCCGCTAGTCATAGTCTTTCCATTCTGTCTTTCGCCAGCACACCCCATCTCTTACCGGCACTGGGCGGCAAAGTAATGGTTCACCCCAGGGATCCACAGCTCTAGCTACACCACTGATGTCAGGGAAGGTCAGAGGGTATCCAGCTGTCACTCTTGGCTGTGGAAGTGTAAGAGGATGGGGGATGCTGGTTGCAGTGTAATTTCCATGCAGCTAGACCCCAGAGGGGGCGGGGTAAACTCCCCTCTAGCCCATTGTGTCAAACAGATGAAGGGCGCGCAGTCTGAAGGGTTGGAAACATAAGTATTCTAAGCAGGACATGTAATCAATAAGAGGTGTCCAGAGGCACAGGAACTTTTTATTCGTGAAGTACAATTTGTGTGTTATCTGCTCCATGGCAATGGTGTGCCAAAGCTGTGCTAACCAAGATGCTGCAGAGGGAACCAAGGGAGTCCTCCAGGCTCGAGCTATAAGCTGTTTGGCAGCGCCCGTCATATGATGTATGAGATATAGTCTGCATGGGTCATTGCAGCCAATGATGTGGGGCATGATAGTCTGCTGGATAGGATAGCCCAGGGTGCCCTTAAAATGACTCAGAGGGGCATATTATCAAGGAAACGCGATAAGAATTGCATTTCCCGCTTTGCGCGATTCTTGTTAACGCGCGTATCACAGGATTTAATCGCCGAGATATCGCGTTACTATCAACGCATATCTCCACGGCGATTAAATCCTGTGATAGCGGCGTGAAACAGAATCGCGCAAAGCGGGAAATGCGATTTTTATCGCGTTTCCTTGATAATATGCCCCGTTGCCTCAGCCGTACAATCCACCTGCCATTATAAGTACGGCTAAGTCGGTTTCGAACTAGGCGTTACAAACCCACGATAACCGCGGTTAGCGTGGTTTATTTTATCGCATCGCGGGTTTGCTGGAAGGTTGCTAATATTGCGCTGCCGTGTCAGCGCCGATTTCCATGGAGAAATGGTAAGGTACACCCACTTTGCATGTCATTAGCGATATTCATCGCTGACATGCAAAGTGGAGTGGAAAGGGCTGCTAACTCAAGGAAACACACGTTAGCGTGTCCTTGATAATTGTGCGGAAAACAAATCGCCGCTTTTCGGCCGAAAACGGCCGCTAAAGCGGCGGAATTCGGCTTGATAATATGCCCCATAATCTCCTTCAAAAAAATGATAAGAGAAGGCATGCCCACCATATGTGGTGGAAGTCGCCCACCAGTGCTCCACAGCGCCAGCACGCAGCTGGGGCAGCAGGGTAAATGGTGTGAAGACAGGATGGGGTATAGTGCTACTGGAGGATTACCTTATGGGCTGCCTCTTGCTGAGAGATGTTTCTAAGTGTTTGAGGGATCTCTTTCCATAGCAGCTCCCATTGTTTCTAAGTGATGTCAGGAGTATTGCTTAGAGCCCATTTCCACTGGTATGGCTGGTGGGGGAGGAGGCGTGATTGTTGTTGGACATAGTACGTCTTATACATCAGAGGGCGGGTGCCTTCAAAGCTGCGAACAAGTTGTTCAAAGAGGGTAAGGGGGCAGGTTGCAGCTTTTGCGATGAAGGGTGGAAAGTCCAGTGTCAGAGCTGGAAATTTTGATGACGGGTAGATTCAGGGAGGTGGAACTCTTTCTTGCGCTGGTCGAAGAGGTTGATAGTCTTGCCCTGGAATAGGTCCTATAGGAGTCTTGCCTTGCCCTTGACCTAATCTGGGAAGGAATCCCGGGGGGGGGGAGGAGAGAAGTCGGAGTTCTGCGCAATTTGAGTGTTCAGGGATGGGAATATGGTCAGACCCTTTCCGATGGCAAGTTTGTCCCATATCTCCAGTACTGTGCATGTCAGGGTAGCAATGTAAGCACTGCGAGGGGGAGCTGCTTCGGAAGCCAGACAAGGTTGCAAAGCAGCCGACAGGTGACTGCTCAATCCATATGTACCCAATGAATCCTGCACCACCCACTCAGGGATGTAGCGTAGATTGTCAGCCAGTGGTAATCCTGGAGATTGGGACAAGCTCGCCCTCCCGGTTTCTTGGGAGCATAAGAAGTGCAGCGGAAATGCAGGGGTGCCTCCCCTTCCTTTTGAAGGAGCAAAGATCCCCTTGCAGTCACTTAATAACGTCGGGGGGAATGGGAGTGGGCAGTTATTGGAATAGATATCGGAGCTGGGGGGGGGGAATATATTTTTATCACATTGATGCGGCCTAACCATAAAATGTGGAGCGGTCTCCACGCTGGAGGTCTTCAAGTATTGCCTTACGATAGCGTGACCAATTATCCTGCATCCAGGTGGTAGAGAGTTAGTGATTATGAAGCCTAGAAATTTGTCTTTTAATGGGGTAATGAAGAGTTCATATATGAAGATGCAGCATTCTTACAGAGAATAAATGGTTGCTGTGCAAAATGTTTTCTTTTTCGTTATATTGATGTTTCAACCTTAAAATAGACCATTGTTAAGAAACTTGCGATATTAGAGGGCTGGAAATGTAGTTTATACGAGGGAAAGTGGACCTGAATGGGAGAATGACCTATACTGAAACTTAGAATTGATACAACTTAGTTGCAAATTTAACATTGCTGCTTGAGGACTATTGCATTTCTGTGAGGAGACAAGGAGTGAACTTGTTCCCATGAGAGCATCTATATGCAAATCATCTTCTCTCCGACATCTGCCCAGGACAATAACCTGAGGCCCTGAACTCCTGCTTGGGTTTGGTTGCCAAGTATATGAATTCCAACTCACTCAAACTTAACGGAGTCAAGACCGAGGTACTGCTGCTGGGGAAAAACCCATCCCTCTGGGGTCCACAGCACTGGTCAGAACCCTTGGGTGCTTTTCCTGTTGTGGCTCATAAGGTTAAGAACCTTGGTTTTCTGCTGGACAAAAAGCAGTCCATGCAGCCTCAGGTGGCTAAGGTGCCCGCTACCTGCTTTGCTGTCCTGATATGGCTGCGGAAAATCATCTGGATGCTCCTGTTCCCAGCTCAAAGGACAGTTATCCAGGAGACTGGACTATGGCAACGTACTCTACTTGGGGGTGGCAAGGCTTCCATGAGAACGTTACAAATGGTTCAGAATTCGTCTGCTAGGTTGCTGGACAGACTCCCTAAAAGTGCACCTGCCTGGTCCCTCCTCATCAAGCTTCACTGGCTTGCGGTGGAGAAATAGATTCAATTCAAATCCCTGTGCTATGTGCATTGAGCAAGATCAGGGGTCGGCCCTTGATTTCTTCATGAATTGGTGAGACCATATCAGCTGGCTCATCCCATTGACCTATTCCTGGGCACTGTTCCCAGAGTCAAAAGGACATGCATGGGAGGCCAGTCCTTTGCATACCAGGGCCCTAAGCATTGGAATGCCTTACCGGAACCCTTGAGAAGTTGCACCTGACTGACCATTTTTTGAAAACAGCTGAAGACCTGGATGTTTTGCGTTAGAGGGGCCTGGTTAGACCCTACCTGCTGCAAAAGTGCCGGGAATCCCCACGTGGGTAACTGAGCACTATATAAGACTTTCTAATAATAATAATAATACTAAAGCTGATTGGCTGACAGAAGGAGGAAAAAGACAGCAAGTTTCAACATTGATAAAGTGTGGTGTCTATAATAGTGGGTGTTCCTAGAGCAGACCAAGACTTCTTTTACCCAGATTCTTTGCAGACACATTTGCAGAGATTATTACTACCCAACCCCTATACCATTTTCCAAGTTGCTTTGAGACGCTACTAAGTTTCTTGAACCTTTCTTTAAGGGAAGTTCTGTTTTGAATTATGTTTGATCTATTGTGCTGACTTTCATGCTGATGCTTTATGCTTTTTCTCTCAGTCTCTCTAACAAGAACTCTTTATGGGTTCTGACTGACTCCATTTTCTCCCGAGTCATAGAATAGGGATTCTTTCCTTTATGGAGTGCGCTTTAATGCGTTTATTATATTATCTGATTCACTAATATTGATTTTCGATTTCTGTTCATATATTGATGATTGAGATTAATATGAATTAACTTGTGACCTACTAAAAGATTTGATTAATAAATAAATGTGATTTACTAAAAGATTTGATTAATAAAACCCTTTAACTTATACCAAACTCTCCTTATTGACGAAAGTAGATTAATGATAGTGATTATAATTAGGGCTCCCAGTTTTATGGTATTTATTTTTTAAACATTTCCATCTGCATTTATCCATATTTATTTTGTGGCCATTTTATTGGTATTTATCCATATTTATTTTATGTTTTGAGAATAAACTGAGACGTAAAATTTAACTGATCAACATGCACTCGTACTTTGATGCCTGACGCATTTTAGCAAATTAAGCGGGCACAAATAACAAAACAAAACTCTGACAGGTAAATATTAACAATCTATACAAATACATGTTAACATATGCCTACATTTAAGGGAATCTCATATGTTTTTAAATCCCCATGGTGTCTATCTGCTTAGCAGTTAGTCTGGAATTTATGAAGGGCAACGAGAAGAGTCACTCACAAGAAGCACAATTTTCAGTATTTTTCTGCTTTTAAAAATAAATACAGGCAGGAAATACATTGTTTTCTGTCTGTATTTAACGGTAAAAATCAGTAAAAATTGAAAACTGGTAGCCTTAATTATAATTCAAGTGATGTACAGCTCCTGAGCTTCTCTAAAACAATGTCAGAGATCCAATGCAAACAAAACAAGCGAGCGACGGGGGTTAGCCCTGATGCTGGTAAGCCAAAACTTTAAATTGAAAACAATTGCTGCTGCTCCAGCAGCAGCATGTTTTTTTCTCTGTCATCAGAAAAATGAACACATTTCAGTTGGGCACATGAGTCTTGTCTGAGACTCAGCGCTTGGGACAACGAGCTCTCAATATTATCGGTTCCGTTTACTGTGTGCAGAGGCTCACACTTGCCACCTGCTTTTCTTTTGGATTTGCCATCTCCGGCCTTATGTATTGTGCCTGGGATTCTCCATTTTGGATTTGCTGCTGCTCCTTTTTAACAGTTTTGAGCTGGAATCAAGTTTGGATCCCTAGTACAGTAAATAACCCTTTTTTGGGGATCTTAAAACACTCTGGTGATTTTGTGCTGACCAGCGGAATCTAAGTCAAGTAGGCCATCACTACAGGCAGGAAAACAAGAAAAACTAAATTCTGAATATAGGAAGACAAAAGTAGCATACACTGTATTAAAGTACCTACCAAACTGGTAACCCATTTTTCTGAAAAAGGACACACAGCAGATGAATTCCAAGGAGATGTATTGTATTTGCAGGAGCAGCTCTGTCTCAACCTACTACTCCAGTCTTGTCTACCCAACATCATCATGGTTCAGGTCAGCCGCGGCCCATCCATATGGGCAAAGGGGCCACGCCCCCTCAGCTTTTTCCAGAGAGGAAGAGTGTCTGTCAGACTGAGCAATGTCAGCCCGACAGACACTCTACTCATTCAGGTCAGGAAGCCAGGAGCCAGACATGTGCTAAATGTGCTTGCTCCTGACTGCCTGAACTGAACTTTGCCAGGCTGAGGATTTCACAGCCCTGTGGGCATGACCTCCTCAGACTGGCAAAAGTGCCTTGAGGCTCTCCACCTCAAGACAAGGGGAAGCGTCACTGATTGCCTTGGACCTGGACGCTTCAGTTTTAAGCCCCGAAGTGTCCAGGGCAGTGTGTTAATCAGTGACATCCGTCACAGAGTCGGGTGGGTTCAGCAACTCTCACTGAACCCATCCGACTCTGTGACGAGTCAGGGACTGCTGCCTTCCCTCATTGACCTAAAGTCAGCCAATGAGGGAAGGCAGCAGTCCCAACCCTCCTGGGACCTCTGAGGGTTTCCTCTCCGGGAGCTGCAGGATAGGTAGGTAAGTTTTATGCTTTTTGAATGTTTGGTGCATGCATGCAGGTATGTCTAAATGTATGAATTTGTTGTGAGTGAGTGTTGTGAATGGGTTTGTGTGTTTGTGCGTGTGTGTGCACGCTTGCCAATGCATGGGTGTGAGTGAGTGTATCCATGTGTATGTGGCCAGCACACACCCCTCCCTATCAAAATTACCAGTCACCACTGGTTTAGGTAAACACACAAGTCACTTGTTCTTATTACTGGCCACCTTATTAACCTACAGTGTTTCATGTCGAGGTCCAGAGCTTTGCACTTAAGTTAGAAAAAGCACTAATACTGCATAGGGGTGCTACCTTTCTGGCCTCCTACAAACATGCCCTTAAACGCATTGTTGGCAATGGAACATACCTCCTTAAGCATAGTTGGTCTGGCCCTTTAGGGCCATCAGGCAAAGGCCGAGGCCCGACGGGTTGATCTCACAGGTCAGTGTGTGGGCTAGTCTCTTGACTGCTTGTGGGCTTGTTTTATGATCTGCTTGGCTGGTTTTACTGTTGATGATTTCCCTGATATTAAGACAAGCATTGCCCACATCAAGCTCAAATCCTTGCAGTCTTCCTTACTTTGCAAAACACTTTTATAGCGTGTCTTTACAAGTTCAAAGCTGCCCCAGTTTCCAAACATGGCCCACATATTTTTAGCTTTCTAATTCACTAATTTTCTATTCCAGTCAGACCCTGTCCTTAAGTGGCTCAGAAGGTAACTCATATATAGCCTGCTGTGTAAAACAAGCATTGGCAAAGCCAATAGGCTTGCCTATGCATGACTTGGCTTTTCCAATAGGTTTTAGCCATATTGTACACCAGCTTGGCTGCTGTTCAGCATGGCTAAAAGTTAGTGGTGTAGAGGAGAGTGGTGTGGAGTGTTGTAGAGTGGAATGATGAACAGTGGAGTAGAGTGTCATAGAGTGGAGTGGCATAGAATTTTGTGTATTGGAGTGCCATAGTGTGGAGTCTTGTACAGTGAAGTGGCATAAGGGCTGGTGTAGAACGCATTGGCATAGAATATTGCAGAGTATAGTGGCGTAGAGTGCAGCAGCATAGCATGCAGTGGTGTACAATTCAGCATTGTAGAATGCAGTGGCGTAGATTAGAGTGTTGCATAGTAGAGTGCGGTGGCATAGACTGAGGTGGTGTAGAGTGCAGTGGCGTATAGTGCAGTGGTGCAGAGTAGAGTAGAGTGGCGTAGAGTGGCATAGAGTGTAGTGATGCAGAGTAGAGTGGCTAAGAGTGCAGTGGCGTAGAGTGGTGCGGAGTAGAGTGGCGCAGAGTAGAGTATAGTGCTGTAGAGTGCATGGGCATAGAGGGCAGTGGTGTAGAGTGGAGTGCAGTGTCGTAGAATGTAGTGATGAAGAGTAAAGTGGTGTAGAGTGCAGTGGCGTTGAGTACAGTAGCGTAGAGTAGAGTGGTGCAGAGTAGAATGGAGTACAGTGGTGTGGAGTGCAGTGGCATAGGGAAGAGTGGACTGGTGTAGAATGCATTGGCGTAGAGTGTTGCAGAGTATAGTGGCGTGAAGTGCAGTGGCATAGAGTAGAGTGGCATAGAATTCAGTGGTGTACAAGACTGCATTGTAGAATGCAGTGGCGTAGATTAGAGTGGTGTATAGTAGGGTGCAGTGGCATAGAGTGCAGTGGTGCAGAGTGGAGTGGTGCAGAGTAGAGTGGCATAGAGTGCAGTGGCATAGAATGCAGTGTCATAGAGTGCAGTGGTGAAGCATAGAGTAGAGTGGCGGAGAGTAGAGTGGCATAGAGTGCATTGGTGTAGAGTGGTGCAGAGCAGAGTGGCATAGAGCACTGTAGTGTAGAGTGGTGCAGAGTAGAGTACAGTGGCATAGAGTGGAATGGCATAGAGTGGAGTGGCATAGAGCGGAGTGCTACTGAGTGCAGTGGCACAGAGTGCAGGAGTGCAGAGTAGAGAGGCATAGAGTTCAATGGTGGCGAGTGCAGTGTTGCAGAGTAGTGTCGCAGAGTGCAGTGGTGTAGAGTGACGTAGAATGCATTGGCATAGACTCGAGTGGCGTAGAGAGCAGTGGTATAGACTACAGTGGTGCAGAGTAGAGTTAAGTGGCATAGAGTGCAGTGGCGCAGTGTAATGGCATAAAGTGTTGTACAGCATAGTGGCATAGAGTGCAGTGGTGCAGAGTACATTAGAGTGGCGTACAGTGGATTGACATAGAGAGCAGGGGCATAGAGTAAAGTTGTACGTAGTAAAGTGCATTGGCGTAGAGTGTATTGGCATAGAGTGCAGTGGCATAGAGGGCTGTGCTGCAGAGTGGCGTAGAGTAGAGTGGCATAGAGTGGAGTTGTGCAGAGTAATTGAAGTCGCCTGGACTGGAATGGTGAAGAGTACAGTGGCATACAGTGCTAGTGGCATAGAGTAGAGTGGTGCAAAGTAGAGTAGAGAGGCATAGAGTGAACTGGCGTAGAGTGCAGTGGCGTAGAGTGGAGTGCTGCAGAATGGAGCAGAGCACACTGGTGTGGTGTAAAGTGGAATGGTGCAGAGTACAGTGCAGTGGCGTGGAGTGGAGTGGTGCAGAATAGATTGGAGTGGTGTAGAGTGGAGTATGCATGGTGTGGTGGCATTACTGCCATTACAGACAACACATATTCAATTGAATTGACCAATACATCTGCACAGACTCAAAGTTTTAGTAATAAAACTATACAGCACACAAACGATCATCACCTAGTGTATTGATTTGTTTTGATAATATTAAAGTATTTGTTTGCAACACACTTAAGAATTGAAAATGTAATCACTTAGTGTATTAATTTGTTTTTAACATAGTAAAGTATTTGTTTCCAACACACTTCAGAATTAACAAAATAAGGGGCACATGCATCAAGCTATTTTGCAATCGCAAACAGTGCGAATCGCAAAAAAGGCTGTTTGCTATTGCAAATAGCCGTAAGCAATGCATTAACATAAATCGCAAAAATATAATAGAAATCGCAATATTAGCGAATACCTATTTTGCGTTTACCCAAAATAGTGAATCCTTAATAGCGAATCGCTATTTCTGAATCGCAAAGATATGCATGAAAACTTGCAAATTGCGATTAAATAGGGATTTGCAATTTAGCACATGCAAAAATAGCATCAAATCCATTCAGGTGGTAACCAGGTGAAATCAATCAAATCATGTGTGAACCTTTGGTAAATGATATAAATAGGCTCAGAAGGCCTCAGAGTGTTTCACAATGGCAGCGCTCTATGTCATGGCGAGGAGGATGAGGCTGCGAGCAGCAGCACAGAGAAGAAGGAGGATAGAGGAGCGCATATTTAGAGTGCGTGTTACTTTACTGGGGCAGACAGAGGAAGAGATCTATGACACGTATAGGTTAAATGCAGACATGATCTATGATCTGATAGCTGAATTAGATCCCCTACTGCAGCGTCAGACTCGCAGGACACATGCCATCCCCACTCATGTGCAGGTCCAATGTTCACTGCACCTCCTTGCGTCAGGTAGCTTCCAGGGTGTAATAGCTGCAGCTGGCGGTGTATCACAAAGTGCCCTATCGCGCTTTTTCAATTCATTCCTTGACGCCATGTTGACCAGGATACACCACCACATAAGCTTTGCATCAACCCCCCGGGAATTGCAGCAAACAAAAATAGATTCCTATCAGGTAGCCCAATTTCCCCACGTAATCGGTTGCATTGATAGGACGCATGTAGCCATTTGTCCCCCCTCAGTGAATGAGTACATTTACAGGAACAGAAAATCATACCATTCACTAAATATACAAGTCATTTGCAATTCCAAACACATCATAACTGGCATAGTGGCTAGATTCCCTGGCAGTACACATGACTCATACATATTCAGACACAGTGGCATACACACACATCTCCTTGGTGGAGAATTTGGTGAAGGATACCTGCTTGGTAAACATATGTTACAATGTCTTGCATACTCTGGGCACATGGTGACACATAGCAGTGAGTAATCTGTTGCTGTCAACCCTGTAGGTGACAGTGCATACACTGTGCGCTCTTACATCCTGACGCCATACCTCAACCCAAGTACACCAAGTGAGCAGCGTTACAGTGCAGCGCACATCACCACCCGCAACGTCATAGAGCGCACCTTTGGCCTACTGAAAAGTAGGTTCCGCTGCCTCCACATGACTGGCGGTGCATTGCAGTACCGACCAGATACCTGCTGCAAAATTGTGGCCACTTGTGCCAAGCGCAGCTGAGGGGAGACAGAGAAATGCCCAAATAACACAGCATTATTTTTAAGGTGGGTAATGATGAAACAAGACACTACATGGTTCCATTAGCATTTTGATTTATTCAAATAAGTTATTAGCTCAGGTTGTGTTAATGCACACATACCAGGCAGAAAATGTGCACAATTTAAGTCTTAATGCAACTGGATGATTTTACCACGGCACTTGAACATCAGCCCAGACAAATTCAGAATATGGTTACCTCACCAAATGAAATCATATGCTCATGTCCACACTATTTACGGGGGCCACGCATTCCCAATGCCCGTACAGGGTGCTGTGACACATCCCTGTCTGAGCACTTTGATGCAGGAGTATTCCTTGTGCTGCACCTCCTACATTCGGTCACTGGAGCCATGTTGCTACTGAGGCTGGTGAGAGCCGGAATCGGGGACACTATGGCTGCCACGAGCTGCGCGGGATAGTACTAAGGAAAAGAAGAGACCGAAGGCTGAGAACAGATAATGAACATGTGACCCGGGATTTTTATAATATACCGGAGCCGCGGATAAGGGCTGCAAGAATTGCACTTGGAAGCCAAGTCATTATTATTGATTGCGGAAACCCGGGGATTTTTTAACATCCGGTTGCCCACCCGCAGAAGAAACGTACAAAGAGATTAGTTGTGGAAACACCTTAAAGGTACCCTGTTTTTTACCCCAGTCCTGATGAGGCCCAAGATATGTCGGGCTGAAACGCGTCGACCTTTTCTGGAGAAGCACTTTATAATTTGGAATAACGACACAAAAAAAGTGTGAGAGTACAAAAAGATTAGAGTAGGACTTAGAAACTGTTGTCCATTGTTGTACTCCCTGGTGATAAGAAGGGGCGATCTTATAACAGAATGTTTTCGAGTACTATGAGTTACATCTGTATTAGTAAATAGGGTAATTAGGGATTATTTGGCTATCCATAGAATTATTAGTCTGTGGTTAAATATTGTATCGGCTATTTGAAATTATGTACTTGAGATTTGTTTCAACTGTTTTCAATTTATATTAAAAAAAATTTTTTTAAATGAATATGGAGAACTACAGTTTGTGTTAGTGACATTTATTTATATCAAATAAATTTGAGAAATGGTCTCTGTGGAAGGATTAATTAATATTTTCCTATCCAGTTAATGATGATTTCAGTATTGATTCCGACGCATTTTCCTTTGTTTTTTTCAAGCTACTGAGGCTGGAGGCATCCTCACTATCCCCTCCACCCATGGCACTACTGGCAGCAACTGTAGTTGTTTGCATTTGCTCAACAGCATTGGTGACCTGTATCAGCCCCCTGGCCACATCACCAGAGCAATGTGTCATTTCAACCTGCATGCCTACTGCACGGCGGGACAGTTGTGCAGTTGTGGAGCTTAGGTGGTTGATGGCCCTGGTGTATCCATCCATGCGGCCAAGGAATTGATGTTGTTTTTTGCGTTGGGTCAGCTGGTCTTCGTGCATCACTTTGCATAAGTCCTTGAGTGCCTGGGTCATGTCCCCAAAGTATTGTGTGGTATCCCTCTGACCTTCCTGCACAGCTGTTGTCAGCTGTTTAATGCTGCCACTCATCTCTCCCATGTTCTTTGCAACAGATGAAAGGTGTGCCTGCATTGAACGCATGTGTTTGCATTGCAAGTGCTGTACCCTCAACATTGTGTTCTCCAGCCCCCCAAACGAAGTAGAACTGTCACCTTCAACAGTTCTCAATTGTGCACCTGCCCTGCGCCTCCTGATGCGGATATTTCTATTCTGACCTAGGACACGTGGTCTTGATGTGTGTCTGCCCAGACTGTGCTGTTGGAGGGTCAGGTTGGCAATCCTCTTCCATTTCAAATGCAGGCAATGGTGGGACTGTGATCCTGCGTCTTGTGGGCGCAGGTGTTGTGGGTGCAGGTGACATTGCAAGGTCCTCTGATGATTGTGGCTCACTATCCAGGGGTGCCTGACCTTCACTGTCATCTGCCTCCTGCGCAGGTGCATCTGTGATGTGAAACAGTGCAATTTCAGTATTCAAAAAAGGACATGTATTTCATCTTGCACTTAGTATTATCATGTTTAGTAATTACTCAAAACACTGTGTATAGAGACATTAAACCTGCTTGTCACAATTGATTGCACCTATGCTGGTTTGCTTCCCACTTGCCTTTCAAAATTGATTTGATGACCGCTATTCCCATAATGCATTTGTGTGTTACAAGTAAAATATGGACTGGAGTACTATTTGCTACACTAACCCGTATCTGATTTACTGAATTAGTTTAGTTAATCTAGCATTGTATGGTCATTTGCATGCATCTTACCTTGGGAAGTACTGGGCGTTGCTGAGGAATCGATCGATGTGGCTTCAACAACAGTCTCAGGCTGAAGGGTCGACTCCACCAGGTCCTCTAAGGCTGTGGGTGCTGTTTCTGTGGATGGTCCTCCTTCAGTTGTTTTAGCATCAGCTAGCCTTGCAGCAACCTTTTCCTTGGCCCTGCTCTGCAGGTCATACCACCACTTGCGCAGATCTCCAATGGAGCGCTGGGTGACCCCCCTGAGCTGATTTTTTATTGTATTCCCAGCCTCTGGGACATGCAGTGATTGTTTTCCAAAAGGTTTATCATGGCTCTTCACTACTTCTTCAATGAGGATTTCCAGCTCCTTTTCACTGAACTTCAGCTTTCTTTTCTTCTCCTTCTGGGGTGTTTCTGATGCCATGCTGGAGAATTGCACAGGTTCTGATGTTCAAAATATCCTTCTAGTGCTGTTCTCCTGCAGTCTGCCTCCTCCTCCCTCTCAGTAGATAGGTAACAGCATGGAATGACTTACTTCCTGCTTGTGACATCATCATTCTGCACCTGAATTATGGAGTCGCTATTAGCGATTCTCTAATAGCGTATTCGCTAAAAAGAGCGATTCGCTATTATGAAATTGCTAATAGCGATTGTGAGTATTACCAAATCGCAAAAAATTACCGATTTTCTTGGTGCATTGAGTTTTGCGATTACCATATAGCGATTCGGTAATAATCGCTATTTGGGAATCGCAAATTTGGATTTTGATGCATGTACCCCTATGTGCTTAATTTGTGCTTTGCTAATTCTGATATATACTGAAATCCTTTCGCAGTTCATATAAATGTTGTTGTGTGCTAGAACAAACCTCTTTCATCTACCCCCAGTGTCCAGCAAGATTGTCACATAAATCCTCTCACTTTGAAGTCGGAGAAGGAAAACTAACCCAGCTCCCTCAGAAGAAAGAGCCTGAGGTTTGACCTCTGTCTTTCAATGCACAGCAAATGTGACAAGATAAAAAGAAGATTTGCAGGCCTATTTACAGAAAGGAGCACTGGTGGAAGAATACAGGGGGAGTAAAAAAGACTTTGCTTGTTGGGAGTGACGAGCTGAATCTGGACAGTCTAAAACAAATATAGCCAGCAAATAGAAAGTCAGAAAATGTGAGTTACAAACCACAATGCCAATAGTAAGCAATGTGTGGAATGCATTCCCAGAGAAGGTTTCTGAATGTTCTCAAGATGTCTTTAGCAAACCAGACAGCTGCCTCGTCTGGTAGGCTTCGACCTGAAATGTATGAACTTTAACAAACTATTGAGTGTTGTTGTTTTGTTTAGCACCCATTTGTGTTCTCACACAGTTGTGGAATCCTGCTATTCTATTCCAGTTTAATGTGCCTTAAATGCAAATAAATGAGCATAAATTGTCTCCTCGATTGGACAGGGTAATGGGGCAGTAAAACATCCCACTCAGGCTAAACCTTTTTTTGCCACTGTCTAAGCTATAATGCCTGGGCTGTTGAAAACAAGGACTTGAAATCTGAATGACAGCAGTTAGTACCTTAAATAAAAGCATTACAATTACCCTTTCACACTCGAAATGTGCTCTACTTAAATGTGAATCATCCATATATTTTTTCAATATATAAGAGGTGCCCAGTTGCCTGTTTTAGCGCATTTTTGTGTTGCTCAAATCTGAAGACGAATTAAAACATGGAATCATCTAATGCATCACCTAAAAGGCCATATCACATAAGCGAGTATTCAAAGTGCTAACTTAAAAAAAGGACTGGATCACAAAACATCTTTGGCTCGTGCTATTTCATGTCCCTTGCAGGTAGGTTAAGGCACTGCTTGCTCCAAATATCCTTTACCAGCGTATGAAGAAAACAGGATTTGGGAGGTGGTGATTTGTGCAAAGAACATGGGTCCATACTTCTTGTGTCGTATTTTGTTGTGATGGTGATGTGTTCTGTTGTTTCTCGTGTTGCTGTGTTTTTATGCTGCATTGCTGCAATGTGATTTTGTTGTGGCGTACTGCAGATGCAGTGTTGCAATTTATGTTATGGATTTGTTGTGATGTGCATTGTTATGTTTTGATTGTGTTGTTATGTTGCTTTGTGCATGGTATTGTATTATGTCCATTGTTTATTTAAATATGTCAACAAATGCTACTGCATTCCCAGAAGAAAGCAGCATATGCCCTAAAAGTTCCCGAGGCAAGCAACCATTTACCACTGCCTAATGTTGCAAAATAGTGCTGCTTCAGCTCTTCTACTACAACAGATAATGAAAAACTGTGGCAGGGACTGAATCCTAACTTCGTTTTCCCAGTGCTCGCTTTATGTGGTATGACCCACAATCTCTGACACAATTTATGGGCTTACTTGTGTTTGAAAAGTTGAAGACCTAGGGCAGCTCTACTTCATCATAGTAGTAAATTGTTGCTTGTCACTGGAACTCGAAAGGCATGTGATGCATTTTGCTGTAGCAGTATTTGCTGACAGGTCTAAGGTCCATCACAAGAAATAAAAAAATATCATAAACAAAGCAAGAATTAGACAATCAAAATAAACCAGGCACTCCTAATCAAAGCTTTAGAGAGGGAGTAA
The DNA here is from genome assembly GCA_963921515.1 of Calotriton arnoldi. Lineage (NCBI taxonomy): Eukaryota > Metazoa > Chordata > Amphibia > Caudata > Salamandridae > Calotriton > Calotriton arnoldi. The sequence continues at coordinate 196,097 of CAWUFW010015867.1, read as the reverse complement.
GGGCAGACTATGCCGATACCTGCTCAGGGCAGGCAGATGAAAGTAAGTAGTGATACTGGGGCTGACACTGCTGGGAGGCACACAGACATACATTACCAATGCTACAAAGTAGTTGGCGACATATATATCGCACCCAATGACAACTGTTAACCGGGGATCCAGAATTTAATGGGTGTGATAACTAGCACTTATTACAACACAGCACACAAAAATGGGACTCAACATGCAGATTTTGGCACATGTAGAAGGAATAATTATTTGTCTCTGGTTATTCTACTATGCTTATATGTGGTGATCATAAGTCTATGCCTCTTTGATGTCATGTTGGCCTAGATTTACGAAGGCTTATGCGGACGCTCATATGGTACAGCACACTTAGGGGCTACGCCTACAGGCTTTTATGATGTAAAGTAAGTCACTGCAGTGTTTCACATCATTTTTCACCACTCTAGTGCAACACATAACCCTCTAATATGTATGTCACACGTGTTTACTTCAAGCATATTTTTTTAATTTTCATTTTTTTCAGCTTGCAATGTGCAATACTCTTTACAGCACATCTTGATTGCATTTGCATCAATATGCCTGGTATCATCTACCTATGTATTCAAGTAGTGTAAAGGACCACTGCAATCAGGCTGAGCACCTACTCACTTGTCCTGTGATCACTTGAGTTACATTATCCATGTACGGCTAAATATCGTCACAATTCATTTGAGTATTTATGTTTGCAGTTTTGTTTTGTGTGGTTTGGATCTTTTGGGTGTCAGGCCATTTTGCTTTGTGGTAATAATTTTAAACAAGCATCGGCAAAGCCAATTGGTCTGGCATTGGCTGACTGCTTTTTAGCTTTTGTCAATGCTTGTTTTTTGTTTTGTCATTATTTTTGTAAAACACTATTGTCAGGGTGCTGCTAAGCTCTCGATAACATTAAAAAACATTCGCTAAAGCAAACTTATTTTTTTGGTCTGAGTCCTGAGAAAAAATGAGAGAGCACCATTTCCTGCATTTATCATATGATGGAGGAAGGAGCAGATATCCCTGCCATAATTGGTGAACATGCCATCATCTTATTTTTTGCAGATGATGTTTCATTGACCTCCTGCACCCAGCATCTCTTCAAAAATTGTTAAATTAATTTTAAACACTTTGCGGAGAGCTTGCAGTTTTGATTGTCAAAGCCAGGAATAATCATGCAATCCCCTGGGATTTAGCAAAAGGGTTATATTGGAACTGGATGCGGGACCAACACATAGGGGCATATTCTCAAGGAGCCATCGCCGATTTATCGGCACCTTAGCGCCGCAAAAGTGGCGATAGACTTATCGCCCCATTCACAAGCTGGTGCAAACTGCCGACATCGCCAGTTTTCCCGCGATAGCTGCCGCAAAACACATCGCCACGGTGAGAGCGACAACTAACGCTAATGATATGCAGAGTAGGCGTTCCCGTGAAAGAACACACGAAAACACCACTTCGCAATATTCCCAACGAGCAGCCAGATCAGCGATGCGATCCGAAAACAGCCGATAAGGCGCGTTAGCAGCAGGGATTCAACACCTGCCTCTTACTGGTGTAAAGCAGGACGACAACCTGCAGTATGAAAGGGAGCCCAGCCTAGAGCCACATCTGAAGACCAACAGATGCCATGGAGACAATGATCATGCAGCCTGGAGACCCAAGAGGGCCACAACACCCACCGCAACCACCCCCCGGACCCTCCCCGCCAGGTCATGAAGTCCAGTAGTCAACAGTAGTGGAAAAACAGAACTTTATTACAAATACATAAACAACAAGACGAAAAGCACAGCCAACGCGTTCCATTCCCAACGGGGAACTCCACCAGGGCAACTTGTGGATCCAATAAACTGCAAATGCTGCGGGAACTCCCCAATACCATTCCATATCCCGAAATCAGTAGTCAGAAACCTGTTTGAGAAATGGTGACAATGGTCAAGCGTCCTCATAGTCACAAACGTAATCTGGTACAGTGTATTGCACTTGGACAAACCGGAATGCATACAGGTATGATGAATCCAGTCCAAACATACTGTAACAGAAGTCCGTGTGCTCGTAACCTCCGCAGGAAAGAAAAGGAAGGTTACGACCACACAAACATCTGTTACGGTCTCATCATGCAGGATTCATCATACCTGTAAACATCATGGTTTGTATCATCTTGATACCCCTGCACCTTCACTTCCCCCACACTGTGCATGAACAGCTGGAGACCATGCAAGGGAATTACGACATAGCTGCCTTACCGCACGTGTCGGGGGCAATTGACTGTACACATATACCACTTGTGCCCCCTGCCGACCCTGCACACAATTACCGCTACAGAAAGCACACTCATTCCATCAATGTGCAGGCGATAGTGGACCACCGGGGACAGTTCACCAATGTCGTCGCCAACTTCACAGGCAGTGTGCATGATACATACATCTTCCGACACTCCATCATCAACCAACGCTTCCAGGATGGCACCCATGGCAATGCACTGCTCATTGGTAAGTACTAACTGAACTCACCACACACATCAACTCCACAATCACATAACTAACAACTGTGGGAGAGCACACGTAACAAAATCACATACAACATGCCAACCAACATGCCCAACTACCGGACACGACAACACAAGTAACCGTGGTAACAGGGGCCAGACATGTAGACAAACCATCCACAAAGGCAGAGCCCCTCTGCCACACAATTGCAGAATGTGGGGAGAGGTGGGAACCAAGAATGTGCGAAGGAGGCAAGTGACCCAGCAAAAAGAAAGGACACAATGCCAAGTGTGGCGTAGATGTGCTGGACAGACTGCAGTATGCAGAGCACAGACATGTCCATGTGGACATCTACTGCTGGTGTTTGCAGTGTAGTGAACAGTGGATGCAAACAGGTGACCCCAGGCAGTGTGGAAGACCTTGGACATGTAGCCATGTGGTCCCCCCCTGTAAGCCTGAGCGGAGCGGCCTTGCCCGGCGTATGTCGCGAATGAATAGCCCGGTGCCCTGGGCGTGGTCCAGTTCCGGGATGGCCACCACAGTAACTACTGCGTGTGTCTCTGTGTCCGCCATATCGTGACCATAGGCCTACACACACGTGCCCAACCACATTCAACGGCCGTATTCAGACTGGAGACGAGGTGACTATGTCCCAAGCCAACACGCGCACATCTCGTCAGCGCATGCAGGGTCGTGTCTACCAGGGCGGCGCCCCCCATCCAGCCACGAGGTCGCCGCCATGACCGGTGGTGCCTGCGCGATCCTGTGCGCCTTCTGCACCCCAGCCCTGGTCCCCAGACCGGTCCGCCACCCAGCAATGTCTGCCCGCCCCTGTGCACCCTGGCCTCAAAGCTCACCTGCCGCCACCGGCGTGTCTCCAAGAGGGCCCTCCACGTGCCAGTGCAACCTCCTCAGCCGATCGCTGGATTCCGCGCCACAGGCCCCCAGCGCACCCTGCGGCACTGCACCGAGGAGTCATGTGTGTGCTGCCTGCTGCCTGCGCGTACACTGCGGTCCAGCAGGGCTCACAATTCAATTCGAGTCTTGATTTGCTGGACGCCGTATCGAGGACAACGCATCATCGCAGGCTGCACACCCGCTCAGCTCTTCAGGTGGGCCTAACTCAGTGCAACGCAAGTCATCGCCACGTGGTGGTAGGCCCATGCCGGACGCAGGCCATCGGGTGCCACTAACTCTGTGCAACGCAAGTCATTGCCACGTGGCGGTAGGCCCGTGCTGGACGCAGGCCATCGGGTGCCACTAACTCTGTGCAACGCAAGTCACGGACCCCTCATGATTGACTACCGTGGATGCGGACGCCATCATGTCACCTCCGGCAGTGGGGGATATGCTGTGGTGGGCCCCTTTTATTGGCAGGGTCACATGTCCCGTGACGCCTGTGCTGGATGGGTGTGGTGTGGGTGTAAACCAGCCCTCAGGGAGTGGCTGTGGCATGCTGACAACTAGACCAGTGACCAGCAGATCACTACAGGGAAGACCCGGGACATGTAGCTGTGTCGTCACCCCCTGTGAGCGTAAGTGGAGTGGCCTGGGCTGGCGTATGCCAGTCCAGCGTAGGGGTGTGAACAATGAGCCCGGGGCTCTGGGCGTGGTTCAGTTCTGGCCTCGACAAGGAAGTAACCAATGCGTGTGTCTCCGTTGTAGTGTCTGCGCCACCCGGACCGCAATCGGCAATGTTGCACCCTGTGACCCAAGCCCCACAACATGTGCAAAATGGACGTGAGGGGGAATCAGTGACCCTACATTCATCCATACTGTCATACTTGAAGGATCATAGACATGACACATCTGTGTGAATTTGAATGTTTTATTCACATCCAGTGGAGTGTTGCAGCTGGAGAAGTACAGGGCCATGCACACCCCACTTGACATTGTTGCCCTGTGGAGGGCCAGCCAGAGTCCATTAGGGAAGGACAAGAGGAAGAGTTCAGTCCGCAGTATGATTGCTGTGTCATTGGTAACCAAACAGAATATGGCAGTCCATGTCGAGGTCCAAGGTGAGTGCCGCAGAGTGTATCGGGGGACAGTGGAAGGTGATGATGCAAAAGGCCGAACCAAGCTGAAACAGGCCATATGGCGGAGATGAATGCTACCGCTTCCTCATTACCACAACAGCAGTCTCATCCACATCATCGTCCTCTGATGTGTGATGTGCCTCACCTGTGGGTGTTGGTGTTTCGGCTGCAGCACTCGTGGCACTGACACATCAGGGGCCGGAGGTGGATTGCTGGCCGCCCTGTGTGACAGTGACACATCAGGTGCCAGAAGTGGAATGTCTGCCGCACTGTGGGGCACTGACACATCAGGGGGCGGAGATGTGGATGGTGTAGGAGCAGCAGCATTCATCTGCGCCAGGCCTTGTGGCAGCAATGCCATGATGAGGATCTGCAGGGCATGGAAGATCCCAGCCACATCTCGCTGATGTGCAGCCGTGGCAGCCATCCTTTCCGCCTCCTTCCGCACCGAGTCCTCCATGAGCCTCCACATGTGTCCCAACTCACGGCTGAGATCGCTGGAGCCACTCTGACTAGACAGGTGTTCTTGTCTCCGAGTCATGACCCCAGCGATGTCAGCCATGGCTTGTTGGAGACCATGGAGCGGACTGTGGGTGTCCGTTAGGGACTGTAAGTGGTCCCTGATGGGACGTAGATACCCATGGATGGCATCAAGTTCGGCTGCCATGAGGTCGAACCCCACCCGCACCTGCTCAGCCATCTCCTTCCGGCCCTCCAACACACGGCGTTGAAATGCCATGTGTTGGTCGTGGGGATCCTGGGAGACAGCCGGGGTGGTGGGTGCTTCCTGCTGTGTGGTCTGTGCAGGGGGTGGGGTCTCCTCGATGCAGCTGGGCTGCCCTGCTCCTGGAGGTGGGGTGCCGAAGCTGTCCATGAGCTCTTGGAGGTCGTCGGTGTCGAAGGTGGGGAGGTCCTCCTCGTCATCAGTGAGGAGGTGTTCGGTCTGCTCTGCAGGAGTTGATGATTCTCCCTCTGCAATGTAAAGGGGAGATGCAGTTTAACAGTGTGTTCCATGCATGTTCACGCATTGGCCAAGTTTCTAAACAGACTGCATGACAATGTACATTGTGACTGTTTAGGAGGAGCTGCCTATTTGAAGCGGGACAGTGGACATTTGTGCACCATCAGGGATGTGGGGTTGTACTTGTCCATTATCATGTCACAGTTTCCTGCTATGCCAAATGTAATTGGCCAGTTTCTACACACAAGCGGCAGCAGTTGTGTCCTCTGTTCTGTTGTGAAAGTGTTGCAGTTTGTACCACATTGTTGTCAATGTTGATGTGCTCTGATTCTTGTGTGTGTGCTGCATTGTGGGAGAGTCGCCCCTGCAGCTCAGACTTTGCTTGGCCTTCTCCCTTTCAGGCAGTGTGCCTTTGACTTCTGTGCTTATGCAGTGCTGAGATGTTGCATACTTGGGTAAATTGGGCTCTTGGTGGGAGTTGGGACTCTTGGGCATGGTTTGTCCGCAGATGTCTTGTTGCCATCAGGGGTTGTTTGTGCACGTGGATGTGTCAGTGTGTGACCTGCTCCTTTCCGGATGTGGACCACACTCAGCCACCTCGGTGTCGTGGCATGCAACATGTCATGATGAGTGGCCTGCAGACATGCTCATCGTCATGCAGTGTCACTTGCATTGTCAGTGGGGCTCACGGATACGCAGCTTTGCTGGGTTCAGCACATGTGCATTTGTTTGTTGTGAAATTGGTGATGTGTGGGGAGGGCCCCCTCTGGTCACATTGTGGACGGGGGACTACTTGCTGTTTCTATGTGTGCTGCAGTATGGCAAGGAGATCAGGGACATGATCTGTAGGAGAGTAGGATCTGCTTCACATGGGTACCCCCACTTTTTGCTGATGCTTCACTGTTTTTCGACATTAGTCTGGCTGGGGCCCTGCTAATCAGAACCCCAGCCTAGCTGCTTCCTCTCTAAAATGGTTTCCATGTGCCTTAGGCACATCACTGATTGAATCTGGAGTGCCCTTATAAGTCCCTAGTATATGGTATACTATGTACCAAGGGCATAGGTACCTCAGAGGCCTACCAGGGGCTGCAGCATGTATTATGCCACCCCTGGAAAGCCATCCAAACTGACACCACAGGTCTGCTACTGCAGCCTGGGTAAGGTGGTGCATGCACTCCTTACTGTGATATAGGCTACCTATATCACTAAATACATACACACATATAAACCTATAAGTCACTCCTAAGGCAGGCCTTATCAATCCTGAAGGCAGAGTGCATGGTTCCTATGTGAGAGGGTGCCCCTGCATGAGCAGGGCCCCTCTGCAGCGTTCGGAGACCCTTCTCTGATGCTGTTTGTAGTGCAGCCTGACCATATACTCTTAAGCGCATTATAACCTCGCGTTAAATGCTAACTTTGGAATGGCTGCACCTAAACATGTCGTGTTTGGTGTCAAACATCTTGGAATACTACCCCCCACCAATTCTGGCGGCTGGGGTAGCATTCCACCCTTCTAGAGGGAAAGACATGTTAACTCTGGCTAGCCCGGTAACTTCTTTCCAAAGCCCTGGCATCACAAAATGGATGCTGCTGCCACAGACACGAGTCTGGCCTCCTGCTGCTGGACGAAACTCCGGCAGGGGAGGCCTGGACAATAGGTTTCCTGTCCCAGGGAGGTGTGACCACCTCCCCAGACAGGATAATGTGTATTGGGGCTGGGCGGGAGCACTTTCGGGTGCTTTGAAGTCCTGCACTGGGGGCACACTTGGTGTCCCTGTGCATACCCCAGTTCAAACCGGATCAGGGGCTTGCAGCCCCTGCTTTGGCGCGAACTGGACAAAGGGAAAGGGGTGTAGCCACCCCTCTGCCCTGACCCACCCATAGGTGGGGCCACAGAGTAGTCCAACCCCTACACTTAGTATAAGTATAGGAACCCAGTCCTTAGGACTTTAGATTATCCCTGGACGAAACTCTGAAACAGAATCCTGGACCTTCGACGCTCTACTCAAGATTAGAGGACAGAAGAATCTCCCTTGGGGTCAAGGAGTGACTCCCCTGCTTGGCAGGCACCAAAGACGCATCTGTCCGGTCTGCATTTCTGAAGCTCCCGTCGGACGCCGAAGTCTTCGCATCACCAGAGGTGGATTCTCAGACTTCCCCGAGGCTACCCTGAGTCCCCAGCAAAGCTGAGGCCCAGAGCTATCGGTGACGTGAGACCGTGACCCCTGGACACCAAGCACATTTGCAAGTGTATCCTCTTCTGGGTCTCCCACGAAGTCATGCTTTGGGCTCCGAGTAGCCCTAGCCTCCAGCACCAACTGTACTGAAGATCACTGGCCTCCACTCCACGAGTGTCCTGTGAGCCAGATCCACGTGCGACGTCTCGAGGCTCCTTTGCGGTCGCTAGCCCGTTGGCTAGTAGCCCTTAACAAAGGCCAATCTTTTTCTTCTTGGGAATCCTGGTTGCTCCAGGCCTGCCCGCACTTACCCTCGCTGGGTGAGTTTCCCAGATCTTGCTGGTCTGCACCATCGACGATCTTCCTCTGCATCGAGACTTGCCGTTGCCAAGGCTTGTTGGGTCCAATCCGGTCGCCGACACCTCAGCACTCGACAGACATCGGGTACCAGCCCGAATCCTGCTCCTGGTCACCGACAACGCCTCCTGGACCTTGTGGCTGAAGAGTCAAGATGACCGTCAACGCACCTGAAGCACTCAACATCGGTGGGCATCTGTCCATCGCCTTCCTGGTCACTGGCTAGTGACCCAGACTCTGTCCCCTCTGCTTTCAGGTTCTTCAGATCTCCGATCCACTCTTGGATCCAGCCGCACACTTCCACTTGGTCGCCAGCAGCACTTTGCAGCAGATCGCCATTCAAATCGACGACGAAACCCGACCCCGAAAGGCACCTATGCACCCGGCTTCCCTGGGTGAGGTAACACGAGTACTCCGGTGCTCCCGTGGGTAGAGACTCTTCAAAGTACTAGTTCTCAAAGGGTTTGCTCCAAGTCCTCCTTTAAGTGTCCCTTTTCTTTAATTTCCTGATCGCGACTTTCTCCATAGAAGTCAACGGCGTATCGCGGTTGTGTATTTACACTGCACGCGTCCCCCGTGGGTCCCCTGTGTCACTACCTTGGGTGGTTCCTTGTGGTCCAAGCACTTCTAGAGGCTCTAGGCCTAGTGTCTAGTTCAGTCATGGTTCTTATACCACTTTATTGGTATATGGTTTGGTACGCCCCTAGGGCCCAAACGTGTATTTGTGCTATTACTGTGTTTAAATAACTTATAACTTGTGTATTTCGAACTCTAGCCTCATAAAGAGACTAGAGGGGTGTGTTTAGCAATAAATACATATATTTTGAATATATATCTGGTGTGGTGCTCTTTCATTTGGTCACTCAAGAGATTATAGACTGGTAAAACAAGCTGCTTTACATTCCTTCAAGACTTAGCCTGAAGGCTGCTCTCCATAGCTACCACTAGGATAGCTTTCAATAAGGTTGTCTTTAACCTATCTCCAATAAGGGTTTGTTTGGACTGGTGCAAGGTGCCCACTATAATTAGTGGACAGCATATACCAGGCCAACTTCTCACATTGGTGTGCAGCGTGTGGGATTCCAGCTTGCTATTGTTTTACCAGATAATCTCAATTGAATTGATCAACTGAAAACCACTAAAGGTACCTAAGGTACATATAATTTAAGCTTAGAATACAGTAAGTTCTACTGAACTTAGAGTTGTGTGTTAAGGGATAGCACACCCTTTCTACAACTCAAGAGAGTTTAGTAGGCCACACTAGAGTAGGTAGTGCATACACCACACCACACTAGTAATGTCTTTAAAGGTAGGATCTAGAGAATCCTTACCAGAAGTCACTGGGCTTCTTCCCTCCAAGTATGATACCCTCCCATTCTTGGAATTGAGAGCATTATGTAACTTGAGGAAATTAAGGCCAGGCCAAAGTCCCACCACCCAACACATTAAAGAGTTGTTGGTGGCTTATGACCTTAGTAAGCCCTTGGGGACTGAAGGGGTAGGAGCTGAGGGTGGGGCAGAAGAAGAGGAAGGGACCAGGGGTACCAATACCCCCAGCCCCCTCTGAAACTGGCCAGGAGGGTGACAATGACCCTGACCTGGATAACCCAATCCCTCCTGTGGAAGATGAAGAGGATGATCCGGATGATGCCCTCTTTGTCCCCCCAGGAAGGATTATGAGTGTGCCCAGAAAGTCTAGATCTCCTTCTCAGGAGTCTAACCACTCTGGCACCTCAATAGGGAGCTCTGTCTCATCTCATAGGAGGGAATCCTCTCATGAGAGAAGAAAGAGGCTGATTCAATATGAGGAAGCTCAGCTTGAACTCAGAAGGAAGCAAGTAGCCTTAGACAGGGAGTCCCTAGATCTCTTTAGAGAGAAAAGAAAGTTGGGACTAGAGTCCCATGGTGGCAGCCATGTCCCTAGAGATAGGGAAAGGTCCTATGACCATAGGAACCTGAGCAAGATTGTCCCTCCCTATCAGAATGGGGATGACATCCACAAGTGGATAACTGCTCTAGAGAGGGCCTGTAAAGTACAGAAGGTCCCTCAGGAGCAGTGGGCAGCAATCTTGTGGCTCTCCTTTGCAGACAAAGGTAGAGATAAGCTCCTCACTGTTAGAGAGGAGGATGCTGATAATTACAAGGTCTTGAAGAGTGCTCTTATTGATGTGTTTGGCCTAACCACTGAACAGTACAGGTTGAAGTTCAGAGATACCCAAAAGCACAGACTCAAGACTGGGTAGACTATGTGGATTGTTCTGCCAAGGCTCTGGAAGGCTGGTTGATGGGCAGTAAGGTGTGTGACTTCTCAGGATTGTACAATCTGATAATGAGGGAGCAGATTCTTAATAACTGTCAAAATCAGCTGTTGCATCAATACCTGGTAGACTCTGATCTGACCTCTCCCCAAGAATTGGGAAAGAAGGCAGACAAATGGGTCAGAACCAGGGTGAAGCAGAAAGTACAGAACCAAGATGGGGACACTAAGAAGCAAGATGTTAAGAACTCTGAAAAGGGTGGGGAGAAGGGTAAAGATCAAAAGTCTTCATCAGGCCCCCAAAAATCTTCTTCAGGTGGGGATTCACAGTCTACAAAAGGGAAAGGCCAAAGAAAACCATGGTGCAAGGTCTGTAAGCAAAAGACCCACTGGACCAATGATTGCACCAAGTCCAAAGACTCAAGTCCAGCCCCCACCAATGCCCCTAAGGCACCTGTTCCCCCTAGTACAGTTACAGTTGGTGGGAGTGCTCCAGCCAAGGGTTTAGTAGGGTTCACCCTGGGTACTGAGTTGGGCTCTGACCTAGTCAGAGAACTGACTCAGGCTGTGTTAGTCTGTGATGGAGGCATGGATGTGCCCTCCTCTATGAGTCCCAGTAATCTGGGCAAGTACAGACAACAGCCTTTAATCAATGGACGAGAGGCTTTGGCATTTAGGGACACAGGGGCAAGTGTCACAATGGTGACACAAGACCTTGTGAATCCTGGGCAAGTTATACTTGGTGAGATGTACCAAGTGACCAATGCTAGCAATGTCAGAACAGACCATACTCTGGCAGTTGTTAACTTCTCCTGGGGAGGGGTAACTGGCCTTAAGAAGGTTGTGGTGAGTGCAAACCTACCAGTCGAATGCTTGCTTGGCAATGACTTAGAGACTTCTGCTTGGGCAGAAGTGGAGCTCAGGACTCATGCAGAAATGCTGGGGATCCCTGCAGATGTGTTTGCTGTGACCAGGTCACAAGCCAAAATGTCTAGCACTGAACAGGCCTTGGATTCTGGAAGAATGGACCAAGTGCCTTCCAAGAGGAGGAGTAGTAGGGTTAAGGCAGTGCCTTCCCCTTGGATCAGGAAGAAGATCAGTCCCTTGAGGGGGATGATCTCAGTCCTGAAGAAGGAACTGTCCCAGAGGAACTTGAACCTGACCAGGTTGAGTTCTTGGGGACAGGGGACCTTCTAGGGCAGATCTGAGCCAGGAGCAGCAGAGCTGCCCCTCCTTGAACCCCTCAGACAGCAAGCTGCTGCTGAGGCTGCTGGGAAAGCTAGTGGTCCCCATACTGTGTATTGGGATGATGGACTCCTGTACTCAGAGAGTAGAGACCCCAAGCCTGGTGCTACCAGGAGGTTGGTTATACCTCTGAAGTTCAGGGGCTTCCTATTGACCCTAGCCCATGATATTCCCTTGGCAGGTCACCTGGGCCAGAACAAGACTTGGGACAGAATTGTCCCTCACTTTCACTGGCCCCACATGTCTGAAGACACCAAGGAGTTTTGTCGCTCCTGTGTAACCTGCCAGGCCAGTGGCAAGGCAGGTGGCACTACAAAGGCCCCCTGATACCACTACCTGTGGTGGGGGTGCCCTTTGAAAGGGTAGGGATTGACATTGTTGGTCCCATGGATCCCCAAACAGCATCTGGGCACAGGTTTATCCTGGTGGTAGTGGATCATGCCACCAGGTACCCAGAAGCTATTCCCCTCAGGACCATTACAGCACCTGTGGTGGCAAGGGCCCTCCTGGGAATTTTCTCAAGAGTGGGCTTTCCTAAGGAGGTAGTATCAGACAGGGGTGCTAACTTCATGTCTGGGTACTTAAAAGCAATGTGGAAGGAGTGTGGAGTGACTTATAAGTTCACCACACCCTATCACCCACAATGCAATGGTTTAGTTGAGAGATTCAACAAAACCTTGAAGGGCATGATTAAAGGGCTCCCAGAAAAGCTTAGGCGAAGATGGGACATACTCTTGCCCTGCCTTTTATTTGCATATAGGGAGGTGCCTCAGAAGGGGGTTGGTTACAGCCCTTTGAACTTCTGTTTGGCCACCCTGTGAGGGGTCCACTGTGCTTGGTGAAGGAAGGATGGGAGTTACCTCTCAAGCCCCCAAAGCAAGACATAGTGGACTATGTACTTGGTCTCCGCTCCCGGATGGCTGAGTATATGAAAAAGGCAACCAAAAACCTTGAGGCTAGCCAGGAACTTCAAAAGGCCTGGCATGACCAAAAGGCTGTTCTGACTGTTTACCAGCCAGGGCAGAAGGTGTGGGTGTTGGAGCCAGTGGCCCCAGCAGCTCTCCAAGACAAATGGAATGGACCCCACACTATTGTTGAGCAGAAGGGTGAGGTTACCTACTTAGTAGACCTAGGAACACCCAGGAGTCCCCACAGGGTTCTCCATGTCAACAGGTTAAAACCATATGTGGACAGGGCAGACATGGGCTTGCTCATGGCTACTGATGAAGGGCAGGAGGAAGAGAGTGACCCACTCCCTGACCTGCTCTCACAGAACCCTGACGATGGGTCAGTAGATGGTGTAGCCTTGGCAGGCAGCCTCACTACCCAGCAACAAACTGATTGTAGACAGGTGCTCAATCAGTTTAGACATATGTTTTCACTGACACCCAGTCAGACCACCTGGTGCACTCATGAAGTGGACACTGGGGACAGTCTGCCTATTAAAAATAAGATTTATAGGCAACCTGACCATGTCAGGGACTGTATCAGGACTGAAGTCCAGAAAATGTTGGAGTTGGGAGTTATTGAACCCTGAGATAGCCCTTGGGCTAGTCCAGTGGTCCTTGTGCCAAAACCTCACACCAGTGGTGGAAAAAGAGAAATGAGGTTTTGTGTGGACTACAGGGGTCTCAATGCAGTCACTAGGACTGATGCCCATCCAATACCAAGGGCAGATGAGCTCATAGATACTTTGGCCTCAGCCAAATATCTCAGCACATTTGACTTGACAGCTGGCTACTGGCAGATCAGACTAGCTGATACTGCAAAGCCCAAAACAGCATTCTCAACCCCTAGTGGGCATTATCAATTTGTGGTGATGCCCTTTGGTCTGAAGAATGCACCTGCCACTTTCCAGAGGTTGGTAAATACAGTTCTCACAGGTCTGGAAGCCTATAGTGCAGCATATCTAGATGATATTGCTGTCTTTAGCTCCACCTGGGAGGATCACCTGGTCCACCTCAGGAATGTTTTACAGGCCCTGCAAAAGCAGGCCTGACTATCAAGGCCACTAAGTGCCAGATAGGGCAGAGTCAGGTTGTGTACCTGGGCCACCTTGTGGGTGGAGGCCAGGTTCAACCTTTGCAGAGCAAGATCCAGACTATCATGGACTGGACTGCTCCAACTACCCAGACTCAGGTGAGAGCCTTCTTAGGCCTGACTGGGTACTATAGGAGATTTGTCAAGGGGTATGGATCAATAGTGACACCCCTGAATGACTTAACTTCTAAGAAAATGCCCAAAAAGGTTCAGTGGACAGCTAGCTGTCAAAAGGCATTTGATGACCTGAAGCAGGCCATGTGCACTGCTCCCATTCTACAGAGTCCTGATTACTCCAAGAAGTTCATTGTTCAAACTGATGCATCTGAATTGGGGGTAGGGGCTGTACTGTCACAATTGAATGAAGAAGGTCAGGATCAGCCAGTAGCTTTCATTAGCAGAAGGCTGACCCCTAGAGAGAAACGTTGGTCAGCCATAGAGAGGGAGGCCTTTGCTGTGGTCTGGGCTCTGAAGAAGTTGAGGCCATTCTTGTTTGGTACACACTTCCTGGTTCAGACAGACCATAAGCCCCTCTTATGGCTAAAACAAATGAAGGGTGAAAACCCCAAACTGCTTAGGTGGTCCATTTCACTACAGGGGATGGACTTTACAGTGGAACATAGACCTGGGAGTAACCATGCCAATGCAGATGGACTCTCTAGGTACTTCCACTTAGAACATGAAGACTTAACTGGGCAAGGTTAGTTTAATGTCCCTACGTTTGGGGGGTTGTGTAGGAGAGTAGGATCTGCTTCACATGGGTACCCCCACTTTTTGCTGATGCTTCACTGTTTTTCGACATTAGTCTGGCTGGGGCCCTGCTAATCAGAACCCCAGCCTAGCTGCTTCCTCTCTAAAATGGTTTCCATGTGCCTTAGGCACATCACTGATTGGAATCTGGAGTGCCCTTATAAGTCCCTAGTATATGGTATACTATGTACCAAGGGCATAGGTACCTCAGAGGCCTACCAGGGGCTGCAGCATGTATTATGCCACCCCTGGAAAGCCATCCAAACTGACACCACAGGTCTGCTACTGCAGCCTGGGTAAGGTGGTGCATGCACTCCTTACTGTGATATAGGCTACCTATATCACTAAATACATACACACATATAAACCTATAAGTCACTCCTAAGGCAGGCCTTATCAATCCTGAAGGCAGAGTGCATGGTTCCTATGTGAGAGGGTGCCTCTGCATGAGCAGGGCCCCTCTGCAGCGTTCGGAGACCCTTCTCTGATGCTGTTTGTAGTGCAGCCTGACCATATACTCTTAAGCGCATTATAACCTCGCGTTAAATGCTAACTTTGGAATGGCTGCACCTAAACATGTCGTGTTTGGTGTCAAACATCTTGGAATACTACCCCCCACCAATTCTGGCGGCTGGGGTAGCATTCCACCCTTCTAGAGGGAAAGACATGTTAACTCTGGCTAGCCCGGTAACTTCTTTCCAAAGCCCTGGCATCACAAAATGGATGCTGCTGCCACAGACACGAGTCTGGCCTCCTGCTGCTGGACGAAACTCCGGCAGGGGAGGCCTGGACAATAGGTTTCCTGTCCCAGGGAGGTGTGACCACCTCCCCAGACAGGATAATGTGTATTGGGGCTGGGCGGGAGCACTTTCGGGTGCTTTGAAGTCCTGCACTGGGGGCACACTTGGTGTCCCTAGTGCATACCCCAGTTCAAACCGGATCAGGGGCTTGCAGCCCCTGCTTTGGCGCGAACTGGACAAAGGGAAAGGGGTGTAGCCACCCTCTGCCCTGACCCACCCATAGGTGGGGCCACAGAGTAGTCCAACCCCTAAACTTAGTATAAGTATAGGAACCCAGTCCTTAGGACTTTAGATTATCCCTGGACGAAACTCTGAAACAGAATCTTGGACCTTCGACGCTCTACTCAAGATTAGAGGACAGAAGAATCTCCCTTGGGGTCAAGGAGTGACTCCCCTGCTTGGCTGGCACCAAAGACGCATCTGTCCGGTCTGCATTTCTGAAGCTCCCATCGGACGCCGAAGTCTTCGCATCACCAGAGGTGGATTCTCAGACTTCCCCGAGGCTACCCTGAGTCCCCAGCAAAGCTGAGGCCCATAGCTATCGTGGGTGACGTGAGACCGTGACCCCTGGACACCGAGCACATTTGCAAGTGCATCCTCTTCTGGGTCTCCCACGAAGTCGTGCTTTGGGCTCCAAGTAGCCCTAGCCTCCAGCACCAACTGCACCGAAGATCACTGGCCTCCACTCCACGAGTGTCCTGTGAGCCAGATCCACATGCAACGTCTCAAGGCTCCTTTGCGGTCGCTAGCCCATTGGCTAGTAGCCCTTAACGAAGGCCAATC
The DNA here is from genome assembly GCA_963921515.1 of Calotriton arnoldi. Classification (NCBI taxonomy): domain Eukaryota; kingdom Metazoa; phylum Chordata; class Amphibia; order Caudata; family Salamandridae; genus Calotriton; species Calotriton arnoldi. The sequence continues at coordinate 180,184 of CAWUFW010015867.1, read as the reverse complement.
TTTTTCTTCTTGGGCATCCTGGTTGCTCCAGGCCTGCCCTCACTTACCCTTGCTGGGTGAGTTCCCCAAACCTTGCTGGTCTGCACCATCGACGATCTTCATCTTCATCGAGACTTGCCGTTGCCAAGGCTTGTTGGGTCCAATCCGGTCGCCGACACCTCAGCACTCGACAGACATCGTGTACCAGCCCGAATCCTGCTCCTGGTCGCCGACAACGCCTCCTGGACCTCGTGGCTGAAGAGTCAAGATGACCGTCAACGCACCTGAAGCACTCGACATCGGTGGGCATCTGTCCATCGCCTTCCTGGTCACTGGCTAGTGACCCAGACTCTGTCCCCTCTGCTTTCAGGTTCTTCAGATCTCCGATCCACTCTTGGATCCACCCGGACACTTTCCACTTGGTCGCCAGCAGCACTTTGCAGCAGATCGCCATTCAAATCGACGACGAAACCCGACCCCGAAAGGCACCTATGCACCCGGCTTCCCTGGGTGAGGTAACACGAGTACTCCGGTGCTCCCGTGGGTAGAGACTCTTCAAAGTACTAGTTCTCAAAGGGTTTGCTCCAAGTCCTCCTTTAAGTGTCCCTTTTCTTTAATTTCCTGATCGCGACTTTCTCCATAGAAGTCAACGGCGTATCGCGGTTGTGTATTTACACTGCACGCGTCCCCCGTGGGTCCCCTGTGTCACTACCTTGGGTGGTTCCTTGTGGTCCAAGCACTTCTAGAGGCTCTAGGCCTAGTGTCTAGTTCAGTCGTGGTTCTTATACCACTTTATTGGTATATGGTTTGGTACGCCCCTAGGGCCCAAACGTGTATTTGTGCTATTACTGTGTTTAAATAACTTATAACTTGTGTACTTCGAACTCTAGCCTCATAAAGAGACTAGAGGGGTGTGTTTAGCAATAAATACATATATTTTGAATATATACCTGGTGTGGTGCTCTTTCATTTGGTCACTCAAGAGATTATAGACTGGTAAAACAAGCTGCTTTACATTCCTTCAAGACTTAGCCTGAAGGCTGCTCTCCATAGCTACCACTAGGATAGCTTTCAATAAGGTTGTCTTTAACCTATCTCCAATAAGGGGTTGTTTGGACTGGTGCAAGGTGCCCACTATAATTAGTGGACAGCATATACCAGGCCAACTTCTCACATGATCCATAGTCATTGTGGTTGTGCAGTGTGCCATACTTCATTGTGCATGTGTGCCATTGTGCCCATCTCCCCCCGTCCCCCCAGTCCCTGGTGATTACTCACCCTCTTGCTGTTGTGTCAGGTCATGTTGAGCAGTGTCCGGTCCCCCGACTCCTACCACCGTCTCCACACTGATGACTGTGGACACCATTTCCTCCATCTCATCCAGCTCCTCCTGTGGCGCAGGGCTCCCACCCCCAGTCTGCATTGCTGCTTTGCAGTTGTTTACGAGCTTCTGCTTGGTTTTGAGCTTCACATCATTCCAGCGCCTCTTGCCCTCGTCCATTGTCCTCCTCAGCACTCCGACTGCATTCACCTTGTCCACGATGGACTGCCATGTTCCATTTTTTTTTGCCAATGACACAGTGGAGGTGACGAACAGTTGTTGATGGTGTTCTATCACCTCCGTAATCAGGATCCTGTTTTCCTGCGGACTGAACCGCGTCTTCCTCTTCTTCTTCTCCTTGCCCTTCCCTGACCCCGAGGTCCCAGGCTGGTCCTCCGTGGGGCTTGTGGGGTTCGGGTTGTCCTCTGTACTTGCTCCGGCAGCCTCCATTGCGCTTCGCAGTTGTTATGTATTTTTTTTGTTGCTGCTTTTATGGTGATTTTTCCCGACTGACATGGGAATTGTAAGTCTGGCGCTGCTTGTCGCCGATTTTTCTATCGCGGTTGGGCCCATCGCAACTTTTTTCACTTTCGGGTTTCCTTTTTTATCGCCGTCGCGGTAGTTGTATCGCGGACATTTGACGCGTTCTCGGGAGACTATCGCATGTTACCGCCATGTTGTGAATACGACGTTGACACGGAGTTATTTTCCCGTGATAGACGGCGATGTGAAAAATTGCGTTAGCCTATTTTGGCGAAGTTTATCACACGTTCTTGTGAATATCCCCCATTGAGTAGAATCACTCCAGGGGACTATTATTACCTCTTATCTTTTACACAGGAGATTGCTCCTGATACCTAGATAGTTTTGAACCCCAAAAGACAAATATCTTTTATATTGAGTTGTGTTTGTGCAGTCTTCATTTGGCCTCATTCACTAAAACGTTTAAAAGGACACACTATAGAGTGGGTTTGTATGATTAGTTTTAAGACACAGATAAGCGAGCCACATCTTTTCTTTGTGCTAAAGGTGGCCGAACCATTGGAGATTTTGGCAAAAAGTGATCCTGTATGGTATGAATATTGATCCAAAATGTCCCCATAATATGTGAATACACACTCTTTGAAGCTGAAGTGCTACTCCTTTTTCAAGGATGTTAAATGTACAAAGGTGGGCGGAGGAATGATTGCAAATAGTCCAATCAATGGCAGTGACTCCAGGTAGCATTCCAACTCGTTGCTTCTTGCTCACTGTGCTGCTCTAGACAGAGGCCCACCTTATGCAAATCAGTACTGATCATGTTGCTCATGAGAACAGTTCATCCCAAACTGCCAGGTGACATCTCCTAAAGAAAGTTACACAAGCACCCCAAGACCAGTTTAGGCCTTATTAGATATAATCAGTGGGGTAAAACTTGGATCCTGTCGCACATGTCTGAATCTGCGCTTGTCCACTTAGGGTGTTATTTCAAACACACACTAGGGGATAGGAGGAATGTTAGCAAATAGTCTCAATCATTGGCAATTACTAAGGGTAGCATTCCAACTAATTGAGAAATAACCCTGCTGCTCATGGGAACAGTCCGCCCTGAGCTGCCAGGCAAGGCACCCTGTAGAAGGGAACATAGCAACACCAGACTGGTTTGAGCTGAAAAAGTCAATGAGATTGCAAGAGTATGCAGTTTTGAGGCCATTGTGTGACTTAAACAGGTGTCATATTTCAAATTTCCTGGTAACTGTGTTTGGGCGAGTTTAAGTTATGGAGTACTATGAGGCACTGGCTGTGTGTCTTAATTTCCTGATTGTTGGTCTATGAAGCATGAGGGGCGAGCTGTAAGTTAGGCAGGGAGTGTTGAATAGCATGAGGTCATGGCTATCACCCTGTACATGGGTGAGGGTGTCATGAGTTAGATGCGGTTCAGTGATGTTCGTGATGTTGTCATATTGAGCCCGTAGTCTCTCATTGACTCTGGGTTGTGAAACTGAGGATGGCTGAAGACACTTGTATGTGGGTGTTATTAGGGATGCACATTGTTGATCAGGTGATTAAGTCGGAGAAGTCTACCGGTAACAGGTTTTGTGCCCCTGTTGGTGATATATGCGGTGAAATGTGTTATGTTTCATAAGGGGAGAAGGAAAGGAATGTATAGAGATATTCAAAGCTGTGCGGTGTGTGAATGATGTGGAGAAAGTCTGGGACAGTGTGAGTTTCTTGATGTTAGATGCATATTTTACATAGGTGGGGTAGGTGGTGGACATTGGAGCCATCTGGGTGGGATGAATTAATCAAAGATGGGGGATTATGTTGGATTTTGACCCGTTTCTCAGTTATGAAGAACATTTTATATTATGATGTGTTAGAAGAACAGGAACTGTCACGTGGCCGATAGGGACATTGTCGACATGAGCCCAGCAGCCATGATGCTGCTTTTGCGCAAGTTACTACATAGCTTTATTTTTGCAAGACTCTGTTTATGCCTTTCACATGAGAACTGTCTGCTTAGTTCGTTCTCTGCCTGTTCCTGGAGTTTAGTCTGATCACTATGACCAAGGTCGATAAACAATGCCCCTTGTTATTCTGTTCTGGTCAGACCCTAGCACCTAGACAAAACATGCTAACACAGCTGCGTCTGGAAACTCGTACTTTGATATTATTGGGATGCATGTTTAGGAACAACACACTTGGAGAGGGAGCCTTCCAGGGAGAAGAGCAATGCGGTTCCTATGATGTAGCTATACCATCTAGGCACTAAGGTACGGGGTATGCTGACAAAGCCCAGAGAACTTCTATTATATAATAATACTTCTTCTTACCAAGGGGAGGGTGGTTAGGCCTTATAGTCCTTTATCCACTGTCTTTATATGATGACATCTCCCTTTATGATATATGGCCTTGCTGCAATGCTAACTGTATTAGTTTTATGCATTTTACTGCTGGTTGTGGCTCGTATACTGCGTTTTAGAGCACAATAGTTAAAATAAACACTTTAAACTATATTCGTGTTTCAGTCAGTTCTTATTGTGGACATGTACGAGAGAGTGAGCGAAAAGGTGTGTCTTCCTACCGTGATTCATGAGAGATCCAGGAGTGTTGTGTTCTGGGTGTCTAATCATTTGCTTCTTCATGAGTGAGTAGGAGAGCGAGTGAGACACTATAGCTAGTTGGTCCTGGGCACTAAGGTGTTGGGAAGGCTTAGCCCCTATACACCAAGGTCCCATTTTCCTGCGCATAGTTCTTTGTATGTGCAGAATCCCTGCAACACAACATCGGCTAATTATTTGTGGGCAGAGTGTGAACTGATGAACATAAGAAATAGCTGTTATAGTAGCTGGGAACTGTGTGTGTTATGATATATATCAGCTAAGTGAATGTGAGTTTGTGGTTGAACAAGGTTTTTGGATTTTGCAAGATTGTATAGAATGGGGTGAAATTGATTGTGAGACAGATGTTTTCTGGAGATTTTGTAAGTGGGGGAAAGTTGTGTAAGATTCTTAGGCGCAGTCAACTTTTCCTGATTTGCAGGTTTATTTGTGCAGCTTGATGGGTGAACATTTAGTTGGGAAGGAGAGCGGTCTGTAGTGACCTCAAAAGCTGTCCAAAGTATGATTTATACTGCAGCAAGTCTGGTCTTAATAACCTGGAAATATTGTGTTTAAATGATTGTTTTATTGTCTGTAAGTTTTAAGGAATCAATTTCTGAAATAAACTTTATTTTGACCCCTACTGCAGCAAGTTTTGTTAAAAAGGGACAGATGGTTCGGGCAGCTTACTCAGGTGCAGTATGAGATCAGGAGTTTTTCTGCCAGCACTATCCCTCCGATGCAGGGGTTAGGTAAAGGGGGAGGAGGAATGCAGAGGATACTTAGATGTAGTCTTGCCTGCAGCTCATCCCACGGCAGAATTGCCACAAGAGAGAAGATACGCTGACAGTTTATTCCGGCGCCAGCAGTTTGATGGGGTAAAATAAGGTCCCATTGTTTATTGAAATACAAGCAGTTGGAAGAAGTACTATGAGCTAGTCCAGTTTATTGAAAGCAGGCGCTTGGAAAGAGGAAAATAAGCAAGCACAGCTCATTCAAGTATAAAGGATTGAGTTGAAAGGATCAAAACCAGCTGACACAGTTCATTCAAGTGCAGGCAATTGAAATGAACAAGATAATCCAACACAGTTCATTTACACACAAGCTATGCATTTGCCAGAAGAGCACTTGAGTGGACAGGGTTTATTTAGAAGCAATTGCAAACAGAATGAAAAGTGCACGGGCAGTGTAGTGTTTTGGGCCCTAGGCCCACATGCTACTAAAATGATGCACACAGGCACATGAAGTATACTGGTTCACTGGCCATGAGCACGTGCACTCGGGCCCTTTTATTTGCAGGCCCATGTCACTTGTGACGGCTTAGTGGAATGGGTGTGGCGTGTAAGGCTGGCCAGCCCTCGAGGGAGTGGCTGGTAAAGCAAGTGCCTGCTGAGACACTAGGGGGCATATTCACAAGGAGCTATCGCCGAATTAATGGCACTTTATCGCAGACAAAGTCGTGATAAATATACCTCCCTATTCACAAGCTGGTGTAAACAGCCCACAGCACCAGTTTACCCGCGATAGCAGCCGCAAAAAACATTGCCACAGAGGACCCGCGCAACTATCGCTAATGAGATGCAGAGTGGGCGTTCCCGTGCCAAAAGGTGCGACAACATCACACCTCAACATTCACAACGACCAGCCACATCGGCGATAAAAACACAAAACTTGCGATAAGCCGCGTTAGCACCAGGAAATATACACCTGCCCTGTCCTGGTGTAAAGTCCGACCACAGCCTGCACCACAAAAGGGAGCACAGCCCAGAGCCACACATGAAGGACAACAGATGCCCACGAGCAACTGAACATGCAGCACGGACACCCAAGAGGGCCACAACACCCACCGACACCACACCCAGGCCCGCAACACCCCCCCCCCCGGGACCACCCCCAACCCCGGACTAAGAAACTGCACACCAACACCACGAATCCCAAAACAAACATTTTGCCTGATGTCGCACAAGTAGGAAAATAAACATACATGCGTGGCCAGAAAATGGAGAATCAGTCATACAGCAATGCAATCACCAACACAAAACACCATACAAACAAAAGCAGAAACAACCCTTAGGATGAGTCCTAGCAGCTCCTCACTGGACAATCCATAGCACACAGCCTGGAAGACCAAATCCAAGAGAAGAAGGTGTGCCAAGCGCCCAACAAAGGAAAGAGAGGGAGAGAGCGAGGGAGAGAGCAAGGGAGAGAAACGGAGTGAGATAGCACAAGCAGCGCAAGGCCGCTCGGGCACCTGGCTCCACATGCCAACATGTGTGTGTGCATTGCCATCCATACACCATGAGCCCAAGGCCGTGTCCCAATCTCAGCGCCAAAGACACATCACATTCCGAAAACGCAAGTAGTAGTCAGACAAACATCAGGGATGAAAGCACCATTGTCCCAATGCAGAAGGCGGGAGGACACCTGCACCTCTGACCTTGGTCCAGAACGCGCCTGGAACACCCTGATAGAGATGCAATGGAAGATGGGGACGACTCCCACACCACGCATTCTGCAAATGAACCATCCAACTTATCCACAGCCCACACACAGAAGCCCCTGCCTGTGGTTCCCCCGCATGAGATGCCCTTGACACTCACGGAAACAGCAACCCATTACCCACAACGTTGCACACACATTCGAATCATTGCTCAGAGCTGTGGCATATCCTCCACACAACTGCCGCAGTTCAGAAGAGTGCCAGTTCACGAGATGCACCAACGCAATGGCAGGCCATACCGGGCACATGCACAACCCCCGTCACGTGGAACAGTACCGTGAACGTATGCTGCATTTACTGGGCGCACTGCCACTGGCAGTGCTGCGGATCAGTTACAGGCTCAGCTTCCGCATTGCCCACGTCACCTGTGTCCAGCCCTGGTTCCACTGCCGAACATGCACATTCGAGTGTCCCATGGATGTCTGTCTATCCAACACAACTGTTGATGAATTGGACTATGACTTGTGTCTGCGCCCCCTGTTGGATCACGAACAGGAGTGTAACCGAGACAGCCGTGCATGGGATGCCTTGACATACTGCGTATGTATTGGTAGTTGTGCATGGGAGATTGCGTAATTTCTCGTGTGCAGTGACCACATCGAGGCGCTCCCCTATTGGGCTGTGTTGCGGATCGGTGAGACGGCTTGGGCTGAGCACACCTGCCCGGACCACCTAATGGATTGGCTCACCCTGGTGTTCCTTGAACACGACAACAACGTACTATTGGAACACATTGCACATGAAGCTGCACGGGCATTCATGGACGAGTAACTACGTTCCTGCAGCCACATTCGATTGCCACCCACAGCACATGGCCCAACAACTTGTTGCATCGTGGGGATTGCTCACATATCCCACCACAACAGAGGACACGTCTGCCTTCATTCGGGCTCTGGATGCATGTGCGTGGAACAACGCGTGTGTACACACACCTGTGCAAGGTGACGCAGGTCCATGGTCGGAGCAACACAGCGTTGTTTGGCAACGTTGCCAATTCGGACACACTGCTGGGGGAGAGCACACACATGGCAATGTAGCACGACATGTGAACCTGTCGGACCCTCACACCTTATCACTGTCAGCAGAGCAGACAATCGGCGCACTCCGGAGGCAGAGCACTATGCAGATCCCATGTGCAGTGAGTCGTGCCCCTCACACGGGGCAATGGGCAGACGCCAAACAACACATGACTCATCCAGCAAGGCAAGGTGGGCTGTGAGCGTTGCCATCCGTGATGAATGTTGTCCATTTTAGCCCCGACATTTTCTGAACCTCGACATGTACCCATGCTGCGTGTAAGTGTCTTAAGCATGTCCCTGCCTGCTGTGGCCGTTGCCTCGTCTGTACTGACACGCACATGCCAATAAAGTCTATGCCACTCCACTGGTGTCTAACTGTGAGGTGTGTTGTTTAGATTGTCCACTCGTGTGCCACAATGAGCATCGTCCCTACACAGGGAGGAACTGACTGACGCATGTGCAATGTGGGTGTGTCCCTTTGGCAAGCTCCACCTCTGTGAGCCAGACGTTGTTTTTGGATATGTGCTGAACAACATGTGCACTTACGTGACGTCAGCAATGTGAGTATGGTGTCCAACCACTGATCATGTGGAGCAATGTCATATCTCACTACAGAATGTGTCCACACAGATGTGTGTGAGTAGGTATGCGACGTGAAGTTCAGTTGTTACATGTGGTGTAGGACACCACTCCTGGCCTGCTTTCATTTGGGTCAGTCCTACACACAGCCCTATTCAACACATGGACGTGTGCCTACATTGAGGGGTTGTGTGATTGTTGTTGATGTGCAATGGGGACACAGCTAGTACTCACCTTCACAGTCATCCAATTGGCCATGTATCTCAGGGATACACATGCGCATAGATGGCAGTTACCAGGGTATACCTTCATGTGCAATCATCGTCCCCACATCCAGCCATACTTCCATACGTGAGTGAACATAGTGATGACACATCTTTGTGATTTAGAATGTTTTATTCACATTCAGGTGATTGACGAAGCTGGAGCTGTACATGGCCATCCAAGCCCACATCACATGGAAGCCCAGTGGTGGGCCAACCAGAGTCCTTTGGGGATTGCACAGTGATTGGGAAGAGGGAGAGTGCAGTCCGCAGCAGGATAGCTGTGTAATTGGCCAGCGGTGAAGAAATGGCAGTCCGTGTCGGGGTCCGGGTGAATGTCGCAGAGTGTTCCGGGGGTCAGTAGGAGGTGTTTCCCAGGCCATGATGTATAGGTCATAACCAGGCAGGGGCAGGCCATACGGCGGTGATGGATGCTACTGCCTCCTTCCTCACACAGTAGTTCCCATCCCCTTCTTACTCCCCTGATACGGGTTCTGTGTCTGGTGTGTGTGGCGGGGTGATGGCTGCATCACTGGGTGCCACGGACACATCAGGGGTTGGAGCTGTGTGTGTCGATGTTCGCGCTGCAGTCATCTGGGGATGGCTCAGTGGCAGCAATGGCAAGATGAAGTACTGCAGGGCATTGAAGTTCCCAGCTACTACTCGCTGGTGTCCATCTGTGGCAGACATCCTTCCAGCCTGCACCTGCTCCATGGTCTCCATTGACCTCCGCATCTGTGCCAACTCTGTGCTGTCATGGCTGGTGCCTGTCTGCCCACACAGTTCTTGTGTACAATTCATGGCACCAGCGAGGTCAGCCAAGGTCTGTGGCGGAGCATGGTGCGTACCGGGGGTGTCCGATATAGGGACTGTACGTGGTCCCTGACGAGACTCAGACACCCACGTATGGCATCGAGTTTGGCTGCCATGAGCTCGAAACCCACCCGCAGCTGTTCAGCCAACTCCACCTGGGAAGACCACACACGTTGTATGTACTCCATGTATTGGTCGGGGGTCCTGGGAGACAGCCGTGGTGGTGTGTGTTTCCTGCTGTGTGGTCTGTGCAGGTGGTGGGGTCACCTCGAGGCAACTGGCCGGCCCTGCTCCTGGAGGGATGGGTGCAGAGGCTGTCCAGTATCCGTTGGAGGGTATCTTGACATATGTGCAGGTTGTCCTCTACATCATCAATGTGCAGGTTGTCCTCTACAATCATTGCTCAGAGCTGTGGCATATCCTCCACACAACTGCCGCAGTTCAGAAGAGTGCTAGTTCACGAGATGCACCAACGCAATGGCAGGCCATACCGGGCACATGCACAACCCCCGCCACGTGGAACAGTACCGTGAACGTATGCTGCATTTACTGGGCGCACTGCCACTGGCAGTGCTGCGGATCAGTTACAGGCTCAGCTTCCGCATTACCCACGTCACGTTGCCCACGTCACCTGCCCTGAGGTCTTCTCTGCAGTAAGTGTTGATTGTCCCTCTGAAATGTTAAGGGGAGATGCAGGTTAACAGAGTTTCACATGTATGTTGTTGATTTGCAGATGTTTACATTCAGACTGCATGCCAATGTACATTGTGACTGTTTTGGGGGAGCTGGCTATTTGATGGCAGTCAGTGTGTTTTCCGGATACATGACGGATGTGTGGTAGTACCCGTTCATTATCATCACACAGTGTCAGGCAATGCCAGATGTGAGTGGACAGTTACTACGCACGAGCAGAACCTGTTGTGAGCTCTGTCCTGCGGTGCTGGTGTTGCACATTGTACCACATTGCCGTCATTGCGGATGTCCTGTGATTGCTATGTGTGTGTGCTGCATTGTGGGGGAGTTGCCCCTGCAGCTCTGATTTCGTGTAGCCTTCTCCCTTTGAGGCGGGGTGCCTTTGAATTGTGTGCTTTTCGGGGCCTGATTTGCTTTTGACTTGGGTCATATGTGCTCTCGGACAGATTTTGTGGCCTGGTGCATTGTTTGTCTGCTGCGTGTATTGTACGGCATGGGTTGTGGGTGCACGTGGACATGTCGAAGTGTGACCTGCTCCTTTACGGATGTGATCCGCACTGGGCTACCTCCATGTCGATTCGTGGGCCATGTCATTTTTTTTTGGCTGCTGCCATGCTATCGGACATGCAGTGTTACTTGCATAGTCAGTGTGGGTCACAGAGCCGCTGCTTTGCTGGATTCAGCACATGTGCATGGGTCGGTTGTGATATTGGTGATAGGGGGGGCCCCTCTGTGCACATTGTGGATAGGGGCCTACTTGGCGTTTCTATGTGTGCTGCAGTGTGCCAAGGCAATCAGGGATATGTTCCACGGTCATTGTGGGTGTGCTGTGTGCTACACGTAATTGTGCATGTGTGCCATTGTGCCCATCTCCCCCCGTCCCCCCCGTCCCTAGTCGTTACTCACCCTGTTGCTGTTGGGTCAGGTCGTATCATGCTGTGTCCAGGCCCCCCAATCCTGCCACCGTCTCCTCACTGCTGACTGTGGCCACCATTTGCTCCAGCTCATCCAGCTCCTCCTGTGTCGCAGGACTCCCACCTTCAGTCGCCGTTGCTGCCTCCCTGTTGGCGGCGAGCTTATGTTTGGTCTGCCTTTTCAGATCATGCCAGCGCCTCTTGACCTCCTCCAGTGACCTCCTCGACACTCCGACTGCATTGACGTTGGTAACGATGGCCTGCCATTTTTCGGTTTGGGTTGCCAGTGCCGCAGTGGAGGTGCCGAACAGTTGTTGATGGTGTTCGGTCACCTCCGTGACGATGATCCGGTCTTCCTGCGGACTGAACCCCGTCTTCCTCTTCCTCTTGTCCTTGCCCTTCCCCGAACGCGGGGTTCCTGGCTGGTCCTCCGTGGGGCTTGTGGTGTTCGGCTTGTCCTCTGCACTCGGTCCGGGTGCATCCATGTTGCTACGCAGTTTGAATTGTTTTTGGGCTTTTTTTTCTTCTTTCTTTTATGGTGCTTTTTCCCGCCGGACGCGTGGGATTTGCAGGCCTGTGGCTGGTGTTCGCTGATTTCTGTACTGCGATTGGCCTCATCGCATGTTTTTTTGCGTTTGCGTTTCGCATTTTTTCGGCGTGGCGTTGATTTTCACGATGACATTTGACGCGTTATCTGGTGACTATCGCATGCTACCGCCTTGTTGTGAATTCCACGTTGACACAGGGTTATTTTCCCGCGCTAGGCTGCGATATTGAAAGTTGCGTTACGCTACTCTTGCGGTAGTTATCACACGTTCTTGTGAATATACCCCTAGAATGTGTCCAGCAGGACACTAGCAGCTATGAGCCAATCTGTTCTTACAATATACCCACCTCCTTATACCTAACATATTGCAGTGGAAGCACATTAACGAATTATATAACATTATTAACAAATTAGGCATGTTGCTGGTGCAAAAAACCACAACACAGGGACCTGTGTCATGAAAGGGTCGGGCCATTATCTCGTGGAAACCAAGCATCTACCAATCATTTCTCAGTTAGTGAGACAAGTCTCAGAAAAGAATGATACAGAGGACCCGCCACAATGGGCCACAGTACTGACCAATAGGTGCCATCGCAAAGGGGCAACATAGGAGATACTTCTTTAAAGGGAAGGAGCAATGATAGTGAATTCTAACTGTTGGTATGTTTATATGTGGGGTTCATAAGTCTATGCCTATTTTATGTCATGTTTCCTTTGATTTACAAAGGCTTGTACAGGTATTGTGTGCACTGCTCTCAACGAGTCGGTGAAAACATTAAACATTTGACAAAACAGTATCTACAGTAGAAAACTCTCGTCTAGATGAAAAGCAAGAGATGCACACATTTGAATATTTATATCTCCATTAGTGTGGATTAAATCCAATCCCTATCATCATTTTATTGATAACGCCATGTACTCGGATCAAATCGCTCCATTTCTATATTAACTATAATACTTGTGCGTGGGTTCCCTTAAAAACTTGGGGGCAGATTTTCAAGCCCCTTGCGCCACTTTTGCGTCACTTTTAACATGGGAAAAGTGACGCAAAAGTGGCGCAAGGGGCTTGTAAATCTGCCCCTTGAATTTTACTGCAGGAGACAGAAGAACAGCACAATTACACCTGATAGTGCTCCAGGAAAATGTGATCAGACTGCCACCATCTTGAGATGCTACTCACACCACCAACGCTGGTGATGTTGTGCACTTTTCAAATTCTTGGTGACCTAGATAGGTGCCGCAGACAGCAGCGCTGCTGCCTGACTCATCCCGAGATGTCCAGTAAAAAGTATACAAAAAGCTCAGCATCCATGGAACAGGGAGAGATAACCAAGATGAAAAACTGCCTCCCTGTTATATAACAGCTCCTAACACCACACCCTCGAGTACAGAACTTCTGACATTATTTTCTGAAAACATTATGTTGAAGGGCAAGCACACTTCAGGCTTTACCACAGCAGGAATTTAGGGTAATTTTCCCAGCCTGCTATTGTGCTTTCCTTCAAATCAACTTTAATTTAATGAGAATAGAGATCGCAAATGAAATTTTGAAATCTGAATTACAGAAACAAGAAACAGCAGCCTCTTTTACGGACAAGTTCATAAAGCAAATAGTAGGTAATATTCCACTAGCGTGTATGTCACAAATCACACAAAACTTCACAAGTGACTGTACTGGCTACTTTCTACACACAGTCACCAAGCCTCCCAAACCTGATGAAGAACCCACCAAATGAGCACCCAGAAGGTCAAAACACTTTGACCATCAAGTGGAGGGAGAGAGAAGAAACAGCTATGGGAGGGATCCTAAGAAGAACATACCCATATAACAACAGTATCCTCCAATCTTTCTCCATTTCTCACCATGACTATATCATGAGAAAAGTCAACTCGGTTACCACAGAGAAAGCTAGACAGATTATATTATCAGATCTGTGTGCATCAAATATTAAAAAGGACTGCTTAAAATCATTTCTCAAACGTTTAACAAATGTTCGTAATATCTCTCTTCTCACAACTTACTCTTCAATTTCACAAGGGGACAGGTTAGTCCTTTACTATACACAATTTCACACAATGATGCTTCCATGTTCACAATAATTGTGTATTGTGATATAAATGATAAAATAAGTTGGTCTAAGGACGAAACAAAACTCACAAAAGAATTAATTATGGACTGTCTAGCACTCGATCAGAGTAGGAAGATTCCATGGCTGGAGCATATTCACAATATTTTAAAACATTGCAAACCTGACATGGATAGAAGAGACCCCCCTTCTATACAGGAGCTTAGTAAACAGGAACTTAAGCACAAATATCTAAAAATAATGGAAAACGAAAGAGAACGGTCTGTCAGCCAAAAACACACTGTCATGTCATATTGTGAACGACCGCTTGTGAGGGGCCTACAGCCGTACTTAATATTGGTGAAAAAACGTACAACAGAGATTTTACCTTACAAGGCTAAGGATGGGTACGTTACACCATTTAGTTGCTTTCCCAAGAGTGGAAAAATGGTGTCAGAAACGTTTGAATTGCCCATGTGATGGAAATTCTATGCAATCTACGATGCACTTTATTCTCTTTTGTAGTTTTTATAAGGATATCCGGAAATCAGTTTTAAAACCTCTTTTTTTTATCAAATATGCTTTTTAATTATAAATATGCATTCAATTTTGTATGTAGTCTAGAAAATGTGAAAATTATAAGTACTGTTATTCGTTTCATACAACTTGCAGTTAGGAAACGAAAAGATTATTCACATCTAGATGCACTGATATATGAAAATTTAGATGATTATCCTTAATACTGTTCTTTTTTAACTACGTATTCCTTGCCAAGATGTTCACTTTGTATTCTAGGTTTTACTATGTATTTCTTGCACCAGCACTTTATTGCCCACGACCGAATGTATTTACCCTTGATTAGTCTGTAAATCCTTAGTCCCTTTAGATCGCCAAGAATGATTAATGATGGTCATATGGATTTTAAAAATATTTTTTATAAAATATTTTACAAATGATAATGTAAATTTAGGAATGTTTTTATAGTATGCTTTTATGGTGAGATTTGTTGCACCAAATAAAGCTGATTTTGATTTTGATTTTTTGATATAAATTCCACATAAGCAAAACAAATAATTATAATGTTCAAATTGAAAAAGTGTGGAAATTTAGATTTGTCTGATGAAAAATTATAGAAGCTAAGGGCCTCATTTACTGTATTTTGACGCACGGCAGCGCATCAAGCTTCCCTGCTGCGCAGCCATGCGTCATGGGGGAGAGAATGTAGCCTTACGCTAGAGCGGTCGAGGTCGACGCTGGGAAACCGGGTTCGAGTCTCGGCAACGACGCTCAACGTCCTGTGATTCTGGGCAAATCACTTAATCGCCCCGTGCCTAACAAAAATGAATGTGTTCTCATGTAACGAAACTGGTGCTATGTAAAGCGCTCTGATACCCGATATCTGCAGGTCTAGTTTGCGCTATATAAAACTCTAAAATAAATAAATAAATAAAAGGACATGCGCCATATCTACAAGATACAGCGCATTCCTGTCCTTCTCCGCAGCCATGCACCACAGCAGACACCCTTGCGCCATGGTGCAAGGGTTCCTATGTTGCAGGGATGATTGTTGTTAAACAATCATTAATGGTGTTTTGCTCCTTTTATGTGTGCTACAAAATGCAGCAAAAACGAGGAGAAAAAAACGTATTTCTCCTTGTTGTGCCACTCCTATGCCTCCCCAGGGGAGGCGTAGGATTCTGACACATTTCCAGGTTAACAACACTTAGTAAATATGTGAATGTGTTAAGTTCCATGGATGTTGCGTGGAAACACCCACAGCAACACCCATGGAACGCCCCTTTCACGCAGAGTAATGCGTGAAAGGGGCCCATATTTACAAGGCCATGAAAAGTCATGCAGGGTGACTTTACATGGCCTTGTAAATATGGGCAGGTAGACTGCGTAGCCAGTGCGTTCTAAAAAAGTAACACACCGCCGGCGCAATGGGCTTGTAAATGAGGCCCTCACTTGCTAATTGACGTTTGAGCCTAATATCACCAAACCAGACTTGATATTTATAAATTTCCATTTAAAGTAAGCACTATCCTTAACCTAGTAGGGTGTGAGAAGTTGGCCTGGTATATGCTGTCCACTAATTAAAGTGGGCACCTTGTACCAGTCCAAACGACCCTTATGATGTCAAAGGTCAAAGATAACCTTTAGAAAGCTATCCTAGTCGTAGCTCTGGAGAGCAGCCTTCAGGCTTAATCTTGATGGAATGTAAAGCAGCTTGTTTAACCAGAACATCATCTCCTGAATGACTAAATGAAAGGAGAACCACACAGTAGTTATATAAAAATATGTATTTATGAATATAAAACACTCTACTATCCTCTACACGAGGATAGAACAGAAAGCACACAATACGGGATCAATAGAACATTGGTAAGTAGCACAATACACAGTGGGCTCCAGGGGGAGACTAAAATATATACTAACATATACTAAAATAGTGGTATAACAGTCACGACTGAGTTCAAGACAAGGTCTGGAGCACGTAGAATTGCTGGGACGCCAAGGAACCACCCAAGGTGAGTAGACAGGGACCCCACGGAGGCCGGGTGCAGTGTGGGAACACGACCGCGGGCTCCGTATAATTCTATAGGGAAGTCGAGGTTACACTTTTAATGTTTAAGGACCCTTCTAGGAGGACTTCAAACAAACCTGTTGGAACTTAAGAGTTTGAAGAGCCACCCCACCCGTGGATACCGTAGTACCCAAGTTACCTATCCCAGGGGAGCCGGGTGCATAGGTCTGAAGTGGCGTCGGAAACTGCTGTCGTTCTCAATGGAGAGCTGCAAAGAAGTACTGCTGCTGTGAAGATGAAAAGGGTCCGGTGGAATCCAAGCCTGGATTCGAGGAAGACGGAACCTGAAAGCAGAGGGGACAGAGTCTGGGTCACTTCAGAGTGACCAGGGGCTCGGGAGACGAATGCCCACCGATGTCGGGTGCTTCAGGTGCAAAGAAGGGATGCTTGTCTCTGCAACCACGGGGACCAGGAGACGTCGAGGATGACCAAGAGCCGGAGGTGAGCTGTCCCCTGAAGGATGTCGAGTGCTGAGGGGTCGGTGTCCGGCTGGAGCACCAACAAGCCTTGACAAAAGCAACCCACGCAGGAAGGTCAAGCAGGCTACGGTGTAG
The DNA here is from genome assembly GCA_963921515.1 of Calotriton arnoldi. NCBI lineage: Eukaryota > Metazoa > Chordata > Amphibia > Caudata > Salamandridae > Calotriton > Calotriton arnoldi. The sequence goes on along the minus strand of CAWUFW010015867.1, from coordinate 163,269 downwards.
ACAAGCAAGGTCCAGGGGACTCACCAAGCAATGGGGAGTCAGAGCACGTCTGGAGCAACTAGGAAAGCCCAACAGAAATCAAGATGACCCTCAGGAGGACCCACAGGCCGGATGACCAGGAGTCGCGAGGGGACCTCAAGCAAGATTGCAAAGTACCAGCCCACGGAGCACTCGGTGTGAGGAGGCCGGAGATCTTTGGTGCAAATACTGCTCAGGGTCAGGACTACATGGAGACCAATGCACAAGCTCGGGAATTGCCAATAAGCATATGCAATTGCAAATGGACGCGATGCACAGGGGTTCGGGTCACACGGTCCCCACGAGAGATACTGGCCTCAAACTTGGTGAGAGGGCTGCTCGACCTCAGGGACCTTCGGAAACCCACCTCCTGTGTTGCTGAAAGTTTTGGAATCCGCAGGAGCTCAGGAGCAGCAGACCGGTCAGTTGCGCTTAGGTGCCTACGAAGCAGGGGAGTGACTCCTTCACTCCAAGGGAGATTCTTCAGTTGCCTTTGGGAGCACCACAGGTCCTGCACCGAGACTGTATGGAGCACAGGCACAGACAAAGCTTTGGACGGAGAGGGAGACGAAGTCAGGCCCAGTCGAAGTCCAGCGAAGTCCAGAGTGTCCAGACGGTCGAAGATCAGTGGTTTCTTCTTGCAGAATCTTGTCCATGTAAAATCTAAAGTCTTACAGCCAGGTATGCCCTTTTGTACCCACGGGAGAGGGTTGGACAGGTTCAGGGGACCCTCCTAGGGGAGGGTCAGGACAGAGGGGTGGTTACACCCATGTCCTTTGTCCAGTTTTGCACCAGAGCAGGAGCCAATGGCTCCCAGAACTGGTTTGAGCTGGACTATGCACAGGGACACCAAATGTGCTCCAGATGCAGACTTTCAGGCACTCTCAGAGTGCACCCACCCAGCCCCAATACACTAAATCCTGTCTGGGAGGTGGTCATACCTCCCTGTGACAGGATGCCTATTGTGCTGCCTTCCTCTGCTCGAGCTTGGCTCAGCAGCAGGAGGGCAGAAATGTGTCTCTGGTCGGCAGCATCCGTTTTGTGCTGTCCGGGTCGAGAAGGCTGGCACTGGTTAGACCAGTGACCCCACGAAGCTCGCTTCTGAAGGGTGGAATCATACCTCCCACACCAGTTACTGGTGTGGAGATATGATTCCAAGGTGTTTGATACCAAACACAATATGTTTCTATGCAGCCGTTTTCGAGATAGCATTTACCGCAAGGTTATAATGCACCTCTACCTATATGTCCAGCTGAGTCACAGACAACCCCGGAGAATGGTCTCCGAAGGCTGCAAAGGGGCCCTGCTCATGCAGGGGCACCCTCTCACTAAAAACCCAGCACCCTGCCTTCAGGATTGATAAGGCCTGCTATAGGGGTGACTTATAAGTTTTAAGTGTAGTGACCTATAGATATAGGGAACCTATATCTAAAGTAAGTGGTGCAAGCACCATCTTACACAGGCTGCTGTAGCAGACCTGGAGTTCCATTTTGCATGGCCTCTCATGGTTGGCATAATACATGCTTCAGCCCATGGGAGGCGTCTGGGGTACCTATGCCCTGGGTACATGGGTACCATATACTAGGGACTTATAAGGGTACCCCAGTATCCAATCTGGAGTGTACCAAAGTACATGTATGTCAATTTAAGGGAGAAAGTAGATAGGCTGGGGTCCTGATTAGCAGAATCCCAGTCAGACTTGTCAAAAACAGTGAGACATCAAGCAAAAAGTGGGGGTAACCATAAGAAGCAGATCCTACTTTCCTACACAACCCCCCAAAACGAAAGGACATGAGACCAACCTTGACCAGTTGAGTCTTCATTTTCTAAGTGGAAATATCTGGAGAGTCCATCTTCATTGGCATGGTTACTCACAGGTCTATGTTCCACTGTATAGTCCATCCCCTGTAGGGAAATGGACCACCTAAAAAGTTTGGGGATTTCACCCTTCACCTGTTTTAGCCATAAGAGGGGCTTATGGTCTGTCTGAATAATGAAGTGAGTGCCAAACAAGCATGGCCTCAACTTCATCAGAGCCCAAACCACAGCAAAGGCTTCCCTCTCAATTGCTGACCAACGTTTCTCTCTGGGGGTCAGCCTTCTGCTTATAAAAGCTACTGGCTGATCCTGACCCTCTTCATTCAGTTGTGATAACACAGTCCCTACCCCCAACTCAGATGCATCAGTTTGAACAATGAATTGTTTGGAATAGTCAGGACTTTGCAGAATGGGAGCAGTGCACATGGCCTGTTTCAGGTCATCAAATGCCTTTTGACAGCTAACTGTCCACTGAACTTTCTTAGGCATTTTCTTAGAGGTCAGATCATTTAAAGGGGTCACTATGGATCCATAACCTTTAACAAACCTCCTGTAGTAGCCAGTCAGGCCCAAGAAAGCTCTGACCGGAGTCTGGGTAGTTGGTGCAACCCATTCCATGATGGTCTGGATTTTGCTCTGCAATGGTTGAACCTGGCCTCCACCCACAAGGTGGCCCAGGTACACAACCTTACTCTGCCCTATCTGGCACTTAGTGGCCTTGATAGTGAGGCCTGCTTTTTGCAGGGCCTCCAGAACATTTCTTAGGTGGACCAGGTGATCCTCCCAGGTAGAACTAAAGACAGCAATATCATCAAGATAAGCTGCACTATAGTCTTCCAGGCCTCTGAGAACTTTATTCACCAACCTTTGAAATGTGGCAGGTGCATTTTTCAAGCCAAATGGCATTACCACAAATTGATAGTGCCCACTAGGGGTTGAAAATACTGTTTTGGGTTTGGCATCCTCAGCTAGTCTGATTTGCCAATATCCAGCTGTGAGGGCAATTGTACTCAAGAACTTGGCTGAGGCCAAGGTATCAATGAGTTAATCTGCCCTTGGAATAGGATGAGCATCAGTCCTAGTGACTGCATTGAGTCCCCTGTAGTCAACACAGAACCTCATCTCTCTCTTACCACCCTGGGTGTGAGGTTTTGGTACTAAGACTACTGGACTAGCCCAAGGGCTATCTGAGGGCTCAATTACTCCCAATTCCAACATCTTCTGGACCTCAGTCCTGATGCAGTCCCTGACATGGTCAGGTTGCCTGTAAATCTTATTTTTAACAGGCAGACTGTCACCTGTGTCCACTTCATGGGTACACCAGGTAGTCTGACTAGGAGTCAGTGAAAACATATGCCTGTACTGATTGAGGACCTTCCTGCAATCAGTCTGTTGCTGTTCAGTGAGGCTGCCTGCCAAGGCTACACCACCTACTGAACCATCATCAGGGTTCTGTGAGAGGAGGTCAGGGAGTGGGTCACTCTCTTCCTCCTGTCCATCATCAGTAGCCATGAGCAAGCCCATGTCTGCCCTGTCAACATATGGCTTGAGCCTGTTCACATGGAGCACCCTGTGGGGGCTCCTGGGAGTTCCAAGGTCCACCAGGTAGGTGACCTCTCCCTTCTGCTCAATTATGGTATGGGGTCCACTCCACTTGTCCTGGAGAGCTGCTGGGGCCACAGGCTCCAACACCCATACCTTCTGTCCTGGCTGGTACACAGTCAGAACAGCCTTTTGGTCATGCCAGGCCTTCTGTAATTCCTGGCTAGCCTCAAGGTTTTTGGATGCCTTCTTCATGTACTCAGCCATCCTGGAGCGGAGACCAAGTACATAGTCCACTATGTCTTGTTTAGGTGGTTTGAGAGGTAACTCCCATCCCTCCTTAACTAAACACAAGGGACCCCTAACTGGATGTCCAAACAGAAGTTCAAAAGGGCTGTAGCCAACCCCCTTCTGAGGAACCTCTCTGTAGGCAAAGAGAAGGCAGGGCAAAAGGACATCCCATTTTCGCCTAAGCTTTTCTGGGAGACCTTTGATCATGCCCTTCAGGGTTTTGTTGAACCTTTCAACCAACCCATTGCATTGTGGGTGATAGGGTGTGGTGAATTTGTAATTCACTCCACACTCCTTCCACATAGCAGTGATATAACTGGACATGAAGTTTGCACCTCTGTCAGTTAGAACCTCCTTAGGGAAACCCACTCTGGAAAAAATTCCCAGGAGGGCCCTGGCCACCACAGGAGCTGTGGTGGTTCTAAGGGGTATAGCTTCTGGATACCTAGTGGCATGGTCCATCACCACTAGAATAAATCTGTGCCCAGGTGCAGTTGAAGGATCCATGGGACCAACAATGTCAATCCCAACCCTCTCAAAGGGAACCCCCACCACAGGTAGTGGTATCAGGGGGCCTTTGTGGTACCACCTGCCTTACCACTGGCTTGACAGGTGGTACAGGAGCGACAAAACTCCTTTGTGTCCTCTGACATATGAGGCCAGTGAAAGTGAGGGACAAGCCTGTCCCAAGTCTTGCTTTGGCCTAGGTGTCCTGCTAAAGGGATATCATGTGCCAGTGTCAGTAGGAAACCCCTAAACTTCAGAGGTATGACCAACCTCCTGGTAGCACCAGGCTTGGGGTCTCTACCCTCTGAGTAAAGGAGTCCTTCATCCCAGTAGATCCTGTGGGACCCACTGGCACTCCCAGCAGCCTCAGCAGCAGCTTGCTGTCTGAGGGGTTCAAGAGAGGGGCAGCTCGTGCTGCTCCTAGCTCAGGTGCTGCCCTGGAAGGGCCCCTGTCCCCAAGAACTCAACCTGGTCAGGTTCAAGTTCCTCTGAGACAGTTCCTTCACAGGGACTGGGATCATCTTCCTCAGGAGACTGATCCTCACTCTGAGCCTGGGGGAAGACACTGCCTTACCCCTACTGCTCCTTCTCTTGGAAGGCACCTGGTCCATTTTTCCAGGATCCAGGGCCTGTTCAGTGGAAGACATTTTTGCCTGTGACCTGGTCACAGCAAACACATCTGCAGAGATGCCCAACATTGCTGCATGTGTCCTGAGTTCCACTTCAGCCCAGGCTGAAGTTTCCAAATCATTGCCCAACAAGCATTCCACAGGGAGGTCTGAGCTAACCACAACCTTCTTAGGGCCAGTTACCCCTCCCCAGCTGAAATTAACAACTGCCAAGGAATGGTCTGTCCTGACATTGTTAGCATTGGTCACTTGGTACATCTCACCAAGTATGATCTGGTCAGGGCTCACAAGATCCTTAGTCACCATTGTGACACTGGCTCCTGTGTCCCTGTATGCCATGGCCTCCTTACCATTTATTAAGGGCTGTTGTCTGTATTTGCCCAGGTTACTGGGACTAACAAATAGGGAGGCAATATCCATGCCTCCATCACAGACTAAAACAGCCTGAGCTGGAGTTCTGACTAGGCCAGAACCCATCTCAGAACCCAGGGTTAACCCTACTATACCCTTGTTCCCTGTACCACCACTTGGAGCTGAACTAGGGGGAACAGTTGCCTTAGGGGCAGTGGTGGTGGTAGGAGGATCCTTGGCTTTGGCACAATTGGCATCCCTAGGCCAATGTGTCTTTTCCTTACACAGGAAACACCAAGGCTTCTTTCTGCCTTTTCCCTTGTTGGATTGTGACCCACCCTCAGATGCAGGTTTTTGGGGCCCTGAAGAAGACTTCTGGTCTTTACCCTTCTCCCCACCCTTATCTGTAGGTTTAGCATCCTGCTTTTTCTGGTCACCACCTTGGTTCTGATTTTTCTGCTTCACCCTGGTTCTGACCCACCTATCTGCCTTCTTTCCCAATTCTTGGGGAGAAGTCAGATCAGAGTCAACCAGGTATTGATGCAACAACTGATTTTGGCAATTATTAAGGATCTGCTCCCTCATAATCAAATTGTACAATCCCTTGAAATCATTCACTTTGCTGCCAAGTAACCAGCCTTCCAGAGCCTTAGTAGCACAATCTACAAAGTCTACCCAGTCCTGAGTCTGTGCCTTCTGGGTGTCTCTGAACTTAATCCTGTATTGTTCAGTGGTTAAGCCAAACCCATCAATGAGAGCACTCTTCAGGACTGAATAATTGTCAGCATCCTCTTCTCTAACAGTGAGGAGCTTATCTCTACCTTTGTCAGCAAAGGAGAGCCACAAGATAGCTGCCCACTGCTCTTGAGGGACCCTCTGTACCTTACAGGCCCTCTCCAAAGCAGTTATCCATTTGTGGATGTCATCCCCACCATGGTAGGGAGGGACTATCTTGCTCAGGTTCCTATGATCATAAGTATACTCCTTAATCCTAGGGACACTGTTGCTGCCACCATGGGACTCTAGTCCCAATCTCTTTTTAGCCTTCTGGAGCTCTAGGGATTCCCTATCCAGTGCCAATTGCTCTTGCCTGAGCCTAAGCTTGACTTTCTCAAGCTCTAGAAATTGGCACTCTCTGTCATAAGAGCTGTCTCTCTTATGAGATATGGAGGTCCCTATAGAAGTTCCTGAATGGTGAGATTCAGCAGAGGGAGATCTAGATCTCCTTGGTAAACTCTGCACTCTTCCTGGAGGAGTGAAGAGAGGGACACTAGGGCCTTCTCCCCCACCTCCTAGAAGATCTAAGTTGTCCAGGTGGGAATCATTTTGATCCTCCTGGTCAGGGTTTGATTCTAGGTCAAAGAAGGTTTCACTTCCTGGCCTGTCCTCATTCCCTGCCCCACCCACTCTTTCTACCTCATCTGACCCTGGGGTCTTCCTAAGGTCATCCAAGAGTAACACCTCAATGAGACGTTGGGTGTTTGCATTTCTCCCTGTCTTCAGCTTCCTAGAAACACACATGGCTTTCAATTCCTGGAATGTAAGACCATTGTACCTAGAAGGCAGAGAGCCACTGGCTTCTCCTTTAGAAGACATACTAAGTGTGGTGTGGTGTATGCACCTACCTAACCTAGTGGAAACTAAACTCTCTTAGGTTGGAGAAAGGGTGTGCTAGACCCTTGACTAACCCAACCCCAAGTTCAGTAGAACTTACTTATTCTAATCTTGAAGTATTATATGTGCCTAATACTTTAGTGGTTTTCAGTTAATCACTCAATGAGATTTATCTGGTAAAACAATAGCAAGCTTGAATGCCAACCACTGCACACCAATGTGAGAAGTTGGCCTGGTATATGCTGTCCACTAATTAAAGTGGGCACCTTGTACCAGTCCAAACGGCCCTTATGATGTCAAAGGTCAAAGATAACCTTTAGAAAGCTATCCTAGTGGTAGCTGTGGAGAGCAGCCTTCAGGCTTAATCTTGAAGGAATGTAAAGCAGCTTGTTTAACCAGAACATCACCTCCCGAATGACTAAATGAAAGGAGAACCACACAGTAGTTATATAAAAATATGTATTTATTAATATAACACTCTCTACTATCCTCTACACGAGGATAGAACACAAAGCACACAATACGAGATCAATAGAACAGTTGTAAGTAGCACAATACACAGTGGGCTCCAGGGGGAGACCAAACCATATACTAAAATAGTGGTATAACAGTCACAACTGAGATCAAGACAAGGTCTGGAGCACGTAGAATCGCTGGGACCCCAAGGAACCACCCAAGGTGAGTAGATAGGGACCCCACGGAGGCCGGGTTCAGTGTGGGAACACGACGGCGGGCTCCGTACAATTCTATGGGGAAGTCGCGGTTACACTTTTAATGTTTAAGGACCCTTCTAGGAGGACTTCGAGCAAACATGTTGGAACTTAAGAGTTTGAAGAGCCACCCCACCCGTGGATACCGTAGTACCCGAGTTACCTATCACAGGGAAGCCGGGTGCATAGGTCTGAAGTGGCGTTGGAAACTGCTGTTGTTCTCAATGGAGAGCTGCAAAGAAGTACTCCTACCGTGAAGGTGAAAAGGGTCCAGTGGAATCCAAGCCTGGATTCGAGGAAGATGGAACCTGAAAACAGAGGGGACAAAGTCTGGGTCACTTCAGAGTGACCAGGGGCTCGGTAGACGAATGCCCACCGATGTCGGGTGCTTCAGGTGCGAAGAAGGGATGCTTGACTCTGCAGCCACGAGGACCAGGAGACGTCGAGGACAACCAGGAGCCGGAGGTGAGCTGTCCCACGAAGGATGTCCAGTGCTGAGGGGTCGGTGTCCGGCTGGAGCACCAACAAGCCTTGGCAAAAGCAACACGCAGGAAGGTCAAGCAGGTTACGGTGTGGACCAGCAAGGTCCAGGGGACTCACCAAGCAATGGGGAGTCAGGGCACGTCTGGAGCAACCAGGAAAGCCCCAACAGAAATCAAGATGACCCTTAGGGGGACCCACAGGCTGAATGACCAGGAGTCGCGAGGGGACCTCGAGCAAGATTGCAAAGTACCAGCCCACGGAGCACTCGGTGCGAGGAGGCCGGAGTTCTTTGGTGCAAATACTGCTCAGGGTCAGGACTACACGGAGTCCAATGCACAAGCTCGGGAATCGCCAACAAGCATATGCACTTGCAAATGGCCGCGTTGCACAGGGGTTCGGGTCACGCAGTCCCCACGAGGGATACTGGCCTCAAACTCGGTGAGAGGGCAGCTCGACCTCAGGGACCTTCGGAAACCCACCTCCTGTGTTGCTGAAATCTTCAGAGTCCGCAGGAGCTCAGGATCAGCAGACCGGTCAGTTGCGCTTAGGTGCCTGCAAAGCAGGGGAGTGACTCCTTCACTCCAAGGGAGATTCTTCAGTTGTCTTTGGGAGCACCACAGGTCCTGCACGGAGCCTGTATGGAGCACGAGCACAGACAAAGCTTTGGACGGAGAGGAAGACAATGTCGGGCCCAGTCGAAATCCAGCGAAGTCCCGAGTGTCCAGACGGTCAAAGATCAGTGGTTTCTTCTTGCAGAATCTTGTCCACGTAAAATCTAAAGTCTTACAGCCAGGTAAGCCCTTTTGTACCCACGGGAGAGGGTTGGACAGATTCAGGGGACCCTCCTAGGGGAGGGTCAGGACAGAGGGGTGGTTACACCCATGTCCTTTGTCCAGTTTCGCGCCAGAGCAGGAGCCAATGGCTCCCAGAACTGGTTTGAGCTGGACTATGCACAGGGACACCAAATGTGCCCCAGATGCAGACTTTCAGGCACTCTCAGAGTGCACCCACCCAGCCCCAATACACTAAATCCTGTCTGGGAGGTGGTCACACCTCCCTGTGACAGGATGCCTATTGTGCTGCCTTCCTCTGCTCGAGCTTGGCTCAGCAGCAGGAGGGCAGAAATGTGTCTCTGGTCGGCAGCATCCATTTTGTGCTGTCCGGGTCGAGAAGGCTGGCACCGGTTAGACCAGTGACCGCACGAAGATCGCTTCTGAAGGGTGGAATCATACCTCCCACACCAGTTACTGGTGTGGAGGTATGATTCCAAGGTGTTTGATACCAAACACGATATGTTTCTATGCAGCCGTTTTCGAGATAGCATTTACTGCGAAGTTATAATGCACCTCTACCTATATGTCCGGCTGAGTCACAGACAACCCGGGAGAATGGTCTCCGAAGGCTGCAAAGGGGCTCTGCTCATGCAGGGGCACCCTCTCACTAAAAACCCAGCACCCTGCCTTCAGGATTGATAAGGCCTGCTATAGGGGCGACTTATAAGTTTTAAGTGTAGTGACCTATAGATATAGTGAACCTATATCTAAAGTAAGTGGTGCAAGCACCATCTTACACAGGCTGCTGTAGCAGACCTGGAGTTCCATTTTGCATGGCCTCTCATGGGTGGCATAATACATGCTTCAGCCCATGGGAGGCCTCTGGGGTACCTATGCCCTGGGTACATGGGTATCATATACTAGGGACTTATAAGGGTACCCCAGTATCCAATCTGGAGTGCACCAAAGTACATGTATGTCAATTTAAGGGAGAAAGCAGATAAGCTGGGGTCTTGATTAGCAGGATCCCAGTCAGACTAGTCAAAAACAGTGAGACATCAAGCAAAAAGTGGGGGTAACCATAAGAAGCAGATCCTACTTTCCTACAGTAGGGTACTCCTTTCTATGAATATGTTTCCGCCTATGTGCAGGTGTCTCTGAGATGTGTGAGTGTTTAGGTGAGGTGAAAGGTACACACAGGCTTTGCAGCACCAAGCTTTCTTAGAAGTTACTCATCCATTTGGTTAGAGGGCACAGGCGCCAGATTTTGTGGACTAATTGAGACCCTGGAACACAGTATAAGAAATCTGAGGTGCCTTGTTTAGAATACACCACCACCAGAGAGGTCCAAACCTCCATACATTCTTGGACAATCACAAGTGCAACATCTTAACCACTTTTGCATGGATGCATTCTCTGTATCCTACTCATTGCAGGAAGACTGCTTCCAGGAACGACATTCTGCATACACACCAGCATAAGATCTGAGGTCAGTGGGGACAGTCCTGCCAACTGTCTCTACACTCCTGGTGAGCAGTTCTCATCTCTAGAGGGAGATTGGCTGAGCCATAGAAATAGTGAGCACAGTTTAGAAATGCCTCTCTCCAGGCGCATTCACTGAAACAGACATAGGGTAACATAACGCCATATCCACTCTTATCTCTCTTGCTTGCTCTCGTTCATCCATTTACCCTCACTTACTCCCTCCCTTTTAACTAGCCAACTAAGGGCCTCATTTATGGGGCCCTACTGCACTTTTGCGCCGCCGGAATAAGGCCACGTAAAACCACTTTATAGGGCTTTTCATGGCCTTATAAATATGTGCCCCTTTCACGCAGAAAACTGCGTCAAAGGGGTGTTGCTGTGGGTGTTCCCATGCAACACCCATGGAACCTGACACATTCCTAGATTTACAAGAAATCGTAAACCTGGGAATGTGTCAGAAGCTAATGCCCACCCAGGGTTGGCGTCAGGGAGGTGCAACGAGGAGAAATGTTTCAATTTCTCCTCGTGCTTTCCTTTTTAGGTCGAGCCTCGAGTAGCGCGCAAGCGCTGCTCTGGCGAGACTTTATGTAAGGGGGTTTCAGAAGCTGACCACACGCTCGTGCGTCGTGGCCTTTTTCGGGCGGTTACGCGCGAGCAAAAGGCCATGGTGCACGAGCATGTGGTCAGCTCAGCAGCGCTGCCGCGCTCGCTCGCCCCCGCTCCTCTCTGATCCGGCACGGGTCAGTGCCACGCTGTGCTGCGTGTACAAAGGCTGCTTGTTTTAAACAGCATGGATGCCGGTAGTGTACGCACCGCAAGTTAGCACTCTAGTCTTTTCTATTAACGTGGAGTTGAATAAGAGCATGGAGGAACCTTGATTTTCTAATTATCGGCTGCCTACCCTCGCTTGTGCTGCCTTCAAACTTCTTCGCGCTTCCGGCGGCATCCACCGTCGCTTGGTCTTCATTTTAGGCTTCTGAACCGATCCCCTCCCGTGAGATGCAGGACCGTCACGCAGCCTCTTCCCGATGCGTTCACTGGCGCCATTGCTGTGAACGAAAACAGCCTGGTTTGGGGAAGAGAGAAAATAGATACAGAAGCATGGCCCGTGCAAATCCGGTAAACCGCTGCGATGTCGCTCCATACGGTGCTCAGGCGCGCGCACGTTCAGCTGCGTGCAGCCGCAGAGAGAAAAGGCGCATTCACGTGTACTATTCGTGACTGCGCAATTACAGCAGATTTGTTTATTGCACCATACTAATTGCTTCCAGTGTTTACTTCATGAAAACGCTTACAAGTTGGGACAAAAACCCGTAGTGTTCGTTATATTCAGGCTGCACGGTTTCTAAGCTTTGCGGGTGATCTGCTCCCCGCTCTTTCAAGATTGTAGGGCCATTCGGCCTTATTCTGATCTTCGGTCTTTTCCAATAGTTACCTCAAATCCAAATTAGATTCCTACGCATGTGCATTTTTGTTGAGCTCGGCTTTATCCTTCGACCAGTCCCGGAAGGCTAGGTCTTGTCCTCTGTGGAGATTAGCTGCATTTGATGTACCCCTGCTTCAAATGTTTCAGAAGGGAGTTACTGCATTTTTGTAGACTGAACAGCCCACAGCTCTATTCGCCTAGATTTCTAGAATTGGAATGGTGAGTGTGACAAAATAGGCTTTTTATTTTACATCCAGTTCCTCTTATTTAATGCCAGAATAACAAGGTATGTGCCAGTTAGTCACACCATCAATTACATTTTGTTTGAATTTTTTAAAAACAATGTGCTTTGAAATGTGCTTTAAATTTAAACCGTGCAGTCCTTTGTCCTCCCAGCAACCCGAGCTCTCCCTCCTTCCAACTAACTCCCCCTGACGCTGCCAGCCCCCAGGTTTATGCATCTTTGCCTTTGACAGCGCTCCAATGTCTTTTGGCTAGATTTGTGTTATACAAATAGGGCATCAGTACATTGTTTTGGGGGGTTATCTAAGTGCAAGTAAAGGGGTAGCAGGGTGTGCGTGGTTGTGCGCGCATACATATGTACAGGGACTTCATAGAACAACCATACATGCAAAACAATGCGTTGCTGAACAATAGAGAGGGTTTACATAAAGAAACAAGCATTGGCATAGCCAATAGGTCTCGCTTTTGGGACCTTATAAGTATTTAGTTATGCAGCACAATATCCTTGGTGCAACAACATCAACCGTTGCATGGCTAAACACTTATAAGGTCCCCAAGGCGAGACCTATTGGCTATGCCAATGCTTGTTCTATGTGTGCTGCATTCACACACATAGAAAAAGGAAATCGCCTGAACTGATTGATTTTGCACAGGAAGGTTTCCCTTCCTGCACAAAATCAATCAGCCCCGCAACGCAGGCACCCTTGCATCATGGTGCAAGGGTGCCTGCGTTGGTGCGCGGCAGCCCATTGTGCGCCAGCCTTGGGGAAAAGGACAGGAATGCGCTGTATCACATAGATACAGCGCATTCCTGCCCTTTTATTTTGACGCAGGGCAGCGCAGCAAGATTCCTTGCGGAGCTGCCCTACGTCAAAACCTCATAAATGAGTCCCTAAGTCCTTGGCCCTCAAGTTGTAAAATTAGCAAAATAAAATGGTAACTCCTATTAGTGTTGGCTCAGCCAAGGTCTGGCTGGAAAAATATTGCTGTGACTGCATTCTCCACTTGAAAAACAGGCTGCACTTCCTGATGTGAATGCGCACTCTTCTTTCCAAACTCCTCTCACTAGTTTTATGGGTCAGCAGATTTTGTGAAACCTGTGAACACAATGTTCAAAGTCCAAACATAAAGTCAAGTGACCAAGGCTTGTTAATGTATAGATTTAAGAGAGACAGTCCATTTTTTGCTCTAAGTTAAACCTCGGTCACGGCAAATAAAATGAAACCGGCATTTGGCCAGAGCTAGTAAAACTGGCAATCCATTAAATAATGGCTTAGTAAGCAGCAGAAAGGCCACGTCACGAGACCCCGAGAGGAGTCTGGGAGTCAGTAGTCAACGGCAAGTGAAATGAGGAGAATGACCAGATCCAGAATGTGAGCCCCTAGGTTTTTTCAATACTAGACCTGTACTGCAATGAGTGACTGCACTATCTACGTCACCCCGATCCCATACATGTGAGAACAATGTGGAAAAAACGTACCAAGAGGTGCATCTTTCTGCACGTTTTTCCAAATACAGCAGCTAAATAACCCTGATTTTAGAGCCAATACTGGTAGACAATAATACAATTCTCCAAAGTTCTGCCTCTGTACTCAACAGCAATGTAATAAGAAAAACTGTGTGGCCAATAGGTGCGCTGAAATATTCGGCCATCGAAAATCCTGTCCTTTTTATTTTTGCAGATTTATATAGCGCGAACTCGACCCTAAGGTGTTGGAGCGCTTCACATGAGCACCAGTTACGTTACACAAGGACACTTTCATTTTTTTTTTTGGTAGGCAGGGGGAGATTAAGTGATTTGCCTATAATCACAGGATGTGGAGTCGAACCTTGGTTTCCCAGCTCCAAGGTCGGCAGTCTAGCCGTGAGACCACATCCTCTCCCAAAAAAAAACCAAGAAAAAAAAAAAAAAACGGTGAGGCCACTAGCTGCGCTGAAATATTCGGCCATCGAAAATCCTGTCCTTGGAGAAATACCAGTTTCAAATCTGTGTCAGGATGTAAAGGCATATCTGCCGTGTGCCAGATAATAGCTCACATTTTCTGTGAATTCAATATTTTTTTTAAACCATCAGAATTGCTTGCTGCAATGCAATTCCGGGATCCAGACACACGTTAGTGTAGTTCCAATGGGAAAAAAAACCCTGCACGTTGATATTTCTAGGGTGCAGAAATTTACATCAGGGTGTTATTCAAGTGTTACTCTGCAGTACTAATATTATAATACTCAAGTTTCCAGCCTGCTTGGAGGTGCTCATCTAATACATCTGAGTTCATCAGTGTTGTCGCGGCACATGTGAGCTAGGGTGCGGAAAGAGTTGAGCAAAACTCATTGTGCTAGAGGCGAGAAAGCAAAAGACACACAAATGATCGACGGAATGCGGGACAAATCAAACATTTGCCCCCAGTCAAGAGATCTGGGTTAAATCCATCGTTCTTTTGCTCACCATGCCACCTCAGTGTGCCCCCAGCCATATGCAAATCAGTCTTGACCCTGCTCCTAATGGGTACAGTCCAGCCGAACTGCCAAGCCAGGTCCGCTCTGGACCGGAAACAAGCATCCTGTGACCGATTTCGGTGTATCACCCCTCGTCAGCATTGGGCTAATGAGCTGTTTATTGTTCTTAGGACTTGGACATGATTCTTAAAACTTTTAGATTAATAATTGCATAGTCTCAGGAATCAGATTTAATCTGTCAGATTACAGAAACTACCTTTATACCTTTTAGTGTCCGCATGATTAAAGCATTATTGGCTTGTCAGTTTCCACGATGATCCAGAATGTAAAGCACACAGTGGCAGCTGGCACGGATCGGGGGTGGCAGGGCGGGGGAGGGAAGGGGTTTAAGAAAAATAAACGTTCCTGCTCGCTGTCTTTCCTCCGTCATCTCTCCGCGTCCGGCCAGAATAGTGCTGTGGTCTGGCGCCCAGTCAGGGACTGGGAGCCTGGGCATGTTCTCCACCCAGGCTGTAATACGGCGGGCCAAACATTCCTGTGCACTTAAGTGAGTGCCACCACTCCTCCTCCTGCTCTGTGAGCAGAGCAGCCCTGCCGCACAAAGCTGCAGCAGCAGGAAAAAACTAAAATGATAATAACATTGAGTTATTGTCATTTTATTTTTCCTTTATTTACACTGTGAAAAGCAGCGGGCGGCGCTCCTCCGCCTTAGCGGCGGATCCGCCACTGAAAGCACAATTTCCAGGATTTTACCACCCTACCTCAGTATATAGAGTACTATTGCCACAAGAGTGTCAAATGTTTCAATCAGAATGTAAAGGTTTATTCATTGCCCTGCTAGGTTCCATCTTTCCCCCCATTTGCAATTTGAAAATAAAAGTAGTGAGGCGGAGCAAGGCCGCAGAGAACATTGCTGTCCTGGAGTGAAGCTCTGTGCTGGTGATTGCCCTTGGGCACCATCCTGACTGCGATCAGACACCCGGATTAACACTGAACTCCTGCCATGAAGACTTGTCACCTCCCACTGCACGGAAGCAAGCAGACCTGAGAAACCATACCTTTGAGTGCTGACTGAATCCCGTAGGTATGATTCACCAAGGTCCACAGATGGAAATCCGCAACCAGAGGGATGAGGTGACATAATCCAATCAGGGTTAGAAAGCAAAAACATTGGGAACTGCTTACCGTTGCCAGTGGACAGCACTTTGAGACCTCGGCCTCTACCACAAGAAGCTTTGTGGTGGTGTCCCAGAGCTCAAAACTTGGCACACAATTATTGTCAATGGGGAGTTAGCCCCCCCCCCTATCTCCTATTAAAGTCTATTACCCCATTTACATAACACCTTTTGATACTGTAGTGCGAGGCCAACCTTTTTCCCTGGCCCACTTTCAAACTTAAAACACAACTGTTACATTAAAACAACTCACACCCCCAGATAGCTCTAGCCAGGAGACGAGACCCCTGGGCACTAGCATTTTCATAGGTCTGGCGCTATACATACTATGTAATACCGTTTTCCACATACCTTGCTGCTGACGGACGCCAGGGGCCACCGGGGACTGCATCCCCCACATTCCTTTGCGCCAGGAGGCTGGGCTACCTTTCTGTCAACTGCAGTGCAAGGATTGATAAACACCATTCAAGGTACAGTGTGTCACGGTTGTGCCAATCTTAAACCTGTCCTGGCTGTTTGGGTTTAACAATGGGAAAGCGTAAAGCAGGGGACGTTGCAAATTATGATCACAACATAAAGAAACCAAAAAAATCAGGTCTAGCTAAGCAGGGGGTCAGAACAGGGGCCACCGCTCTTGATCAAACCACATTAGCAGACATTGATACATTAATTGGTGAGGTCGAGCAGTTGCTTACATCAAATAATCCTAGGGGTAAGGCCAAAACGGCAAAAGTTCCGGCTATGTTGAAGGCATCAAGTGCCCCTAGGGCTCCCACTTTGGATTCGACCTTGGTTGAGAGCCCTTGTACATCGCATGCACCCCGAGCAATGGAGTCGAAAAGCCAGGCTATTGGGCCTGCTCCTGTTTTAGATCAGACCCCTGCATTACCTCAGCCTGCCGACATTAACATTGTAGATCATTCTAATAAGACCCCTTGCTCTCTATATCCAACCATTACAGTGATCCCGAATGTGCCCTGTTTTAACCGATTTGATCCTATTCAACCTATGGATGAACCGGTGGGAGTTGATTCATCGAAAGCTCCATCACAGGACATTCCCCCCACTTCTTCCTCGATAAAGTTGCAAAGTGCACATACAGTTATAATGAGAAAACTAGTGGAGAATGAACTGCTGTATAGTAACGAGCTTTGCATTCAACTTGGGTTGTTATCAGCGAATGTATTGACTATTAAATCTAAGCTCTTATGTAATTGTTGCTGCAGCTGTAGGAGCTCTGGAAAGTCAGACATTGGGAAGACTCTTCCATCTGGGGTGGCCAGGGATACAGAGCTGGTTCCTGTTTCCATTATAAGGGGCTCGGAGAAATGTTGAATTGAAGGCCCTATTGGCCCCAGTACCCTTAAAAACAACACTTATTCAATGTCCGTAAAACAGGACTGGCATAGGGAATTACCTCCCTCAGGTGTGATACCCGAACCTGTTTTTACGTATCCCCCTACACTACTGCCTCAGTGGGACACCAACCAGATGTTAGTGAGTAAGCTGCACACTAGAAGACCACCTCATCATTTTGTCTCTCATGAGGTCTCCTCCGCTCATACTATGTTTACTGGCTCTGCTCAATATCCACCTACAAGGAGCTTTCCCTTGAAGCTCGATCCTTAACGATCCAGGGAAAAACAGAAATCCAATAGGTCCATATACATAGTACGGGTTCCCAAACTGAACAAAGATGTCTGGGAGGATACTGAGGCACTGATCAATAAGGTGATCTATTGGCTAAGACATGAGCGGAACTGCCTATCCGTAATAAGATTGATATTGTATTTGCAAAAAGGCGCACAACTCCATCCTCACATTATGATCACATTCATGTTGTCCTATGTTCGAATTTTCTGGTTGAAAATTTAAATTAATTTTGAATTACGTACCTGTGACTGTGCCAGAAAAAAACAAACAGGAATTCAATTAAAAGCATTCTCCCCACTATTGAGGGAACGGATGGGCCACAGAATTAGGGTTTTGCCCATGCAATTGATGATTTTAATGCTTCTCGTTCTCCTGCTTTGTTATCTCCCATGAATGCACCAGATTGACTGCACAGTAGGTCTATGAGTCTAAGTAACAGTACGGGTCAAAAGAGATCCAGGGCATCTTGGGATGTAATGACTAATTGTGGCACAAATCAAGTAGATGAACAAATGTCCTCATCAGGTACTAATTATAATAAGGATGCTTCGCAAGATGAGGCCCAAACTTTACCGGAAACATATGACAATGATGATTGTAATACCTTACGAACCCCTGATGAACATACAAGAGTACAAAGCCTCTCAGGGCCTAACCCTAACACCAGTACAGATGATGGCTCTGATATTCTCCCGTGCTTAAATTTACTGTCCTGGAATTTAGCAGGTATAAATTCGAAATTATGTGACCAGGGGTGGTTAAGGTATATTTTGCTTTTTGATGTGTTTCTGTTACAGGAGACATGGACTACAGAGAGAGTCTACATAGATGGGTATACATCCCTTAGTGTAGATGCTAAACCTGCATTGCACTTTGGCAGAGCTAGTGGAGGGCTTTTAACCTTGATAAAGAATGGGCGTTTTAGCACTTCAACTTCCTTGGAAATAGACTGCCCAGACCTAATGGGGACCATAGTCCCCCTACCGTCTGGTCTCTCTCTGGCAATATTTAACATCTATGTTAGATCAGTTAAGCACAATGATACATCCACAAATTTAGCACTATTAGATACTGTACTGGATGTTTTACCCTCTGATACGAGAATAATGGTAGCAGGAGATTTCAATACCCCCTTTGAACCCTGCTCCTTTTTAACAGAGATCACAGCAGAGGAAGATGAGCACTGGGGAATTTAAAAATTGTTAACACCCCAAGAAAAACGTTTACTTCCTGTGCACTACAACTAGTCTCGCTGGTTATTAGTAGAGGTCTGAGAGCCCTCAATGGTCATACCATCTCTGACCCTTTGCATACATCTACATTTAAGAGAGGTATATGCGGGAGTGTAATTGATTATGTATTAACTGATGTGAGACTGTGGCCCTTACAAGCTGATATGATTATTATTGTAAGGTCTGATAGTGATCATAACTCACTTGAGGTGACATTTGCTGGAGAGCCCTTGGGACAAGGGTATGTTGCCCTGCATACGGTTGTCCTCGCACCTCCAGTATCTAACAATCGTCGCACTGTTAAATGGCCGAAAGTTATGGCAAACCCAGAAGTGTATTCAGAACTCTACAAACAGTTTGTTGCCTCCTTTGACCAATATGAGGGGATAGACCCAGCTAGAATACCTATTTTATCAGTCCATAATCAGTTGTTTGATGAACTCCAAAAGATCTTTTATAAAGAGGTAACTGTTACTAATATGACACATCCTAGATACAATGTTTGGTTTGACTCTGCATGCAAAGCAACGAAGAACTCACTAAAACTTGCAATCATTGAGGGTGATAGAGGCAAAATTTGTAATGCCAGAGGAATCTATAAATCCCAACTTAGACAGGCTAAAAGAGATTGGGAAGATAAGTTCTGGCAGGACCTACTTGCAGCCAGTAAAACCAAGGACAGTAGAGCCTTTTGGAAACTAGTAGCGCAAAATAACCATGAAAGTGTGAAGTACCCAAGTTTTAACATATCACGTGAAAACTGGGTGGCCCATTTTTCATCACTATATTCATTAAGAAAGCCTGATGATCCAGCCAGTGTGATTAATATAGTTGAAGATACAACTTTACCTCAATCAGAGCAAAAGCCAAATAATACACCTATCTTGTTTAGTCTTGAAGAGACAAATAGTGCAATACTTTCTCCTAAATTAGCTAAGGCACCTGGGCCTGATCAAATTCCGGGTGACCTTTTTAAGTCAGAGCCACTTATCTGGTCAATCTATTTTAATCTTCTATCAAATGCCATTACGGCCGGGGGAGATGTCCCTGATTCATGGAGGGGGGCTGAGATAATAACAATATTTAAAAAGGGAGACGCTAATAATCCAGCCAACTATAGGCCATTAAGCCTGTTAGATAATGCCCAAACAATTTTCAGTCGACAAGTCCTGAATAAACTAACGGAATGAATGGATGAAAAACAAATACTCTCTCCCTTCCAAGCTGGTTTTAGATCGAAAATTAGTACTATAGACCAGATTTTTAGATTTTCTTTATTGCACTGGAAAAATGTGCTTTTACGCCAGTGTACGCTGTATGTTGCGTTTATAGATCTTAGAGCTGCCTTTGACCTCATTCCCCGTTCCAATTTGTGGCAGGTCCTGCTTAACCTAGGTGTCCCCAGCGATCTTGTACATTTACTGAGTAAGCTACACGAGAATAATTATGCCCAAATACGCTGGAGACAGAGTGGCAAACTAACAGATCGCATTCCAATTGAACGGGGAGTCAGGCAAGGCTGCGTGCTCGCTCCTACTTTGTTTTCCATCTACCTAAATGATATAGTCAAGGATTTGGAAAATTGTGTAAATGACTCTCCAATGCTGAATAACAGGAAGGTACCGATTTTATTATTTGCCGATGACTCACTACTCATTTCCAAGTCTCCCATGGGTCTGCAGACCCTGGTAAACAAATTTATAGGCTTCTGCAATGAAAGGGGTCTCGAGCTTAATGTTAATAAAACAAAATTCATGATATTGGGCAAGGGGGCCAGGAGAGGTAAAACAACTATTCGGGTTGGTAATGAGGTCCTTGAGAGGGTTGACAATTTTAATTATTGAGGAGTACGTTTCATGGATAGTTTTAAGTGGCTTGACCAGCTTATGAAAAGTAAACTCCTTATCGAGCATAGGTCTAATGCAATTCTGAGGACGCAAAAGAGAACGGTGTCTCACGTAGTATCCCCAGTTCAGTAGATTTATCGTGCCAAGGCGCAAGGGGCCGCTGTCTATGGGGCTGAAGTTTGGGGCTATGTTGATGCACAGCCCTTGGCACTAGTAGAAAATAGTTTTGCTAGGAAAGTATTATGTCTCCCTCATAGCACACCCCTTATCCCATTGTATTTAGAATTGGGACTAAAAAGAATAACTGATTTGGCTGCCCTGAAAATACCGGTTTACTGGGTCCGTCTCTGGTCTACACCAGAGCTTGTAGATTATAGGGATTCTTTGAGTGAAGTTCTTAATCTATCAGGTGCTAGATTACTCCCATGGATCAGACACGTGTTTTCGTGGATGGGAAAATTAGGTCTCCATAGGTTCTGGGCTGATCCCACTAAACTAAAGAAAATTGACATACTCATACTTTAAACCACTTATTGGGATTTTATCAATGAAGGTTTGCTAAGAAGAAGTTCTGTGGGATCTCTGACCAATAGATTTCTTGATTTTAAACCTCACCCATTTTTTGAGGAATGCCTGGATTTTATACCCTCCGCTTTCCCTAAAAGCCTTTTCTTACGGTTTTGTCTGGGGACACTACCGTTAAGATCGTTTACACATAAATGGAATAAAGTACATTTAACATTGACATGTCCAATGTGTAATCAGGGTGACGAAAACAAATCACATTTACTATTCTTCTGCTCAGAGTATTCCTCCCCCCGCAGGAGGTGGATTATTCCTATTTGTCGTGAACTGGGGATTACACATTATCAAATAGCCCTGAGGATCTTAAAGACTGATCTTTCCTTTAGAACTGTTTTAGCTGTTAGTAAATTTTTAGAGGCAGTTTGGTATAAACGCAATGCAATTTTTAAAATTAAACCAGTGTAATGATTATGAGTTTTATTTTTGTAATAATGAATTGTTTCCTCTTTTGTATTGATTGAATGGTGTTTTTATTGTAGTTTAGACTTATATATTATGGTTTTTATATTGATGACACTTATGGCGCTATCTGTTTGATTCTTGTTAAACTAATGTGGTACCAGATGCCAACTGATTTTGAAGCACTAGGCACTTTAAACCTAGGTATGTCCCTGATGAGGGTTGATACCATATATTGCCACTTATGGTGCTATCTATTTGATCTTTACTAAAATATTGTGGTACTAGATGTTAATTGATTTTGAAGCACTTGGCACTTTAAACCTGGGGATGTCCCGGATAAGGGTGGACACCATATATTGCTGCTACCATTGTATATGGATACCTGTTTTACCCATGTCTTATCTTTTATCGTCTGGTTTTTATTACTATTGCACAGTTTGTTTTGGAAGTGGCATTTGAAATGAGTTATATTCCTCTTGTGCTGGGGGTGCTCACAGCCTTTAGCCTCGATTGAAATGTTGTATTTGACAATAATACGATCTATGGCTATGTATTGTTATTGATATTTTAATGTTTTGTTGGAAACTTTGATGGTTGTAATAACCGAATAAAGTAAAGTACTACTGTTACTGTTACTTTGCAAAGACAGAGATACTTTTCAATTTTAATGTGAAATGGCCTCCTGCGCCAACTAGACTTTGCTTCACATCCATATGACCGTCTTCTCCTAATGATAGTAGCAAATTAATTAAGCGCGCTCACATGCAGAATGATCCTCGCCTCTCTTACCTTCAACAAATGTACTGATATACATGATCTCCATTGTGCTGGTTCTGAGGGCAAGCGAACAATATGGTGTAGTTCTGCCATTAATTTATTGGATGTCATACATCTACACAGAGACAGCATTCACTTAGAGTATCACACCAGATGGGACAAATAAGGTCATATGGGCTCACTGATAAAGTAGAGGGAGAAGATATCGGTACTTTTCTTCCCCAGCTCCTAACCAAAATATTAAATGCAGATTTTTCATCAACACTGAAATTTCAGAGAGCACATGGAGTGGGAGCCAAGGCGCTTCCAACAAGTCACCCTGAGAGCCATAACTACCTGCTTTGTCAGACATCAACAGTCAACTCAACTACTCCAAATTGCAAAAAAAGTGCAGATCCTTCTACTTTGATGGACATACAATATATATTTCCACAGACGATTCTCTGGAAACTCAGCAAACATGGAAATTGTGAGAAACTGGGCTACTGGTTGAGGGGGGTGAAACCCTGCTCAAGCAGAAACCACAACACTTGTCAGGGTGAAGTCACAAGCAACCCTAAATCAACCTGTGCTCAACCCTTGGGTAGCTTGGCACAGATCAGTCGAACTTAACTCATTGTGTAAAGTACTTGTGCAACACTTCAAACAGTAACATAAAGAAAACATACCACTAAATGATTGCACAGTTTAGCAAAATAGTGTAACTTTTTTAAACAAAAAAACCCAATATTACAAAAATCCAATCAGTAGATCCGGAGATATGCAATTTTCAAAATTTCAGTGAAAATAGTGCCAAAAAGCACAAAGTGCCATCTTTGGATATCTGGTCATGCCGGACCGGAACAAAGTCACAAGTTCAGGATGCCTGCATTTGAGCACAGACCGGCTACAGGGACCCAGTTAGACCCACTGAGCAAGAGTACCTGAAATCCTGGTTGCAAAGCATTTTGAGGTCCCACGCCGAGGATGCGTCGCGCAGCCGAGGTGATGCATCAGTTCGGAGGAGCTGCGGAGCTGCGATGCAAGGTCCTGCATCATTGGCAAGGGTCCCATCATGAGGGCTTGCAATGTGAAGTCCGGAGTTGAGGATCCGTTATGCAGTTGGGGCTTTGCATTGGTTCCGAAGAGAGGCAAGGCTGTGATGCAAGAACCTGCATTGTCGTCGAGGCTGCCGTCGATGAGGGATTTGCGATGCGAGGGCCTGTGTCAGGAAAGCTTCACACAGGTGGCGGTTCCGATGCAGGCTGTGAGATGGATGCGGAACACTTTGTGTCAGGAGAACCCTCACAGCAGAGGCGATGCATCGGTTATGCCCGGGATTGCGCTTCGTAACGGAGGAGATGCATCTGTTCTGCTGGGTCCATATGTGGGTCGGCAGAGCACCTTTAAGCTGAGTTCCAAAGGCCCAGTACTGGGTTGGCACCACTTGGCAGGGTAGGACTCACAAATGCCTGAGTCCAGGTGCTGAGTTCAAGGACGTTGGAGCCTTCTATTCCTGAGGCTCTAATCAGGAGGCCAGCCAACTAGCCCTTGGAGTCACTTTGGGGTCCTGGGTACAACAGATGGAGGTCCAGTCCTTCTCACCCAGGTAAGAGGACAGTAGGCAGTAGGTCAGCACAGCAGGGCAGCAGTCATTCAGAGCAGCAGTCATGCAGAGTGGCAGTCCTAACAGCAGCACAGTAGTCCTTCTTCCTGGCAGAGTATCTACAGGTCCAGAAGTGTACTGAATAGTTGGTGTCTGAGGTCCAATATTTATACCCAGTTCTAATTTGAAGTAGGAGAACCTTCTAGAGGTTTCCCTTTGACGTCCCTAGGCATCCTGCTGTTCCTGTCCTGGCTCCAGACTAACTACAGGGGGTATGTAGCCCTTTGTGTGGAGTCAGGACATAGCCTATTCAAGTGTAAGTAGGGCTGTGTCCAGCTCCGCCCTCCCATCCTGCAAGCGATGGCCCATCCAGGCACACCTAAGCTCTCTCTATTGTGTGTGGTGGTCAAGGAGGAATAAACAAAGCCCAACTTTCAGCTACACCCAGTCATGTGACCCAGAGACAGGGTACAATCACTAAATCACTAGGGCAGGAAAATGTCAACTTTCTAAAAATGTGACGCTAATAAAGGGGTTACGTCCTATATTGGTAGCCAGGTGGGGCATACATAAAGTTTTATAAAAAAGAGAACCTGGCCACCATTTTTGTAATGCTGCTATTTATTTAAGCAGACAAAGGCCAATATTTGTAAAAGGATTACAAATATTGCCCCTTTGTCTACTTAAATAAATAGCAGCATTACAAAAATGGTGGCCAGGTTCTCTTTTATAAAACTTTCTAAAAATGGCATTTTCAAAATTGTAATTTAAAATCTGACTTTACCATAAGAGAGGATTTTTCATTACAATTCCAAAGACACCAAACATGAACTGGTCACCTGTTCCCATTTAGAAGTTACAGCTTATTAAATGTAATAAGGTAACTCCAATATTATCCAATGAATGAGGCAGGCCTTGCAGTAGAGAAAAAAGAATGTAAGAGTTTTTCACTACCAAGAAATGTAAAGTTTAAAAGTGATTGTCCAACTTTTTAAATACACTGCACCCTGCCTTCTCGGATGTCCAGGGCCTACCCAAGGGGTGACTTATATATATTAAAAGGAAAGGTTTAAGCCTGGCAAAAGGTTTATGTTGAAAGTTCAAAATGGCAGGTTAAAACTGCACACACAGGCTGCAATAGCAGGCCTGAGACATGTTTAAAGGGCTACTTAAGTGGATGGTACAATTATTCCTGCAGACCCACTAGTAGCATTTAATTTACAGGCCATGGCTACACAGAGTACCACTTTACTAGGGACTTACAAGTAAATTAAATATGCCAATTGGGTATAAGCCAATTCTACTCTTTTCTAAGGAGAGAGCACAAGCACTTTAGCACAGGTTATCAGTAGTAAAGTTCGCAGAGTCCTAAAAGCCAACAAAAACATATTCAGAACTTGGCGGTTGAAGACAAAAAGTTTGGGGACGACCCTGCAGAGTGGTCCAAGTCTGACAGAAAGCTTTTCTAGTGCTCCACTAAAGAATGAAGAAATTGAAATTTGAATACTGTCTTCTGGAGCTTGCTGCCATGCTGGTGACTATAGATGGTTAAGCAAAAGAATATAGTGAACCTGCTAGACACCTGCTAGTCATTTGCTTGACAGTCTGGATTCCAGGGACATGGAATTCTTCATGACTCCAACTGCCGGACATCATAGAGCACTCTTCCTATCATAGGCATGTAGACAAAGAAAGACTGAATAAACTGGTGCCCTCATGAGAGACAAAGATAAATGCAGATCTCCCTTAGAGACTAAAGAGGTTCTTCCCATTGAGACTGCAACCACCTGAAGGTCTGTGATTCTTGTTCTCACTTCTCTCTTTGCTGATACATCCACTTTTACTGAACTCATCTAACAACTGACGTTCTCTAGAGAGTCTCTACTATTGTACTTATGAGACTTATAACACCCTTTTATTCTCAAAAGTAGCAATTAATATGTTGATGTTTTTATTATTGTGCATCACCAATGCTCTGACCCGTTGGACTGAACCTAACCCCATATTTTAAGCTTTACAGAAAAGTGAAGTTGTTTGTCCCTCGCAAATGTAATTCTTGGTGCTTGGTGATTGTCAGCCCAGTGCTTGGGTGCAGCTTGCAGCAAGAAGATAAGGGCACTGCTCATGATGGCACACAAATAGACCCTTGATTGAATCCTACCAACATCTACTTACCAACAACAACAACAGATACTGCCCTTACCAACAACATTCACCAGTGCCTCTATTACTGCCACCTCCTTTTCTCCCCAGATATTTACCATCCCACCTCATTTAGTGTCACCTATGCAGACTGTCAGTACAAAATACCTCAAGATTTTTAAATGTCTTTTGACCTTGCTCCATGACTGCCTTTTCTCTTCCCCCAACCGTATCTCTCGTCATCCTATGATCTAAATGCAGGAGCACCCTGAATCTCTTACCATCACATCCATGAACCTCAATGGCCTATTCCATTTCACAGAAAGATAAAAGATCCTAACATTCCTCTCCTCCAAATCCATTGAGGTTGCATTTTTGTAATAAACTCATATGACACAATCAGAATCGTATAAGCTAAGAAGTGTTTTGGTAGGGACATTTACCTACAGCAGTCAACACTCACAAACCCTCCTGAAACATGCTCTGCAAACTGCTCCAAAAGTATGGAGTTGCCATCTTGATTAGGAAATCACTAGCATGTTGAATACTGAAGACGGGCAGACTCTGATGCTATGTATTCGCTAAACTCTCCACTCTAAGCTCATTCCAGGTTCTACCTATGTTTCAAATCTTTCTAAAGTTACCTTTAAGATTATCAGAATTAGGCAATACATGCTTACTAATCAGAGGAGACTGAAATACATGTAACAGGGCTAACAAAGATGGAAGATTATGGCCTTTTTACATTTTTGGCGACTAGCACATCCATATCATAAACAATACACATTTATGTCATGTCCCACGGCACTATTTCTAATATTGTCTTCTTATGCTGTAGCCTGTTTCTTCCTAACATATTTCATTATGCCATTTTGGATGGGGGGCTCTCTGACCATTTGTCGGTCCTCTTACAGCTGGATCCGGCATAATTGATCTATCCCACAAAGTCGGGTGAATGAACACATCCAAATATAAAATGTCTAACGATAAAAAAACCTTCCATTCTATATTAAAAGATACCCACATGACTCAAAACACGTTATTTAGGCTCAAATTTTAAAGACTGCAAGGAAGGCTTCTTGGAGAGGCATGATGATGATGATAGATAGGCCCTGACCAAGAGGAAAAACTCAGCAGAACAAATTAATCTAGAAAACATGATTGAAGAATTGACTGATAAATAGTCACTAGACCAAACATTAGAGCATGAAAAAAGGCTTGTAAAACCCTCTTCTGTCACAAGACAATTATTTACTTCCAAGACAAAAACCACAACATTATGAACAAGATGAGAAAGCAGGATGCCTCCTCAAAGCACAACTATGCCAGAGAAAGATGTAAACAGCCATCACAGTCATTTATGCAGGGCTTTAAGTGGGTTGGGTCCCTCCTGATCTTAGACCCTGTAGCAATTAAAAACGGACATTAAAACAGGGCTGTATCAGGCCCTACATTCATGTCCTCCTGTTCATGCCCTTAACTTTACTGGCAAAAATACTGTTCGATTTCTGAACAATGAATGCAAAAGCATTAAGGTAAGCCATAACAGTGATTTAATTCCTGTTTATATTTCACATTTTACTTAATCTTGCACTCCCTAAGGGTGTTAGCAATTTCCAGGATGTTGCGCTTCTGTATTCATTTTCTGTGAAGCATATTACTCTTGCATAGTGCATAGTTTGAACTGAGTTGCTTCCAAGTATTTATCGAAAACAGTTAACAACCATTGACAAAGCCAAAAGTCCTGGCTGGTTTTAGTTGTATGTCAGTTGTGCTGTATATCTGGGGCAATGACAGAAAGCTCAGAGAGGCACCAAAACATTGGTTGGTAACAGACTATGGGAATCACAGAAATTTAGTTTACGTGTTCAAGCCATGACCTCAATTACATAGGCCATGCTCCTTTTAGAAAACCCCACTTTTTTCATCCCACTTAAAGCCCAACATTTCTGATAAACATGACATCCGTGGAGATGTCATTGGGTAGGGATGAGCATGTGAGAGCATAAAGGGTCTTAATATGAGTAATCCTCTCGAAAGGATGTGTTACCTGTGGACTTTTATTCAGCAAATTAGAAATGTTGCGGTGTTACTCTTTAAGGTAGGGTACTAGATGAGGCTGACACTGTTAGTGCTCCACCTACTTCTATGCGTGAAGCAAGAATTGCCATATTTCTAAATCCAACGAGGGCCCACTGGATCACATACATTTGCAGTCAGGAGAAAGAAAATGTGTTATAATAATAAAAAAAACAATAACTACTATGATACACACACAGATTAACACATCGCCAGAACCTAAATCCGGATCTCAATATCTAACCTTTCCCTCTTCATATAAGACAAAGAGAAGTGTTTGTCATACACAGAGATAAACCTTCTCCTTCACTCAACACCCCTAGAGGAATAGAACTTATAATTAAATGATGATGGTAGAATTAGTACATTTAAAATCATATAAATCAGGGGATTCTTCTTTGGGTTATGCCCAGGACAGTAATTTGAATATTACATAGTTACAAGAGATACCAGAATTTGCGGACTGTCCTATCCAATATTGCTACTGAATGGTGGGCAAAGACTTAGGGCCAGAAAATTGTTTCAAGTTCAAGTAGGGACAGCAACATGAGAGTGCACCTCTTTTGCTTCCAAAGAGGGCCTGCTGACTCCTAAGAGAAGGCCATCTACTGATGAAAGAGCACTGGCAGCCAATAGCATGGCTTTCAGCCCTTCTCCCTTGAAATGTGCAGTGCTTTTTGACAAGGTGGCTTCAATGCTAAACATAAGCCTCTCTCTACATTTCTATTGGCAACCCTTGAAAATTCAAGACTGCTCAAAAACTAGCTATTGTCATGTATAAAGGAGTATATAAAACATGGATTGGCAATGCCAATTTTTGTTCTACTTGTATGTTCGAAAGATGTTTGCAAGCTTGGGGTAAGAACACCCCAAAACTAATGATAAACTGCCTTAGATGATGAACCCCTCATATATCTACGATCATAGACCACAACCTCTAAATACTTTACAAGAACCGATTTATATCAGAGAAAGTCCACTAATGTTAAGCGTGTGGCCATAGCTGCGGGCACATGTGCTAGTAGTCCCAACACAGATATCTCTGAACGGGGGTTGTTCGTAGCTGGACGAAGTGGGAAGGTCGAAGTTGTGTTCTCTAATTGTCTCAAATTCTGTTTTTGATATTTTGCCTGACTTAATCCATATGTTGCCAACTAAGATCTTTGCAATATGAATAACTGGTATGTTGTTATCCTCAGGTGTCTCTCTTTAGAAAAACGGATCGGAAAGAGTTGAAATTGTAATACATCATTCCAGATAGCAGCTGGTTTTTTTTGAAAATGTAGAGAAAAAAATAAAAATTAATTTTAAAAAAGAGCTTGAGATGAGCACTGAAGAGTACTGCATGTGTAGCAGTAGTGAAGGCAGAATGCACATTCCCAATAAAATCATACCAATCCTTCAGAGTGTCTCTACTGTCTCAATAAAGGTATACCACTTTTTTGAGTATTGATGGTACCATCACATCAAAAGTATACCGGCGTTGTTGACTACCGTTGATACTGCTGTCTTATTAAATGTCTAGCAGCGATGTTCAGTGTATTGTCACACTGAAGGTATAGTAACCCTGCTGAGTAGCCTTGATAGTATTTCATGAAAAGTATACTAGTGTAGGTAATGTCCCATTAACAGTATGGTTTTGTTACTGAGTAATGTTAGTTCTGCCCTATTAAAAACATATCACCTTTGTTGAGAAGTGTTGATGGTGTCTCATCAAAAGTTGTATCGGTACTGTACACTTAAAAGTATAGCAGCCTTGTTCAATGTATTATTTTGCTAAAGGCAAAGCAACCATTAGAACTAGTTTTGGTACTGCCACATTATAGGTATAGCAGCTTTGCAAAATAGTTTTGTTATTGTCTCAGTAAAAGTGTAGCTGCTTTGCTGAGTAGTGTTGACAATGCCCTACTAAAGGCTATTTCTTTGATAAAAAAAGATACCTTAACAGGAAGACTGAGCAAGCAGAGGATCACTAGATAGATCCTTTTAAAGCTATACAGTCCTTAAACTGTCTATCTTGCTAATACTATAAGCTTGTTCTAAAGTCAAAGTAGAAGACTTTATTATTTTTTACAATGAAATGCGACCTATACAACATTTCATATCTGAACATTTCAC
This sequence comes from Calotriton arnoldi, assembly GCA_963921515.1. Classification (NCBI taxonomy): domain Eukaryota; kingdom Metazoa; phylum Chordata; class Amphibia; order Caudata; family Salamandridae; genus Calotriton; species Calotriton arnoldi. The sequence goes on along the minus strand of CAWUFW010015867.1, from coordinate 133,327 downwards.
TGTATGAAGTGTAGAGGAGATGTAAGAATATCAGCAATTTCCTTATCCAGCGATCCATACCATTTCTATTTTGAGGAAGCCCCAGAGACCAAATTTAGGACCCTATTAAAAAAGATTAAGGGCCTGATTACAATCTTGGTGGATGGGATACTCCATCACAAATGTGAAGGATATCCTGTCTGTCGTATTATAAGTTCCATAGGATATAATGGAATTGAAATATGGCGGGCGGGATATCCGTCACGTTTGTGATAGAGTATCCCATCTTCCAAGATCGCAATCAGGTCCTAATTCTCAATATCTTCAATATGATGGACTACCTACACGAGTTGCCAAGCAGATGGCCTCCTCCAAAGTAGCCAGTGTTAATAACCCCTTAATCAATCTCTGAATGTGGGTACACTTCCCATAGAGTTGAAAAAAAGCATTCCTCAGTCGCCATATAAAATAGGTGGCCATGGACCTGAAGAACCCAAAACAATTGTTATTGTTGCTATCCAAAGTCATAAAAAAGGTGGTGTTTTCACAACTACTGAGATGCTGCTGGTCCAACATGCAGAGCATGGCAGTGTGTCGAAGGAAAATGTAAATATGTCATTGATGAGCAGGAGGAAAACTCCTTTTCGGACAGGGATATATTTCTTTTTCTTTCCAGAAACAAGCCCCAAATTTAGTAGTTTACTGCAAAAAAGTAAAAGAAAATGCCTTAAATTAATCATGATGGCCTATTTGGCATTCAACAGTGATAAAAGAGACTCTGCAGCAATGACATGCAAGTGAGACCACCATGGGCAATCACTAGTTGTGCATGGTGATGGGTCCAATACTGTGCTCATCAAGTCACTAATAGAAATATAATTTCTCATTTTTCCCACAGCTTTCCTCTTTAAAAAGGATGAACTCCGTGTATGTTTTTAAAAATATATGTCTTACTTATCAAATCAAATTATGTGAAAGAATGACGGATGTATAAAATATTTGTATTTATTTCCAAGACATACATCTTATAGAAATACACACTATAGTACAATTCAAGCAGTTCCAATCATAAAAAAGTCAAACACATTCATCTCTTAAAACCCTTCCACTATCTTACAACATGATTTTTAAAAAAAGATCACATTTCATAAAAATCATTCAGAGACCTTAGTTACAACTTTAAAACATTCCTGCTGTAAACAGCCTTGTCCATAGAAACAAAGACATAGTCAATTGGAGTTTTATTCTGACCATCCATAAATGTAGCAGCGGCAGGGCAATCGTTAACATAGAGTTCATTGAAATTGATCAGACCGTGTTGCGCAAGGTCTATTGCTTACTTCAGTGCCTTGTTTCCTGATTTTACTTCCAGGCACGATACCTGTGGGATCTCTTTATTAAACTACTCAAAGTCATGATTACCATAAAGTGTTCAGTAGATTTACAATGACATATTTTTCACACATACAATTTAAAATTCTCTTTTTTGGACAAGCAGATTGGACTGAGCAATGGTGATAACACAAACAATTTGCCTCATTCCCATCAAGGTTGCCAGTGCATCAGAGTGAGTTCTCAGTCCATTACTAACAAAGTAAGGGCGCAGGATTTTTTTCCTTTCATTAAGTAATAGTGGGCAATCTCATAGCAGGTGTATTACAGAGTATCCCATTTGCAAATTTCAAGGGCAACAACCACTGCTATCCAGCACCTTCCTTTTGAAGTCACAGAACCTCCATCCTAATCCTAGGTCTATCCCGATCCAGAACTGGAAAATTACGTTCCTAATCATTTATCAGGGAGTTGACCCAAGTAAGGAAAAGACACACCTGCTCCAAGATATTCTAAGGAATGGCTTACAGAGTTTCTGAGATGAGATACCATTTATTACTGGCTAAACAGTAGATTTTAGCTCTTTCCTGGAGGGCTCTCTTGAGCAGGGTCCTGTCATTTGGATTTCAGCATCTATTATACCACATCCCAAGACAATTTCCCTCACTGTTGACATTAATTTTGGAAGGAATTTGATTTCAGACTGCAATATATCCTGCATCATCATTGATGATAGTTTATCTCTGATATCAACCTGTCTAAAATCACGAGCAAAGCGCAAGGCACACGCTCTAACAATCACAGTCCAGGATTTGAGATTTAACTCTAACCTCACTGCTTGCAGCATTGCATATATGGGGAGCATTAAGTGTGTCCTCAGATTGAGACTCTCTAGTGGCTCCTAGTTGGACCGCTGATCTAGAACCAACAATTCAGCCTCATAGAAGGTCTGTGGGATCAGCTTCCCAACTATGGCCTTCATGAGCGGATCAACAAATAACCCTTCATATCTCAGACCAGATCTCCTTACAGCATTTGTTGTGGTACATACAGTGGTTCTGACCTTTGTAAAATGCTGTTCCCACTTCAAATTCCAAGAGATTATAATAATTAGATATTTACACTCATTCACCTGTTCCAAAGATGAGAAATTAAGGAACAACAAAAATCTCTTAGAATTTAAAAAAAAAATCATAGTCTTGGTTTTATCAACATTGACCACCAAAGAGCTCGCCACACAATAAGGGGTCGATTCCGATTCGGGCCGGAAATTTCTCCGACCGAGTCGGACCCGGAGAGATTTCCGACCGAATCGGACCCGTGCAGTCCGACCGAACGAGTACGATGCGTCCGTATGTTATCGGACTCGAGTCGGTCGGACTCCCATTGAAGTCAATGGGAGCCGGTCGTACAACGCGTACGCGGGCTCCCATTGACTCAATGGGTGCGAGTCGGACAAGGGCGCCCCCTACAGCGGGTACGCGGCGAAGCGATTCGCGCCGTACACGCACAGGTAGGGGGACCCATGGGTCCCCCTGTGTGCGACTCGCGCGGCTACGCGTACAGGGGGTCCGACACGGACCCCCAAAGTACGGCTCCGACAGCTCTTACGAGCCGGAGTGCGCGGCTCGGTCGGACTGCTCGCGGTGCGCATCGTACTTACCCGGCCGGGAAACGTCTCCATTGCGCGGTGCGAGTCGAGTCCGAGCGAGTCGGTCGGAGCGGTTCGAGCCGGGAGCGAGTCGGTCGGAGCGGTCGGGACGCCCGGACGAGTCGGTCGGCGATTTCGCATCGTACTCGCTCGGCCGGACCCGCGTACGGTTCGGTCGGGAAACAGGGCTCCGAATCGGATCCGGTAAAGCCGAATCCGATTCGGAGCCCTACCGGCCGAGATCGGAATCGGCCCCTAAGTGTTTAGAGTTTGCAACTTTCTTTTCAAGCCAATTGGTGTCAAATCAGTCAGAACTAAGTCGTCCGCATACATAAGACAAGGGGTGTGCACCCTTCCAATCCTAGATGAAACAGAATTAACTGTCCGTAAGGCGCAAGCGAGATTAGAGATGTATAAACTGAAAAGTAAAGGTGCCAAAACGCAACCTTGTCTTAACCCCTTTATTCACAGTAATTTTATCTGTTAAATTTCCCGACCCATATAGGTCGACCTGTACCCAATTGTCTTCATGGAGTGCCTGGATCATGGTCAGCAGAACCTTAGGGGTATTTTATCCTATGAGTTTATAATGTAGGATCCTGCGATACACCCTATCAAATGTAGCTTTGAAGTTAACAAACCAACAGCGTATTGCTTTGCTGGGCACCACCGCAGAGCCTTAAACAAGAATCTACTGTGGAGTACCTCCATCCTTGCTCATTGGGGATTCTCCCCCTACTAAACACCCATGGCTCAACAGTTTTACAAAGGGTCAGAGTGTAGATTTTAGATGTAACATCCAGTCGAGAGATCAAACAAGTTTCCAAGGTCGCTCTGGTCACCCTTATTGTATATAGGTTTAATTATAGCACCTCGCCATGAAGACGGATTCTCCCAGTGATAGTCACCCGTTTAAAGAAGGGACTTAACAGCTTTGCCCACCATAATGGATTTGACTTGCTGAGGACAGCTGGAAGTCCATTTGGGCCACCTGTGCGTGAGGATTTTAAAATTGAAATTATCTCCGCAATTAACCCCATCTCCTGCAATTGCAATAGATTTGAGTCAACTGCTTGATAGTTATGGTGTTCATTTTTCCCCTCATAATTCGGTTTTTTGTAGAGCTCCGAGATTATCTTTACTCAATCTGAATCTGAGAACTGGGCCTCTAGATTAGAGGGAGCTATAATATATATCTTATTTGACAAATGCCAAAAATCTTATCATTGCCCTTGCTAATTGCATCATGCATCTCACGCAGATTAGACTCATAAAATGGCCTCTTTTTTTAGAGTAAACTGCTTATTAAGCCTTTTTGCAATTTCTAAAGGCCTCCACAACTTTGGCCTCTTGGCTGGTGGCATTTTTGTGCCCCAATCTATTATCTTCCCTTCTAAGGGGGCGACACTCGATATCATATAAGCCTGATTGCAGTTTCCCTAGTGACCTAGTTAATGGACGGTCATTTTTCAAAAGGACCTGGACTTTGCAAATCAGCAGAGTATGTTACTCAAGTCCAAAAACATGCTACATCACCGCTGATGTCTATCTTAGATAGCTCCTGCAGTTTAGACTCCGTAATCGAGACCTTTATCCTATGTTAGTAGACAGCCTGTAAGGTCCTTGCTTTTTCTTTATTAAACTAAGAGCATATTTAATGATTGCTTATACCCAGGTCAATAACCTCAAAGTTAGCTACTGCACCAAAATGTTCCATTGAGTCAGAGACATAGTCCACTGGAGTTTCATTCTGACCATATTAAAATGTAGCAACTGAAGGACAATTGTTTATAAAGCGTCCATTCAAATTGACCCGACCATGTTGTGCAAGGGCTAATGCTTACTCCTGTGCCTTGGTAACTGATTTTACTCCCAGACACGATACCTGTGGGATCTCATAGGAACTTAAGGTGTCCTGTACAGAATCATCAAAAAGAGTTAATGGAATTTTTTTAATTAAAATCTCCTGCTACAACTTCATTGGCCGAAGGGTATCTACTGCATAGAGCTTGCAAATCTGAATTCAGTTTGGATAATTCATCCCCAAACTTCTCACAATTCGACAGAATGTACACATTGATACAAAGAATTAAGGGCCTGATTACGATGACGGTGGCGACCGCCACCGACAGCCCATCGGTGGCGGTCCCACCGCCATCGTAATGGTGTTTTCCACCCGCCACATTAGGATGGCAGGCAGATGGGTGATGGTTGGAGAGACCGACCGCCACGGATCCGATGGAGTCAAGGAGCCCGTCGGTCCATCGGAGGTGAAGTAATACCTACAATGGTTGCGGTGCCTGCCAGGCACCGCCATAAGTATTACAATGTTCCTTTCCGCCGGCCCTTTCATGGCGGTGAACCTGCCATGAAAAGGATGGCGGAATGGGACATAGGGGGCCCGTAGCAGGCCCCCCTTCTTCCTTGGCCCTCAGCTTTGGGTTCCATATCCCTGTACCATGTGGCAGGCACCGCATGGTGCCTGCCACATAGTGCAGGGATATGTCTGATGTGTATTTATTGTACTGTGGAGTGTGCTGCAGCCCGCAGCACCCGCCACAATACAAAACATACACATTGCGAATGCCTTGAAGGCGGTCGCATTGTAATACCTATGGTGGGACCGCCGACAGCAAGTCGGGTGGTCCATCCCTGATGTGATGGCGGTCGGACAAAAGTCCGACCGCCATCATAATCAGGCCCTAAGTCTTGAGTCATTTTTGGGTTTGCTAGTTTACTTAGACAGCCCAACAGTCAAGTACATGATGTTTCAAGTATGGTAGCTCCTTTAGCTCTGAGCACTGAGACCAATATTAGCTGCTCACCAAAGACCCGTCCAAGCCTAAAGGTTGAACTGGCCTTCCTATAGATAACACTGCACCCTTCTACTCAGGGGCACTCCTGCGGCCATGTTTCATGAAATAATAATTTAGCATTCTCCTCGAAGGCATTGTAACTAGCTGAGTTCTTAAAAGCAATGAAGCCATGAACATTCCAAATGAGTATTTTAGTTGCTGCGGGTTGCCCATGGACCTAGTCGTAATACCACTCCGGCCACCTATTATCTCTACACTCCTAGTCAGGTTTGTACCAATCCCTTCACCCCACTACTTCGTCATTTGTGAATGTAACAGTTAGGATGTGGTCTGAAGGGTCTCTCCTCTTGTGGTGCCATCGATTTATCTTACCCAGGCAGCGCATAGGCCGGTGCGACAATTCGATTTGTTTCGAGGACCAGTCTCCTATGATTTCTTAACAGGATTGGAAATCACAGGGTCACATACTTGGCTGTATTTCTCATATCACACTTTAAATTAATATTTGATTTTGCCCCATCCTGGATTTTCACTAATCAGCACACCATGCTCCATCAATTCATTTTTTATATTAAATATTTTATCTACAAATGCTTTTGAGGAGAATTCTGCTTTCGTTAATTCGCCTTCATTAGACATACAGAACCCTACCAATTTCAAATTCTCAGATGTTATTTCACTTGATGAAGGGATTAGTTTTGAAAGTGCATGAAGCTTAGATCTATTTAATTGCAGTGGCTTGATTTTTCTCTTTCCCCCTTTTATTGGTTTAAAATAGATGATATTTGTTGGACAGCCGGTTATCATGGAAACTATGGTCGGTGGATTTGGGCGTGTTGCCTTTTGGACTTTCTTAGACCGGCAACCTCCCTTCACCCTACTAGCCAGGCCCATTTGTATCTCATCAACATTGACTGAACTTTGGTCACTAACATGGTTAGTCATAAATTGCGTCTTGTTTTTTGACTCAGTACTGGTAGTACCATATTTCTGCTGTCTTACAACGCCCCCTTTTTCCCGTTTGACGGATGTATTGATTATTCTCTTAAAGTATTTGTCCTCATATAGTGTCCTGCAAAATTACATGATATTGCTCTGAGGAAGACCTCAATTGAACAGTGTCCCTTACTTGAGGTTGAATCATGCTGCTCATTATTATTTATGAGGAGAATTAACACATCAGATAAACTTTGAAACCTGTATTGAAATGTGGAAGCAACAGGTTTTTCTAATCAAAAATATTTTTGCCCTCATAAGGGAATACATAAAATGAAACCTCTAGGTTCTATCACGAATCAGTTTTTTACGAACACGATCCAGGATATTTAAATCAAAGGCATTAATGATTTGTTATCATTTATATGTGATGTTATGTATTTTACGTCTTCATTTCCTTTTTTTTTCTTGTGAAGTCTTATGTGTTGTTGACTGTTTGTCATCAATGAAGGTTCTAATATTGTAAATAATTCAATAGAATTGCTTGAAAGTTTTCAAGAACACATTGAATAAATTCCATGTGTTACCAGCACTAAACCACTCTCGAAATTATGGACAGTGTGAGCCCTCTTTTTCTCTTCAGAAAGTCCAGCATGTCCCCTAGCGGGGAGTGGGGCCTGGAAGATAGTCTGGGACCCAGAAGATCTGGGGACCTGCCCACTTTCAGGACGGGCCCAGTCCATTCACTTCCTTTTTTACATTCTTTCCGGAGTATTCTAGTGGCCTTTCTGGGGTAGGGGCTTATGCGTCCTGGCACTAGCCTGGAACTCACAAACCTGGGCACCAGAGAGTCATTCTGCCCTCTTACAGGTACAGACTTGAGGCTTCCCCTCCAATCATCCTGCCCCATGGGGGCAGAAAACTCGTTAGGCACCAGGGACTAGTGTTCTAAAAAAGGAAATTTGTGGGCGCTTGCACATCTTAACATCAGGCCCCCACCCACTAGCACAAAACTGTTTTTCTATTCAGCCTCCCTACCCTTCCAGGGATGTAGAATCACACACTTTCCCATTTCAGCAAGTATATATGTCCAAACAGCACCCAGAGAGATCCCAGTTTAATCTCTCAGGCCCAAGGGGGATGGCTGAAGTATTCAGATCTTGGGCTCAGGTGTGAAGGGGGGCAGCCTGATGCAAGAACGGGCAGGTCCGGCAACCCATTCCTTCTTCTAGCCTTTCTTCAGGAGTAGCCCCTGCAGTAAGAGCGGTGGAGCCATGAGGCCGTGTTGGGGGGGGGGGGGGGGGTTCGACATACCACCATGAGGGAAAATTAAACAAATAATCAATTTCCCCTTGCCGTTGTTTGTCGAAATCCCTCCCCCACCCGGCCCACCGCTCTTACCTGCAGGGCCTGCTCCTGCCTTTCTTAGGTGTTTAGTGGGCTTTCTACAAAAGGCAGATTGACGGTAAACACACTAATCTGTCCCTCAGGGCCTGGCCTGGAGGAGAGGGGGCCGCCTGATGCAAGGACAGCCCAGCCTCCCACCCCAGTCATAATTCCTCCTTTTGTGTGTAACAGGCTTTTGGTCCCCCAAGGGTTGGTAGATCGGCGGGAGAATCTCTCTTTTTTCAATGAGCTCTCTCCAGTCACAATCGGTGCTCAGAGTACTGGGCTGTGCTCCGACGCAGAAAAAGATTAGGTCAGCAGGAGAAATATGAAATTGTCAGAAGAAACTAAAGAAGCAAATCTTTCAGGCTTTTTAAATGTGCATTTACTTTCCTGTTCCTCTTCCTGATGTCTGCTGGAAAGTGGCAATGATGCGCTGTTCGTGGTTCCACAATGTAACAGCAGGGACCTGACAGGCGCTGGAGTAAAGATAAGTGCTTGCAGCAGGGAGCTGTGAAATAGCATGTATCAGCAAAGAGACAAAAGTGCATTTCGCAGATCCAAAGAAGGCTAATGATTTACACTTTCTACATCACATTTCTCCATTTTGTCTCTATTTTCCTGTTTTTATCATATTTTTTACCATCCTATCCAATTTACTCAACACATTATTTCTTTCTTTCTATGCATCTCTCTCAGTAGGGTCTGATTTGGTCCTGCATAACTTCTATAGCTTTTGCCCAATTGTTTAACTGCTGTATGAGAATGTATGCTTCTCTCAAAACTTTAAATCCTTCGTATGCACGCTGTACATTTTCTCAGGAACAATACAAACTTCAAACTTCAACTTCAAACTAAATTTGTAAAATTATAATCATGTTGAAGTTGCCAAGAAACAGAACTCACACAGTGACAACAGGTGGCAAATAAGAGGGAGGGGACCAAGGGTGTAGTGGATAGGGGAGGGGAGAGCGTCAGAGAGCAGGAGTTTCTGTGGGTGAGAGGGGGGAGCATTCCATGCTTCCCTTACGCGTAATAGAGCACCTTGCAGATGCCAGGATGTGTTTGCGCCTGCAGTTGTATGACAAAATATTGTGCACAAACTATCGAGGCACAAAAATATAGTAAAAAATATTGTTTACTTTAGTATCTTCACGAGTTTTGGGGGCGGCAGCCTACCCCACTCTTATCTGCGGCCGCTGGGGGAATCGCCAGCCCCCCCAAACTCCCCACCATTACATGCTGCGCCCACGGGCGGCAAACGCAGGGACCGCCACGGGCTCCATATGGTCTAGCTACGTCACTAGGCACAGCCTTGGCACTCGGTGATTCAGCTGCAGTCGCAGCCGGCACAGCTCGCGGGTGGGGGGGCGGGCACAGGGGATTGCGGGGGTCACGCGGGAGGTCACAATTGCGGAGGGAAGGGAGAATTTTTTTTATAAATCACTTACCTTGCCGCCGCGTCCCGTCTCTGCTCCTGGTCTCCTGCTTCCAACACAGGAACAGGAAGCAGGCAGCCAGGCTCCCTCCCCTAAGCCAATCACAACACTGCATTGTGATTGGTCGGAGCGCCGTGACAAAGCATTCAGCCAGGGGCTGGATGGGTGGGTATGTTCTCCATGCAGACTGTAATGCAAAGGGGAAAGTGCGCATGACTGGTTTGGGTGGCCCGAGAGGGCCAACCAGTCATTGCGCACTTAGGAGTGGACAAACCACTCCTCCACTGCCCTGCTCGCAGAGCAGCTCCGACCACCCGCCAGTCCGCAAAGCAACCCTGCCCACCTGCCCGCAAAGCAGAATCCACCCACCCGCCCACAAAGCAGCCCCGCACACCCGCCCGCCCGCAAAGCAGCCCCGACCACTCGCCCGCTCGCAAAGCAGCACAAAACACATAAAATGATAATAACTAAAAGTTATTATCATTTTATGTTTTTGCTTCTCACACTGCTTGAAAGCAGTGGGGCGACGCTCCTCCGCCAGAGTGGAGGAGCCGTTACTGTTCATCTGTCATATTACTGTATGACCTCATCTACATACTGAGGGAAAATACGTTCAACATTAAACTGCGGACTAAACACTGACACCTGCACTTCTTTTTGCTGGTTTTATTCTTAGGAAGTAAGGGTAGTGAGGAACGTTGACTGGGGCTGGCATAATGGAAGATGAAGTTTCAATGGGCCTTTGATCTTTAGTATTTTCTATTGTGCAAACAACTTGATACGATGCAGCTCGACTCTGCATTATTCCTAGGTCGCTAAATCGAGGAGGTGACAAGAGAACCTACCTGAACCCCCCCCCTTGAGAAAGGCAGTCACGCTTGCGGCAGCGCCCATCAGGTGCGGTACCTGGGATTGGTCGTGCCCTTGCAGCAGAAGGCTGTACTAATGACAGAACCGGGTGGCGGCCTCCCAAGAAAATTTAGAGCACCTGCACTTTTCTCCCCAAATTAAGCTCTGGTGGGACACAACATTACAGGCAGTATCCCTCAAGTGATACTGCTCCACCTAAGTAATATCAGGGGCCAAAGAGTGCAGAAAGCTAGGAAGGAGCTCAAATATTCAGAAAAAATACTAGGTAATGAGACAAAAATAACTGATATGGGAGCAATCAGACAATGGGAACAAATAAAAAACGAAAGATGCAGGCGCAGCCTTTCCCACTTCAGTTTATGTAGGTGTTTCTCAATACAATCCATTTCACATTGCATATGCCGTCAAAATAATCACCTCCTGAGATATTCATATTCACAAGTGAACTCCTTTTTGAATCCTGTTGTAGCGTTGCTTAATTGATTACGAACTTTCCAAAATAAAACCTACAACACCAATCACAAGCAGATATCAATTCATGTCCAAATAGAATTACTTAATTAGATGGATGTATGTGCAAGTTAATTAGATTAAACCAGGGAGTTAAGCATCTCATCGCATTGCTTATATGGCTGGCCATTGAACATATTTTACCGCAAATTGTCACTTTATCATTTAGGAGCGAGCACTGCCGGTTGATCTATCTATCTCTTGTGGATAGGAGGAGGTGCCAGACTAGTTAATGCTGCCCCAAGTTTAAAATCTGGAAAAGTGTTGAGGGCCTCATTTATGAAAAGTGACGCATCGCTGCGTGAAAGCAGCGATGCGTCACTTTTCACTGCGCCCTCCTTGCGACATGCTGGATGCGTCATATTTACAGTATGACGCATCATGTCGCAAGGAGTTACAGATACGTCAGTATTTCTGACGTATCTGTAGGTGCAAAAATGACGCATTGCTGGAGTGTGTCACAAAAGTGACGCAACTTCAGCAATGGGTCATTTCACATGGGCAAGTCCCATTTCAAATGTGCCTGCGTCAGTCTTATGCCTACTGTGAGGCAGGCGTAAGATATTGACGCATTTGCGTCCTAGAAGTGGCGCAGTGAAATCTCATAGATTTCACTGCGTCACTTCTACGAGGCTTACTTGCGTCGGAACGCCCACCCTGCATACATTATACCTGACGCAGGTATAATGTGGCGCAGGGGTTTACAAAGTGATACATCTACCTAGATGCGTCACTTTGTAAATATGACGCAACATGGTGCATTTTTTTACGCCGCTGGTGCGTCACAAAAAGTGACGCACCGGCGGCGCAAAAGTGACGCAAGGGCTCATAAATAAGCCCCTAAGTACTTAGGGGCAGATTTACGAGTTCTGGCGCATCTCTGCAGATCAGCAGCGATGCGCCAGAACAGATGCGGCACGCAATTCCCTCCCTGTGCCACCACAAATGCGTCACATTTACAATGCGGCGCACCGTGGCGCAAGGGTAGGGCGATGCGTGTCGCATCCTGTGGCGTAAGGGCGGCGCATTGCTGGAGTCGTGTCGCAAGCGCGACGCGGCTCCAGCAATGCTCATGGGCGCCCTATGCCTAACATGCTGCGTCACTCCTTACGCCTGCTTCAAGCAGGTGCAGGGTATTGACGCAGCATGGACGTAAAAGTGACTCAGTGAAATCTTGTAGATTTCACTGCGTCACTTTTACGAGGCGTTCCTGCGACAGAACGCCCACCCTGCGCCGGAACGCCCACAAGAAACCTAGGGCCAGATTTACGAGCCCCCTGCGCCACCAGTACGTCACTTTTCGTGACGTACTGGTGGCGCAGGGGGCTGCTCCATATTTACAAGGAGAGGAAAAGCCACGCTGCATGACTTTTCCTCTCCTTGTAAATACGGCCTCTTTACACGCAGGACTTTGCGGTGAAGGGGCGTTCCATGGGTGTTGCTGTGGGTGTTCCCACGCAACACTCATGGAACAAGACACATCTCCAGAATTACGAGAAATCGTAACTCTGGAGATGCGTCTGAAAGCTACGCCACCCTAGAGGTAGCGTAGCGAGGCGCACCGAGGAGAAATGTTTTCATTTCTCCTCGTTTTTCTCTTTCAATGCGTGCTGCATTCTGCAGCACGCATTGAAAGAGGAAAATGGTTGTAGTGATTGTTTTTGTGCAGGAAGGTTCCCCTTCCTGCACAAAAACAATCTCCCCACGACGCAGGTATCCTTGCACCATGGTGCAAGGGTGCCTGCGCCGGCGCATGGCTGCAGTTTGTGCGCCAGCGCAGGGGGAATCACAAGGATGCGACATATTCTTGTAAATATGTCGCATCCCTGTGCTTCAAAACTAACGCAGCGCAGCAAAATGACTTGCTGTACCCCGCTGCGTTAGTTCAACGTAAATCTGCCCCCTAACGCAGGTTTCATGTGGCGCAGAGCTTTACAACGTGACGCATCTCCCTAGATGCGTCACGTTGTAAATAAGGCGCAACGTGGCGCATGGTTTACGCCGCCGCTGCGTCACAGAAGTGACGCAACGGCGGCGTAAATGTGGCGCATGGGGCTTGTAAATCTGCCCCTTAGGGGCAGATTTACAAGCCCTGTGTGCCACTATTGCGTCATTTTTAACATGGGAAAAATGACGCAAAAGTGGCGCAAAGTGCTTGTAAATCTGCCCCTTATTGTTTCGTCTAGTGTTGTGGAGGGAGAGAGTGACTTACAAAGGGTGTGTTTTTTGGTAGCACTGTCCCAGTGTCCTACACAGGAAAGTTCTGGTTTCTCTTTCCATCCCCATGGTGTTCCTTCTAGGGGGGGGCTGTTATAATCACAAATATGGAGAGGGGGAAATGACAGTGAGGCATGGGCAGCGTCACGTGATTGGGAGATCCAAACGCTGGCACTCAGAGACATGGACAGTGGAACAGGAACAAATTGATTCTGGGACCAGGATACATTGACTTTGGGACAAGTAGAAACACACACTGGCAAATGGAAACAAGCATTGACCGAGCCTTTATGAAGGGTGTCCAGAGCAGTTGACTTTGGTAAAGTTTGTGTGCAAAGCATTTTTTAAAAAAGTTAAAAGGCCAAAACATTTTAAAATATTGGTGAGAAAGCAACAACATATTTTAGGGTAGTTGGAAAGTGTACAGTGAATGTCATGTTTTGAAATGTTTATAAATAACATTTTCTCTGTAAATAGTTTTTACAAAGGAAACTCTGAATAGAACTTAAAAAAATAAGAAAGTGTGAGAATGTAGTCAAATGCTTGCCAAGGCCTAAACTACTTTCTGTAGGATTTAGACATTTGGTCCTGTGTAGTAGCTGAGGGGCCAGATTTATAGGTCGACTGTGAGCCCATTTGAAGTTTATAATCGGTGTTTTGGAAGTAGACAGTTTGTGGTGTTTAGGAGGAGAGACTCTAAAATAGTAATATAGAGAGATGCACACTATTTATATGTTTTAGTGAGGCCCGTAGGAGATTTCGGGAAGTGCTCATAGGGATACTAGAATTGTTATATGACTGTTCTATTGCAGGAAAGCAGCCATTTGCTTAATGCATTACTGATTCATTACTACTTTAGATGCCCCTTTTGTTAAGCACATTATTTCTGATCCTCTGCAGAAGATTTTTTTTTTATAAATGGCCTGAGGCTGTCGCACTATGGTTACGCTATTCAATTCTTTTTTGTTTTGCTAGCACGTGTACTGGCACCTTTCCTGGAGATTCTCTAAATAAAAACTGCTGCTTTACCCAGGCGATAAAGCCAATTATATCTTATACAATGTAACTGTCCTAAAACTAAATGGGTAGTTTAGCTCTTTTGAATCAAAATTCTATTTATAAATGAGGCTCATTATGGCAGCCTAGGGGACTGTCTTTTAATTAAATAAGGGCCCCATCAGTTATACTTTAATATCACTATTAGAACCAATCTTTAATACGTTTGCAAAAACACACTTATAATTTTTGATGTTTGAAACTTTATCCTAAGGAATTCCTCTCTTCGTGTGTGTGTGTGTGTGTGTGTGCGCGTGTGTGTGTGGGTGCATGCGTGTGTGCGTGTGGGTGCGTGCATGTGTGTGTGTGTGTGTAAGTTTGAAGCCAAAACTCTTTTACTTCTTCCTGCCTTAGCCATGTTAACTTGGAAGCCTAGTCTGAGTCAAGTAAAATTTTATGTGACATTAAATAATGCTTTGTTAATTTGAGAGGTTTTTGGTTCTCTCCTGGAATCGTAGTACTGCTTCTGAATTTAATATATACATATGTAATTTGAGATGGCAAGGCATGCCCAGAGATGGTTTGCAGTTGTGGCTTTATGTTTCTATAAGCTTAAACTCTTTTATGTATATGTTCCATTTAACTAGTCCAACAGCTGCCCGTGCAGGTAAGAGCGATTGGGCGGTGGGGCCGGGTGGGGGATTTCGACAGACGATGATGAGGGAAAATTAAATAAATAAATAATTTTCCCTTATCTGTCGAAATCCATGCCACCCGGCCCCACTGCCCCACCACTCTTACCTGCACGGGCCGCGGCTGAACTAGTCTGTATCCATATGTTGCGTCAGTGTCCTGAGAAGTTCAGTTGGCTGGGTTGCATGGGAAACATTTAAAATGGTTGGCTCTTGACTGAACTTGTGCCACATTACTTTGTTAATTGATATGCCAATTAGTTGGATTGGCCATCAAGAGACTTTGTAAATGGCTAAAATGTATTATGGCAATATGTTGATTGTCTCAAAAGACATATATCACAACACAGGCTACACACTGTCTGCCCAGTTATAAGCATCATGTTTAAAAGTACACATTTTAGGTGCAGAAACTCCTGCCAAGGCCATTTGAATACACATGCCATGTTCTAGTTTCTTCATTTTTTCCCATTTGCACAGTGCTTTGCCAACTGGCAGCAGGAAAGTGTGCCTCTGACATCACTCCATTTGTGAAAGCACTGGGCTTTTATAAAGGAAAGCAACCACAGCCCAGGCACCCCTTCCCCTGAGGCTGGTATTTTACAAATGGGGAGGGGGGACACGGGCACTCTCCTCGACCCTCAATAAAGCACGCGGACCTCATCCTAGGCCGGGGCCAATAATTAAATAAAGGAGAGGAGATGTGCGGCCCTCCTCCCAAAGCCTCGTAAGGCCCTGGGGACCCCATCCTCTGGGGCCAAAATTAAATTTAAGGGGAGGAGCATGCAGGCATACTCCCCGACCCCCAAAAGCCCCCAGGGACCACATCCCCTGAAGCCTGCTCAATGTTTGTGAGGGAAACCACCCCTGAAACACTATTTCCTTGCCTGCAAGAGCGGGGCAGGGAAAACTTGTATGCTCCCACCCAGCGGGAGCTGCTGTAAGGCTCCTGGTATTTGGGAGCATGCATTCTTTCCCTGCACACACTCTTGCGGGTAGAGAAACCAATATTGCTTTTGCTGGCGGGAGCAGAGAAAAAAACCTGCTCCCGCTGGGTGGGAGCACAGCCAGTTCCCGCTGCACCCCTATGTAGCACATCTTGTGGCTGCCCCTGGTGGGACCAGGGCACCCACCTCCTCTCTTAATGAACGTCGGCCCTGGGGGATGGGGTCCCAGAGGCCTTTCGAGGAATTGAAATAATTTTCCCCAGAGATGGGGTCCCTGGGGCCAGCAATTGCTTGGGAAGGGGGGGCCACATGGCCCCTTCCCAATATAAAAAAAAAGCAAAAGAATTGCCGGTTTCCGCTGGCCCCCAGAATGGATGCTGGTATGGGAGTGAGCAGGGCTGTGGGGGCCCAGGGGCTCCCCCTGTGGCCCCCAATAAAAACAATTAGTGTTGGGTGTTCCGGGGAAAAGTAATAAATGAAAGGCAAGAGCCACTCATTTATTATTCACTGCTCCTGTCAGGGAGCGCCACATAAAGCCCTTCATGGGCCAGTTCCCATTTTGTTTGCTAGGTGATGGTGGCCCAATCAAGGCAGGGCACCACCAGCATGTTTTTAAGTATTGAGGGGCTGTAGGGAGTGCTGCAGCCCCCAAAAATACTTTAAAAAAACCTTATCCATATGTTTCCTGGGGTATATAGAATATGATCCCAGGGAATTGTATTGATATTTTAAATATTCCCAAAGCTGGAACTTTTGCTCTTTAGCTTGCGAACATAGGGACTCCTTGTGTTTGGTTTTATGACTGCATTATGTAGCTTGAAGAGTATAAAAAAAGATTGACACGTTTACTGTTTTGTTTTTGCTGTAAATACTTGTAATATTTATATAAAAGCAATAGGCTTGTCTTTTAAGTGCTGATAGTACTTACAATAAACAAAAACCATAAAAACTGACTGAAAAAAACAAAGGTTAAAGTGACAGTTATAATTAGGATTAAAAAACACCATAAAAATTCCTTGTAAAAAACAAATGTTTAAGGGACATTATAGTTAGGAGAAATGTAAACAACCAAAGCCAATGAAATTCACCAATTAGATTTATCTCAAGTAATTACAACTCATGACATGCTCTATGATATCATTCATAGCATCACTGCAACATTGGGACTAGGTATAATAACTTTAGGGCCTGAGTTATAGTTACTTTAGCGATTGAGTTATAGTTACTTGAGATAACTATAACTGATGAATTTCAGTGATTTTGTTTGTTTAAATTTTAACTTAGTATTAATTCCCTTTAACCTTTGTTTTTTTCTGTGAATCAAATACTGTTCCATGGGTAAAAATAACATAAGATATTTATTGCAGTAGGAAGATGCAGGCAAGTATTACATCAAAATAACAAGTTATTATTATTACATATACATGGGGCAGGACCACCATCAGACAGATATGAATGTTGACAATACAGAGAAGGGTTTGGGTGGGGGAACAAGATTTGCGGTGCATGCAAAGCCTTGGAAGCTGTGAAAGTGATTTTTGGAGGCTATAAACAGTAGCATGGCTTTAAAGTGTATAGCTATGGCTACAGTGTTGCGTGTAAAAACTAGAAATTAGTCTAGTAGGATAGTGGTGAACTAGTGTTATGTACATGAAGCAGTAGTTGAGTCTAGTATTTCGAATGAACGTAGTTGTATGTGCAATTTGTAAAATGTAATGAACTGATAGCACAAGAGTGTGTGTTTGAAGTTGCGAATCAAGAAGAAGGACAAGGCCGTTGGGGTCAAATTTGTTGTCGGAATGTACACAAACAGAGGCATGGAAGGCAGTTGGAAAACATATATCATTTGTGGATACAGTGAAAGGTGAGGTGTCTGAAAAGAAGGGGGAAAAGGCCTTTACAGCACGGGCTGAGCCACACATGTCATTTCCACACAAGTGGAACAACGCTTGCCTGAACCACACATATGCCTTAACCATGCATATGCGTGGTTACAGCAGAGAGCAGTCTAGATGTATTGATGGGCAAGGAGAGGAACGATCGGGAGAGGAAGCTCCGGGATGCGGCCTGGTAAGTGGGGCTGGGGCTGGGTTTTGAGTGGGGGTAGGTTTTAGGGCTGGGGGATGGTTTTAGGGATCAGGAGGTAGGGGTCGTTTTTAGGGCTGGGGCTGGATTTACGGCTCAGGGTGGAGGGAAGGGGCAGTTTTCAGCGGTGGGGGTCAGTTTTAGGGCTCAGGGTGGGGCACTGGGGTCAGGGTAGTTTTTAGTACTGGGGCCTGAGTAAAATAGTGGTCCCTAGCCTAGAAGAAGAAGACACGGAATTACTCAACGCAGAAATAACAATTGAAGAGGTAAACAGGGTTCTGTCGAGGTTAAGTAAAGGGAAGGCATCCGGCCCAGATGCCCTTCCGAATGAGTTGTACATCTACCTGAAGGACCTACTGGCCCTCATATTAGTGACTCTGCTAAATGAGATTTTTTTTAATGGTTTAAAGCTACCTGAATCCTGGAATGATGCCACTATTAGCATACTTTTGAAACCGGGGAAGGACCCTATGAGATGTGAATCGTACAGACCCATTTCCCTCTTGAATAATGATTATAAAATCTACTCACAGATCTTAGCAACAAGACTGGGGCAGGTGTCAAATAAGCTGGTGCACAATGATCAAAAAGGTTTTAGTAAGGGCAGACAACAACATGAATAAACACAGGAATTGATAGAAACAATTGACATAGCCATGCAAGAGAACACTCCCCTTGCAATTCTCACATTCAACGCCGCTAAGGCCTTCGATCGAGTGAACTGGGTCTTTCTCTGTAACGTAATTAGTAAATACAATCTAGGTGACAAATTTCTGAAGGCGATTATGAATATCTATAAGTCTCCAGTGGCGAAAATACTGGTAAATGGTAACCTGACCAAATAAATTAGGATTGAAAGAGGCACACATCAAGGATGCTCACTTTCTCCATCTTTATTCAATTTGTATATCGAGCCATAAGCCCACTCCATAAGAACATCACAGGGAGTTATTCTGTTTAGTTTTCAAGGATGGAAAAAAAGTGGCATTATGCGCAGAAGATCTAATGGTCTTCACAAATAATCTTACGATATCTCTACCTAATATTACTAAACTATTAGATGACTTTGGGGAGTCTCGGGATACCAAGTTAACCACCAAAAACCTGAAATCATGGAATGGAACTCCCAACTCCCACATCCCTTAACAAAAAACAGAAGTAAATATCTAGGAATAGAGATATCACAGGATATTGATGAGATCGCACAAACAAATTTCGACATAAGGGTGAAAGAGGCTAGGAAACTCTTGAAAACGTGGAGCGGATTACCATTGTTCTTTATGGGAAGATCCAATGCAGTAAAAGTGATGATCCTACCCAAATTTACTTTTATCTTTAATACGATCCCTCTGGAATTCAAGATAAAATGATTCAAGAAAATACAAAGTGAGGTGAATAGGTTAATTTGGGCATCAAAAGGTGTACGAATAGCATGGAAGAAATTGCGTAGGAAAAAGGAACACGGGGGCATAGCCAGTCTGGACCTTTTGCTTTACTTCAGAGCCTTCCAATTAAAAAACTTTAGAGTCTTACTTAAAGAATACTCGTCCTATCCCTCCTATTACAAGTCAATTTTAGCAGATGACTTCTACTTATACAAATTTGGCCATCCAAAATATTTTAAAAACGTTAAGTTGAAGGTCCTACGTGCCACTTGCGTTATCTGGTATCAGATTACAAGAATATTACAAATACCATACTACAGCACCTTCGCACTAATCTGGGACTCTCCAGGCACACCAGAATGCTTGAAAGACATGTTAGCGATTCCCATTAAACAAGTAGGCATAACAAAATGGGGTCAGCTGATACAAGCAGGAAGATTGGTTAGCTGTGAATCTCTAGAAAAAAGTACGGATGGAAAACTGTCAAGGTTTAAATACTATCAGCTGTCAAGTTGGACTAAAAGCTTGAAGAAGGCTCTAGGAGAAAAGATGGATGCAGAGGAAGAGATAAGAAGGAACCCACCAGGGAAGGAGATATCTAAATGGTACTGGCTTCTAATTCTAGCAGGGGAGGCAGTCTTCACACTTCCAACTGAGCTTTGGGAGAAAGACTTGCCATCACTGGATCGCCAACATTTATGGCAAGTATCTATGATTACTTTATGGTGTGTTACACAATCTGCACCTCGTAGGAAAAATCATCTTTTTACACTACACAGGGCTTACTGGATGCCAGAAAAGCTAACCAAGATAAATAAACATGTGGTGAAAAATTGTCCAAGGTGTGGAGAGATAAAAGCAAATGACATCCACATGTTCCGGGAGTGCCCTCAATTACAACAAATCTGGTCCAAAGTGGGTAAGGTGATAAATGAAGTAATGGGACAAAACGTAGAGGTAAGCGTGGACTTAACTATCTTTGGAGTGATGAATGATAACGGGGGCCCTTTACACCTAAACAATAAGCAAAAAGACCTTCTGTTTGTATTAATTTTACTTGCCAGACGGAAGATATGCATAAAATGGAATATAGCAGCTCCTCCTACATTAAATGAATGGTTGACATCAGTATGCAAGATTAAGAAGTTGGATTTGAGTAGAGAGGGAAGAAAGCGGATGAAGTTCTGGGAGGTATGAGATAGGAACGACTCTTAGAGTAGGTAAAGAGAAAAAGGTAAGGCAGGAAGGGAAGTCCAATGATTACTCGCCTTGCAATAACAAATTCTGGATCAGGCACAGTGGTGGCACCACTAGTGATTTTCCCAAAGTATTTGGAGATTAAGACAGTGTTCTACCTCAGATCAAGAAGGTCTACACAGTTCCAGGAGAGGTGAGAATGATCCGGGTTGGTAAAGTTGCTTGAACAGGATCCTGGTCTTTCTATATCTCACCTTTGCATAAAATGAGGACAAAAACAAATGCTATTAGTTCTATATAGCACTTTTGTTTTTAATATTAGCTTTAGAGATACATTGTATTGTGCAAAGGCTAAGCAGTTACATTTCTTGCTCAATTTGATATGTTCTTTGAAGATCAACCAAGTTGTTACTGTGATTGGTCTCATCTTCATGTACATTCTAATATTTTACTTGGTTTTACAATGGAATTTCCTCAATAAAGCATTTTGAACTAAAAAAAAAAAGCACTTTGGGCATGTAGCTCACCTGTGCTTAGCCCAGCCAGCTAGCCTATAAAAACATTTTTCCATTTCTCACATTGTTATGCAATGCACTTTAACACCCTTTAACTATTTCTGTTCTCCTCCCCCAAATAAACTATTACAATGCTACTTTTATAAAGTTAAATAAAGAAACACAGAAGACTGTGTAAAAACATACAGGATAGGCATGGGAATAAAGGAGCATTTCTTAAGCTAAAGGTTGCTATGTGGGAAAGTAAAAACTGTATAAGATTTGGTGTTTGTTTGGAAAAATAAGGTTGTCAAAAAGTAGAGTAAAGGGGGCAGCATGAAAAATTATGAAATTTAAAGTGGATGGTACTGTGGCTGGAAGTGTAAAGCAGTATAAAAGAGGAAATTGTACAGGAGTGCAGTTAAAAAAGCGAGGCAGTTAAAATGAGAAGTGCAAAGGGGTAATAATAAAATTAAATATTCAAGGAAAACAGGCTAACAATGGAGTAGTCTTAAATAGTGTACACTCAAAGGAATAGGAAATGCAAGGTTTATGTTTTCTAACATTGACATATGCGCTGCGAGAAGTGTGAAAACACAGAGAATGGGGGAAATGCCTGCAGTCTCAAGGAGTGCTTTTAGAAAAAGAAAAAAAAATCCTGAAAAGCAGACATTTGTGGAAGGATATAATGAGGCAATCGAGAAAGTAAACAGGGTATTCTCATCGTGAGAGTCATACGGAAGATGGACATGCTAAAACAAATAGAACCATCAACTAGAAAGCAAGAAAATACAAGTGACAAAACAAAAAGCCAATTGAAAGGTGTGGGCAGAGTTGCTTTCCAGGTTAATTAGCAGCATGTCCCCAATAAATCTTTAGCAACTAGGCAGGTGTGCTATCTGGCAAACTTCACCCTAAAAAGAATACTGGTACAAGTAAAAGTAATGAACATCAACAGTTGACATGAACATAGATGACTTGAGACATGGCTATTATGACTGGAACAATGTGGCTGAGGCATAAAAAAAAAAGACACTTACACTGGCAATGGCACAAGAAAGGAGAGAGTGATGGGATAAACAAGACACAAAACAATGAGGATGGGAAACAAAAGTCAGGAAAGTAACTTTAACACAGATATTGCATATCTCTCGGTACCAAAAGGCCAAGCCATTAGCATTCAGCCTAAAGAAAATCAAACAATAACAATATAGTTCGGATTTTTTTTTTAAACAACAAAAAAGAAGCAGATGAAATCAAAAAAAGAACAATTTTTGGATTAGCGTACCAAATCACATTTATCCTAGGAGTAGGTTTACTCAACACGCTACCTTTAATTGTCATCAGACCACTTTTCATATGTACCCTTTAAAAATAATTATATTTGTTGGTACTAAAAGCAGCTAAACCAAGAGGTCTTGCACATCATGGTATCCTTGGTCTTCAAATACTTGTCTATGTTGCTTATCTTCCTACCACCATAGACAGAACCTGGAATGATAGTTAAACCCTTTTTTTGCATGTGCTGGTTGTGGGTGCTCAATGGAAAAGTGACAAACTGTATCCAATGGTGCTGTAGCACTGATTTCTTTGTTGAGTGCAGTTACAAAGCAGAGGTGAAGGCATGTGCATACTGTTGGCTCAGAGTTCAACAAACATTTGATGTCAGAAGGACAATGAAATGAGAAGTTGCCAAACTTTTTTAAAGGGCCCATCTGGTGAATGATGTCAAAACACAAGTAGACAGCATCAAACAAAGAAAGATTGTGATATACCTATCTGCACTGAATAAACAGAACAAAAACAGAAGTGGTAAACATTTACTTTAATATTAAGTAGATGAATGAATACATCATCGATTCTGTGGCAGTAAGTATCACATAGGAATTTCAATATACACAAAAAGTAATTAAAATTGTTGTCCTCTCCTCATCTTTCTTCATGCGTTCCCCTATCTCCTTCTTCAGGAGACATGCTCTTTATTTAGTTTTCTTCTATTTCTATTGTGTATTTTCCTGACTATGTCTAATCATTAGTTTCTGCTTAAAAGGAACTGAGCCATTGATAATACTTAACCAGTGACAATAATTAGCCACTGATCATAATGAACAACAACTGACATTGAACAGCTGATACCACTGAGGCACTAATAATACTGGGTCTTTGAAGATACCAAACAACTGTTTATACTGGACTACTGACGAAAATGGTGAAGAGATAACATGGACCCACGGTTTATAGTGACCACTAATGATACTGTGCCTCTGATGGTACAGAGCAAGTAATAATGCTGACAAATTATTAATAGAGTTGCTGAATAAACTGACCATCTGTCAATACTGACAACTCATGATACTGAGTTAGTTATACGCTGGCCATATCTAGCAATTAATAATTCTGACCACTGTATATTCTGAACCACAACTGAAACTGAACCTCTAATAATACTATGGCACAAAGAATGCTGAGTCATTGATGATACTGAGGGGCAGAATTATCAACAAGTTGTGCTTCCCTTGCGCCCCAGAATGAGGCGCAAGGGCGTCGCAACTAGTAAGTCAGAATTATAAAGCCATGAAAAGCCATCTTGCATGGCCCTGCGTGGCTTGATAAATATAGAGTAAGCAACACGTTGCACATCGTTGCGTTACTCTTCCCCAGGGAGGCGTTCCATGGGTGAAGCGTGGGTGTTCCCACTCATTCACCCATGGAATTTGGCACATTCCGAGATGTACCATTACAGGTAGACCTGGGAATGCGATAAAATGCTACGCCTCCCCAGGTGAGGCGTAATGAGGTGAAATATATTTATTTCTCCTTGTTTTTTCTTCTTTCTACATGCGTTGCATTCTGCAGCACACATAGAAAGAGGAAAATGCCTCGGAGGATTGTTTTTGAGCAGGAAGGTGCTCCTTCCTGTACAAAAACAATCCTGTCTTCAAAGCAGGCACCCTTGCACCATAGCACAAGGGTGCCTGCATTGGCGCTAGGCAGCACATTTTGCGCCAGTGCAAGGAAAGGACAGGAATGCGCTGTATCATGTTAAATACGGTGCATTCCTGACCTGACCCTTTCATGCAGCGCAGCAAGCTGGCTTGCTGCGCTGCATGAAATAATGATAAATCAGCCTCTGAATCACTGATAATACTGTAGAAGTGATACTATGGAACCACTGTTAATACTGACCACTTATGATACAGAGAAACTAATAACACTGAGACATTATTAATAGAGGTGCTTGTGGTTTGAGTCACTTTCGTGAACAATTAAAAGTACTTTAAAGTGCATCTTTTTAGGTAAGGCAGAGATAGCATCAGCTTCTGAAGTGAGCTAAGCTCACTTCCACCATTCAATTGTCACGAGTCAGTCATGATGTGTAGAGTTTTCCTATTTTTTGTTTTAGTTTAATAAAAGCTTTATTAGAATGTAATACAGATGTACAGAATTATCTTTTGTTTAACATAAAACTAAGTCATGAAGTAGAGCATTACAAAAGAAAGTACATACAAGAGATAGTATTAAATACAGGAAGAGATATAGTGTACAATAAACTTATTGAAATAATATCTTCATTCTGTACTCACAGATTGCATTTTTATATTTTAGAGTTAAAAATAAAAAAGGAGGAAAAGGAAGAAAGAAGAAGAACAAAAGAAAGAAGAAGAGAAAGAAGAAGAACAAAAAAATATATGAAAATATGTATTACATAATCTGTACATGTATCATAGAATAAAATTTACATCTGATAATAACTTATTTCATCTATTTATTTCATGTCATATAATTACTTAGCTCCTATAATAACAATTGTGTAATAAACTGTATATATTATCGAACAAAGAGGAGGAAAAACAATCATGGGGGTTGAAAAACCATTGTGGAATCCTTGGAAGGTTTATATGTTTTGTTTAAATAACCAGTGAGTGGAGACCAGAAGAGATCTTTATTGATCATCTGTAATGTAGAAGTGGCTGATGCAGTATCAAGTCTATGGGTCCGATTCTGATGCGGGTTGGAAAAGCTTCCCGACTGAATCGGTTGGGAAATGCTGTCCGACCCACTCGGATCGGGAAAGTCCGACCGGCGGAGTAGGATGCATCTGGATGCTTCCAGATACGATTTGGTTGAACTCCCATTGACTTCAATGGGAACATTTGTTCCTAACCGCATCAGAATTGGGCCCTCGGTCGGGAAGACACGTTCCCGATCCGATTTGGAAGGAGCAAATGCCGTAAGGAGGCCTTCCTAACCGCATCAGAATCAGGCCCTCGGTCGGGAAGCTTTTCCAACCCGCATCAGAATCGGGCCCTATGATGAGAACAAAGAAGATTGCACCACCCAGTAACAGTGACATTTTTGGCATTCTTCCAGTTGGATACAATGACTTGAAAAGCAATAGCAAAGAACCGATCCACAAATTGACCTAGTTTTGAATGAGCTGGCCAAAGGCATGAGGAGCTTCCCAAAAAAATACATTTAATATCAAAGGGAAAGGCAGTAGAGCAAATAGTGGAAATAATTTTACAAACCTGAACCCAAAAGGCCGTAATTGGTGGACAATGAAAAAACATATGTAGATATGTGCCGGGGTGAGTATTGCAAGACCAGCATATGTTTGAAAGAGTAGGGTTGTACTTTTGCAGAGAAAGTGGGGTAACATATAATCTATTATAAAAATATTAAAGAGTTTGTGTAGTACTGGCATTACATGAGGTATGGTGTATCATGTTCCAGATCTTACCCTAGACCTTTAAAGAAAAGGAATGCTGAAAGCCAGATTCCCACATTAGCTCAATTTTAGATTTGGGACGAGAAGGCGTCGTGTAATGCAAATATTTATATATATATATGATGCCTTAAGTGATGACGACAATGTAATTGGGTCAGGAGGTGAAGAACAAGTGGGAGGTTGTGATTGATTAAGTATGGAAATAGTTTGTAAGAGAGCACCTTTAAGGGATTCGTATCTAATGACATAGGTGGAGGAAAGATCAAATTTAGATTGGATTTCCGAAAAAGAAAGAGGAGTCATAGCACACATTAATTGCTTAACTTGAATTATACCTTTAATTACCCATTGTTTCCAGAAGATAGTACGGCTCGAAATTTTGATGAGTTTATTATGCCAAATAGAAGATTCTAAAAAATCTTGCACCGGAGATGCAGAATTTTTAAGAACACGGGAAGCTATCATGCTAGAGTGCTTAATAGTCGGAGCAGAAAATGCCCGAGGAGGTTTTGGAAAATATATTAAAGAATGAAAGGAAAGGGGGACAGAAGCGAGTCCTCCAATTTATGCCAGATATTGTTAGGTGAAGAATCTACATCTCCGATGCAAGTCAGAACCTGTTTTAGAACAAAGGCAGTATGATATTGCTGAAAATTTAGAAAACCTACACCACCCAACTCTTTAGGTTTACAAAGAGATGCTAAGGAAATGCGAGTTTTTTTCCCATTCCATAAAAACCCAGAAATCAATCTATTTTGCAACGTAAACATTTTTGGGGGAAGTTTAATAGGTAACATGGACAAATAAAAATGAATGACAGGCAGAAACATCATCTTTATCATGGCTAACCTGCCGCACCAAGACAAATATAGAGATGACCATTTTTCCGTCATTTGACTAATTTTATTCTGAACATCATCTAAATTAATCTGAATAGTCTTGGCCAAGGAAATAGAATATTTAATTCCCAAATATTTAATAAATTGTGGAGACCATTTAAGTCCAGTGACATTGAACATATCTTTCAAACAATATTTATTAAGGGGCAGTACCTCGGATTTGAAGAAATTCAGTTTATATCCAGATAATTTAGAATAGGATGATAAAAGATTAGCAAAGACCGGTATTGATGATTCTGGATCAGAAACATAAAGGATCACATCATCAGCATACGCGGTGAATTTAAACTTAGTGTCCCAACATCGGAAGCCACAAAATGCAGAGGAATTTCATAATGTATGCACAAAAGGTTCTAAAGATAAAACAAAGAGCAAAGGAGACAAAGGACATCCTTGCTGGTACCCCATAAAAGGGGAAAATATGAAGATTGGATACCATTTAGAAAAACAGAGGTCATCAGAGAAGAGTATAATATAGCAATGTATTTAAGGAAAGTTGGACTAAACCCATGTCATTTGAGAGCCTGCATCATAAATTTCCAATTGACACAGTCAAATGCCTTTTCGGCATCCAAAGTTACAGCAGCCGTAGGCGTGTTACTAGTGGAGGCCATGTGTAAAATATCCAAAAAGAGTCTAGAGTTATCAGTCCTGTGCCTTCCTTTAATAAATCCAGTTAGTTCAAAGCCAACCATATCAGAAATAAGAGGAGAAATCCTAATAGATAAAATCTTATTAAAGAGTTTGCAATCTAAATTAATAAGGGAAATGGGTCTATAATTGGCAGACGAGGAAGGATCTTTATCATTTTTGGGAATTAAGCAAATCATAGCTTCCAAGAAAGTACCCCGAGCTTCATTTTGTGAGAGAAAATATTTGTATAGAGTAAGTAAATGCGGGAGAAGAAAATGTGAAAAACAAGAATAGAATTCAACCGGAAAGCCATCCGGACCAGGTGCTTTATCTTTTGGTAGAGAATTAAGAGCGGATTTTAGCTCAGAAATTAAAATGGGCTCATCTAAAAAGGAGAGATCTTGTATCTGTTGTTGTTTGGGTGAGAGAGAATGGAAATAGGTATCCAATTCCTCATCCGTGGGAGAGTGATCTGCTGTACAGAGATTTGTATAAAAGTCAGAGAAACATTTTAGGATTTCAGTGTTTTTGAAATGAGGAGTTCCACTTTCGTCTGTTTTCTTTACTATTTTTGACTTCTGAGATTTCATCTTCAGATAATTAGCAAGTAATTTGCCTGCCTTACTACGCCCTCCATAGAACTTAGAATTAATTTTCAACAATGTTCCAACGGCTTCCTCTGTTGATCTCTTATTGAAATCAAATTTAACACTCATTAAACGCCGTAACACATCGTCCTTTTTAGTTGTGAAATATTCATGTTCTAATTGTTTAATAGAATGGAGTAATAGAGAAGTTTCTTTAATGGCTTTCTTCTTTTTAGCTGTAACATAATTAATTATATATCCATGGGTCGATGCCTTAAATTGCATCCCAAATTATATGAAATGGAATATCAGGTGTGAGGTTATGTAAAAAATATTCTTGAAGAAAACATTCAAAATTTTACACAAATTCTTTGTCCTTTAGAAGGCTATTATTAAATCACCATCGACTTGGTTTAGAAGTCTCTGGTAGTAAATCAAGATCAATTATAACTGGAGCATGATCTGAAATTAGAAATTATCCAATTTCAGCATGAGTAAGTGTAGGAACTAAAGGAGGGGAAAGGAATACATAATCAATTCTGAATTGTGATTTATGAGTAGGTGAAAAGTAGATGTATTCCAGTGTATCCGGAGAGTACAATCTCCAGGCATCAACCAACCCTCTGGAATGAATAAACCTTGTAAATGTTTTCTGCATCTTGTTAGGAACATATTTAACCTGTGATTTTCTATCCAGAAAGGGGTCTACAACCTTATTAAAATCCCCCCCTACTATAAGATTTGCATTCGGGCAGGAGCATAACATAGCTGACATTTGGACCCAAAATTGCACATCAATACCAGTAGGACCATAAATATTTAGAACAGAGATGGGTGTATCATGAATAGTAGCATGGAATAGTAACCATCGCCCCTCTGCGTCTCTTTCCTCCTTCTCAATTACCAAAGGAAGAGATCTATGTACCAGAACAACAACCCCGTTTTTGTGATCAAGGGCTGGAGAGAAAAATACCTAACCAACACAGTTTCTACGCAACGAATTTAGACCTTTGTCGAGTAAGTGTGTTTCCTGTAATAGAGCAATATTACATTTAAGACGGGATAAATGGGTAACCACTCGCTGCTTCTTAATAGGATTCTGTAAGCCTTTGAAATTCCAGGAGATAACCTTCAGATTATTTACCATTGTAATGTGTTAACATACATATTGAATTACAATGAATATATAAAGGGACCCAAACAACCAACCATATAAACATAAATATCTCAAACAATAATCTAACATTTATATCCAATGAAGATCTATGCTTCATAGTGAGATTAGAGAAAGAGAGAAACAAAGAAAAAAAGAGAGAGAAATAAAAAAGGAAAGAAAAAAGGGAAAAAGAAATGAAAATGAAGAAAGGATCAATTATTCTGATAGAGACAGAGGGGATGACAAAACGCCAAAGAGCTTCAGTCACAGACCTCAAGTCAAGACATAGCCTAACTGACATTGAATTCTATAACTTTTTGAAAATCAGAACGGCCCTGTCTAAAACTAAGCTATCCGCACCACAACCTTCAATCTTCCGGTATGTGTCAAACATTAATAAATTAGGGCACCAAGTCTCGTAGCTCTACAAACTCCTCCGCCCAAAATCCTCTAAACTCAATGATAAGACAGTTGCCTACTGGGATAAACAAACTAAAACTCCACTTAACGAACAAGAATGGGCCACACTATGGGCCTCGGCCTCACGCAATAAGATCTCTCCAGTGCTCGCACAAACAAAATTCTGGCTGTTTCACAAGGCTTTTTGGACCCCTGCGCGCTTATTCTCATTAGGCCTCAGGGAGGACGCTTTATGCTGGAACTGTAACAAGGGAAAGGGGGACCTAGCACATCTTATCTTCCAATTCCCAATACTCAAAGCATTCTGGGGAAAAATCTTTGGTTTTATAAATGGTTTGTTTGAATGTACGCTAACAAAAGAATTTTCCACCCTCACCACGGCATTTATGAGCACAGAATTGAGAACGGAACACGATAAGGACCTACTAGACCTGCTACTGACAGCAGCAGTGAAAATGGTCCTCGCCAACTGGAAAGACACAAGTAAGACAACTTACAAAGGCTGGATCAACTGGATCACGCATCTTAGAGGAGCGGACAACACTGCACTGCAGAACTCACCCTGGAAACCGGCTTCCAGAAGGATGTGGAAATCTCTTGACACTTACCTAGACTCTTATGAGCCTCCATGAAAATGCTAGGCCGGCGAATCACACTCTGGTACCCCCTACGATCGTAACACCAAGACAATTGAATCTAACTGGCCCCAACTGGTCTCAACCAATATAGCCCTGTCGGGCCTGCATGCGTGCTCCAACATCTCCACAGAATGTCAGATGTAATTAATAAGGAATGTATCTCTCTCATTACCTGTCCCCTACCTTTTTTTTCACCCCTTGCTTTCCTACCCCTTTTCTGTCTGCCTTTCTCTCTTTTTCACTAAATAATGTCACGTGGGGTTAGCTAAACAAACACCGATGTATAAACTGCAATTGATTCAACCTATGCTAACCCTGTAACAGTTTTTGCGAATGTTTTCTTGTATAAAAAAATAATAATAAAACATTGAACTAAAAAAAAAAAAAAAAATGGAGCACATCTATTGTGAAGAAAATATAATGGAGGGGTGGAGAAGAGCATGAATTGAAGACAGCAACAAGCCCAAAATCAATCGATAGTGGGTAGCAATGACCACGGAGACAATCAAAAAATATGGAAAAAAAAAGGAAAAGAAAAATAGAAAGAAAGACAACAATTATTATCCTTAATACAATCAACAATACAACAATATAGTAATGCAAATATATAAACAAATAGGACCGCAAAATACAAACAGGACCAGTTATAATAAAACACTTACCAAGACATGGGGATATTAAAGAAACAATCGGTCTGGGAAGGGAGACTCTTGGGAACAACACATCAGGAAGGGACTGCAAATTAGACCACGAATAGCTGCAAAGAAAAGTAAAATAAATAACAAGATTAAATATGTAGACAAATTAAAATAGAGATTGTTACAATATCACAAAAACCGTTAAGGAATACCTATGTTATCCTTAATAACATTATATTAGCTCCTTGAGTAATATATATAGTAATTCAAATAAAGAGAACCAAAGTAGAGGCATGATATAATTTAACACCCTTGAAGAAGTAGTTCAGGCCTTCCCAAGGTCCATGACTTCGCCCTTGTGTTTAAGAATAAATTTTCTCAAGTCTTCTGCACAGTCAAATGAGAAAGTTTGTTCTTTGTAGGTGGCCTTCAAAAAACATGGATGCACCAAACCATATCTCGCATTCAAGGATCGCAGGGTAGGACAGAAGGATAAGAACTCCTTCCGGCAAGCCGCGGTCGCCCATGCCACATCTTGGGTGATAAATACCCTCTGACCAGACCACAACATTTTTTTTCTTTGTTTGGCCGCCGATAAGACCATTTGTAGCTTAGTGTATTCCAGAAAAAGAACAATTATTCCTCTGGGGCAGTCAGAACTTATAGCACCAACACGTTTTGGGCCAATTCGGTGAGCTTGTTGTAGATTAAGATGTGTTTCCTCCTTGAGGCCCACCAATTTAGGGATATGAACTTCAAGAAATGCAAGCATGTCAGACCCCTCCGCTCCTTCCGAAGTGCCATAAATTCGGAGATTATTGCACCTATTGCGATTTTCTAAGTCTTCTGTTTGTTGTTTCAAGAGCGCAATCTCCTTAGCCATGCCATCTATCTTGGTAGCCGCATCTTGCACCTCACTAATCTGCTGCTCCACACCAGACACACTAGACTCTAGAGTAGACCACTTTTCTTCAATACGTTGAAGAGTGACATTGGTCTCCATAGCAAAAAGTTTCAAGTGTTTAATTTCTTCCATGAGGTCATCTAAGGTCAGAGGTAAAGGAGACTTTGTAGGGGAGCCACGATCTTTTTTTCTGTCGTTTTGTAGGGGCATTCGAGTCTTTACGAACAGAGGGCATGGTTGCGGAGGAGGTGACAGCGTTCTGACCAGTGGATGGAGAGGGCTCCATAAGTATCAGATAAGTTCTGCAAAAAGACACTGTGAAGGGAACACAGTAGCTCAGCACCAGAAAAAATGCCAAAGGATTGTGCGTTATTAAATGTCGTGAAAACACAGCACCAGAAGCCAAAAACTCAGAAGAGTGCACAAAGCTAGCCCTTGAGGAGAGGGTAACACAGTTTACCAGAGCTCTTGAAGGAAGAAAGATTAAAAAAAAAGAATTATCAGTTGTATGACTCTGAGGGCCAGATGTACGACCCTAAATTGATTGCATGCGAAAACGGGTTAGTGAGCCGTTTGCGCATGCAAAAACGAATAGGGCCATGTACAATTCCTAATTAGCAAGTCGCAATTTATTACTCGCTAAATAGGAACTGCGACTCGCTATTAGGAGGGGCGTTTCAAGGGCGTCTCTTCCTAATAGCGACTCTCTACCCCATGTATGAATATTTTGCGACCGCAATTGCGGTCGCAAAACACTCGCAATTTACCGCCCTCTTCAAGAGGGTGGTAATGCACTTGCAAATGGGAAGGGGTCCCCAGGGGACCC
The DNA here is from genome assembly GCA_963921515.1 of Calotriton arnoldi. NCBI lineage: Eukaryota > Metazoa > Chordata > Amphibia > Caudata > Salamandridae > Calotriton > Calotriton arnoldi. The sequence continues at coordinate 100,965 of CAWUFW010015867.1, read as the reverse complement.
CTTTCCCTTTGCAAATGCAGGGGAAAATATTTTTTAGGGGCAGGCAGTGGTCCCAGAGACCACTACCTGCCCTTAAAAAATGAAACGAGAACGTTTCATTTTCTATTTTTAAATGCATCCCGTATTCCTTTAAGGAAAACGGGCTGCATTTTAAAAAAAAACACTGCTTTATTTAAAAGCAGTCCCAGACATGGAGGTCTGCTGAACCCAGCAGGCCACTATCCCTGGGAGGGCCAGCCATTCCCAATAGGGTCGCAAATTGCGAGTGCCTCATGACTATTCATGAGGCATGCAATTTGCGACCCCATTGGGAATCGCAAACAGTATCTCAGACACTGTTGTACATGGCATTTTGCGACTCGCAAATTGCGACTCGCAATTGAGCGCAATTTGCGACTCGCAAATTGTAATGGTCGTACATCTGGCCCTGTATTCCTTGTCACAGCATCTTGTCTGGGGTGACCAAAAAATAACTTTAGAACCATTGTGCAAAAATGTTTTGAAGAATTAGCGTTCCAATTGTTTAACTGTTATTATAGAAGTAATGAAAAAGGAAGAATTAACCTTTTTTAGAGAAGCCATTATCTACCTCTCATTTCTATCTGCATCACCTTCTCTGTTCTCCCTCTGAGGTTTTCATGAATGAAGAAGCGGCAAAATTGATTTGTAGGAGGTACCGGGCGAAAAAAAAAACCTGCCGGTTCGCTGTGCCTCCTGATGCAGAAAATGGCGGCCACAACCGCAGACACTGAAGTAAGCGGCGCGACGCGGAAGAGATTAACCCTAAATACGGCTTAAACAGAGCCGAAAAAGGTAAATACCTGCTCTCCCCACGTTTTCAAATGTTGCCCTAAATGCGGTCCCAACAGGCAACTGTTGTTTACATACATAGAAAGTCTCAGGTGGCTGACAGAGTCCTACGCACTCCCCTCCTCGAGTTTTCCCATTTTAATCATTCCTATTTGTAAAGCGCGAACATATCACCCCCTCAAGGGTTTCAAGGTGTTGGGGGCTGTCAGGAAGATTAAGTGAGCTATTGCCCATAATCACATGATACTGGGCTGAGCTGCCGCCATGGATCGAACCGTGAGCGCAGCACTCCGGAGTCAGCTGCCCTGACTGCTGAGCCACACCTCTTCCCCCAGTGCACCATTGCACTATGGCATTTGGCCACTTATTTGCTAAAGTAGTGAGATGAAGTCACAAAGGAATGGGGGCTATTTTGTTTTCTTTCCTGTGTGCTGTGCACTCATTTGGTAAAATGTGAAAATATAATATTTCCAACAGAGCAAGCAGTATTTGGAAAGCCAATAGGTGTAGCATTTGACTCAGACTTTGTGCTTGTTTTGTGATTTTTTTTAAAAACGTTATTGTTGGGGGAGCTGTCGAGTTCTCACCAATATATACAAAAGTTGCATAAAAGCAAAAAATGTTTTTGGTCTCAAAATGCACACATTGTCATTATTGTCCCATGCACTGAAGGGAACTACTTTGTGTGCAGATGTACTCCTTGTGAAAATGCAGTGTCGTCACTAAGAGTGAAGTTAGCCAATGGGTGAAGTGAGCTGACTCACTGATCCATGCTGTAGTGGGTGGAAGAAAAATGGCAGTGGTGCAACGACAGATCAATGGATGAAAAGTAGGGTCTGAAAGCTCCTCAAAGTAAGTATATGCTATGTATAATGTTTTGCAATGGCCTTGGCTTCGCCAGACCTTAAAACATTACACGATTCATAGTTTTTTCTTGCCATGGAAAAACCTTTGTCATTTCAATTATCCTTGTTTACTCTGATGGGCTGTTTTGTACGCAGTTTAAACGCTGCACTGTATCTTTTGGAAAGTAGCTGTATTGATTGTTTTTTAATGCTATATAATGACACGTGCTTTTAGCAGACTATTAAGATGTCATTTAACATGCATTTTTATGGCATCATATCTGACGTTTTGGGGTAGTAGTAAACAAGAAGGAAGTGTAATCCATCTTGATCTGTGGAACTTCCATCTAGAGGCCATGGCACAGGCAACACCCTCTCATCAGAAGGGCGTAATTCACCCAAGCCCAGGAGGTTGCCCACACTCAATGAAACTGGGAGCCACAGGAAGTCAAGATTCAAGTTATTTCACAATAACGTTTTTATTTAGTATTAGTATATTGTGCAATCTAAAACTACTCTTCCAGTTTAGGTTCCGCAACAACTAGTTTGCAATAAAAACTACCGCTTTTTCTTGTAATGCTTGCTGTTGTTTTTTGGAATCTAAGGGCTGTACATAAAAACATTTTAGTATTACACAACTTTGGGGATGACTTCGAGTCAGGTGTAGCTGAGTTAAATCATGGATCTCGGCAGTGTGGGTCATTTTTCCCACACCTGGGGGCATATTTACAATGAAATGGCGCAGCGCCGCAAGCAATTTTGCTGTGTCGAGTTGCGTCAGTTCAAAAATGCAGGGATGCACCGTATTTACAAGAATACGGTGAACCCCTGTGCTCTTTCCTATGCCAGTGCTAAAACAGCAGCTGTGTGCCAACGCAAGCACCCTTGCACTGTAGTGCAAGGGTGCCTGCTTTGCTGGGATGATTGTTGTTGTGCAGGAAGAGACACCTTTCTGCACTAAAACAATCGTTAATGGCGTTTTGCTCCTTCTATGTTGTGCACACACATAATAAGAGCAAACAGCGAGTAGAAATATAAGTATTTCTCCTCGTTGTGCCACTTTAACGCCTCCCCTGGAAAGGCGTTCGTTTTTTGCGCTGCCTCAAAGTTATGAATCCTTGTAAATCTTGGGCAGTGTCAAATAGCCTTGGGTGTTGCATGGGAACACCCACAGCAACACCCATGACACACCCCTTAGACGCAGAGTACTGCATGAAAGAGGGCCGTATTTACAAGTGGCTTTGCGTGGCTTTGTAAATATGGGCAAGCATACAGCGTCACCGGAGCATCAAAAAAAAGTGACACTCTAATGGCGCCATGAGCTTCTAAATATGCCCCCTGGTTTTGTGGGATGTGGGAGGACCAGACTTGATTTCCCCAGCCACTAAATCCAGATGGAAAAATCGAATGAGACTTTAGCTGCAGCAGCCAACCCTAACTCCTTGCTTTTTTCTGTTAGAAAAAACCTACCCCTTTTCTCCCTCTCACCTCCCACCCAACTGCTCAGAGCCGGGGGTAAATATATGTAATAAAACCAGTGGCGGCTCGCACAGGTAATGCTGTGGGGCGGTGAGGCGAGGCGGGGCAGGGCGGAGTGGGGGGGTAGTGGAGTCTGACATACGACGGCAAAGATTAAAGAAAATAAATAAATAAAAGCACTTACCTTGAGCTCGCCGCATCGGCGAGCGTAAGGTAAGTGCTTTTATTTACTTTCACCTTTGCCGTCCTATGTCGTACTCAACTCCCCCCCCCCCACCTCGCCACTGAATAAAACCCCCCGAAAATGGCAAATTCCGTATTTTTACGAAAGGAATCATCAGTCCCATGCAGTTAGTCCCCATTGCATGGTGTTGAACATGTAATTGCACATTACTGGAGTGATTTTATCGGGTGGTAGTGGTAATGCTGAGTTTACTGTGGCCCTAGTACTGTGCAACTTGTAATCAGCCCCCTGGTGACCTTCACCTTATTTCGAAGAGATTCAGACCTCTGATGTTCAATCCACACACCTTATGCATAAGTAGGTAGGTACAATAACCCATTGAGTTATTTTAGCAGCTTAACTTGTCAGAAACCCTCCATGGGAAACTGCAATTAGGAGAGTTGACTACCTGTTATAAAGAGGTAAGTGAAGAGGTCAACTCTGCTGTGTCACCTGGGATCAAATAATGCGTGATGTCACCTACCCCTTACCTAGTATTTTGGTAAGTAGGCATTCACGGCCCTCGCATATCTTATCTAAAGCTCTGGGCGGGGGCGTTCTTTGAAATGCAAAGCAAGGGGTGACATGGTTTGAAAACATTGTGGACATCACATTTTACATCGCATGTGCAATAGGTGTGATTTTCTCCGCAGCATTGTGTGCTAACGAACGGAAACAGCCTCTGGCATGCAGTAGCAGAAAAAAAGTTTTACTTCCTGTTTGAAACATTCAAAAGCAAAGTTATATGCGGAATTTTTCGTGAACTGCTGCACACCATTATCAGCCTTTAGGCATGTGATTAAAGTACCATGCTCGGCAAGTGTTCCAAGGCATGACGTACTTTCCACTTCTGCTCACAGTCTGTGCAGATACTGGAATATTGATGTCTTTTTACGGCGTGGGCCTCTGTACTGAAAATAACCTTTGTTACACAAAGGAAGCTGGAGGCACGCCAGGGCCCAAGATATAAACGCTTTCTGCTTTTGTTGCTTGTATGGAAACCCGCCGTCACTCCCCAGCCAACAAATTAAATGTAACAAGGGGAAATCGGCGAGCGAGTGTACACCCCGTACATGCACGTAACCATATCATTCAAGGGGCACGACAGGGGAGGGTTGCTGCTAGAGGAAGCCGTAGGCAAGCTGTACTTTTGTCCAATGAAGACGGCGCAAAGACAGAACAGGTTGGAACTTCGTGTAGAAAAGATATAGGGGCAGATTTACAAGCCCCTTGCGCCACTTTTGCGTCACTGTTAACATGGGAAAAGTGACGCAAAAGTGGTGCAAGGGGCTTGTAAATCTGCCCCATAGAGTAGACTTCCGGTTTTGGAGTAACATAGCTGCCAAGGTTTCAAATTGCTATGTGTGACATTTTCATAATTAAAGTGTAATTATGAGTGACATTTCAACGACTATGAGTGACACTTTTTTGCGAGCAAAACTCAAGCAATGAAGCAGGGGAAACATATACATATCAGTAATTACACCCGTTTGAGAAATGATAAACTAAGAAGACTTTAAAACTGGTGCAAATGTGAGCTCAGCCTCACTCGACGAAAAAACATTAGTTAATGCTGAGCCGACCAAAATGAGCTATTGAAGCCACTGCCACTAACTGCGCTGATAACTGTTGAGCACATTTATCACCCTGCCCGCCGCAGCGCTAAAAGTAAAGCTTTATAAAACATTATATAGCAGCATAAGCAACTAGGATTAAAAACCAGTCACTTACTTTTGCCGCAGCTTCCAGCAAGCCTGCTCCTGCACCTGGATAGCCACAATGACTCAGATTGATGGGCCTTCACAATGACGTTCCCCTGCAGCAGCGCCGGACGCCATCCAGACCAAGTCCGCAAGTCAGGAACTCAACTGCACTCACTCCCTCTGCTGTGTCTCGACCTCTCCTCGGGCCCGATTCTGTCCATGAGGCCTGGTCGGCAGTGCTGGGCTGCACTCTCCACGCGCCTCCCCGCCGGCGCGCTACACGCCTCCATTAATTATACCCGCTTCCTGAATCAGGTCGGACCTCTCTTCCAGGACCAGCCAGGAGGTGAGGTCACATGACATTCCCCCGCGGCGCCACAGCCACTAGAACGCAGCGCTGCAACGCACACAGAATTAGTGCCTCGGCGGGGGGGTGTGACGTCAGCGGGTGGGAATTTCCTGCAGCCAGGGCTAGATACATTGTTCTGCGAGCCCTCGGGCCGGCAAGAAGTCTGCAGGCGTGCTAGCAGCCGTTTCAGCGCTGGAGCCTGGAACAGCAGAGTGGCATTAAAATGCGTGACAATCAATTTCAGTGCGGTGATGTGGAACACCGCACTGAAATGCGATAGTGTCACGCTTGATGCGTGACACTTGGCAGGCCTGGAGTAAAGGGCATTTTCAGACCTTATGTGAGCAACAGCAAGAGTTTTAAAATGCACTAGTGAGAGAGGGGCTTTTGCTCCACCAAGCATTTTGGCTGGAGTCCAGATTTGATTGGTCAGATGTTTTGTGCTTCCACTGAAAAAGAGTGCTTGTATTGCACAGTTTGCCTTGTGGCACAACTCATGCTCAATACAGCAGGACTGAGTTGGCTGTAGTGACAAAAAAATGATCACGGCTATAGGTTAGATTTGTTTATTATGAAAAGTCATGACAAAGGCAGCAGGCCTGACTTAGTTATTGTGAAAAGCATATGCTAAAACCAGTAGCTCTTCAAGGGTGGCTTGTTATTACACTGTGGTAAAGCTTGTAGACAGGTATTTTGTTACATGTAATCTTGCAGATTACTATAGTAGACATGGTTTTTAGTGTTGGCTTGCCTCTCTGGGTTTTCCATTTGACAGACCTCTGAAGTAGAAGACTTGCACTTTGATAATACTTGTGAATTCTCGTAGTTGGGTCTGAATATTGCTTTGCAAACTTATTTTCGCTCCAAAATTATAATTTTCTGCCTCTATTTCCGAGGGTCACCCTGCGGGAAAGCTTAAGAAGAATGCAATATGCATGATTAGGGTATAGTGGCAAGCCAATTATAAAGACTACAGGCCTGATTGGTTCAGCAGGAATTTTATGTCAGGGGACATAGGTTTGATCTGTTTATTATGAAACTTTACAACAAGGTCAGTAGCCTGACTTATTTCTTGTGATAAGTGCACAACAAGGTTGGTAGACCTGACTTGTTTCTTGTTATAAGTGTATTTTGGATCTAGTGTTGGTTACCCCTCTAACAATATCCTGAGGGTAGAAAATGTGAACTATGAAAGTCCTTGATAGGCGTTTTAGAAAGGGTTTGTATATTGTTTTTCTATCTCTAATTTTATATATATCTCTAATTTTACAATGTTACACCGGTGGTATGATGATTACCTTGTAGGAAAGCTCATGCTCAGTGCAGTGGGCCTGAGTTGCTTATGGTAACAATTCAGTGATAAAGGCTACAGGTGTTATTGGCTTTTGGGAAAAGTTATGTTATTGGGCCTAGCTGTAATCTTTTCATTACCGAAATTTACAACAAACGCAGCAGGTCTGACTAGTCAGTCAAAATATCTTTATTCAACTGCGGAACGCCATATAGATAAAAGCATTACAAAATCAGTAACATTCTTATAATGCTGCCAAATAAGGCAATACATTTAAAATATCCAAGCCATTAACAGAATGAAGTAAAACATACATTAAAACATCATACTTGTCCTTGTTGGATTACACAATTGCGATAACTAAACATAACTGTGCATGTGAGCTCGTCAACATTTTCAAAAATACAAAGGCTGCTCTGAATGGTACACAATTTAGGGATTTAAGAAAAGGAATCAGAAAACACGTAATAATTCTACTAAAAAATATGCAAATCAATGTAAAGTGCATAGTAGATTGTAATGAGATTTGGTCACTAGGGCGAGGAGGGAGCTTATCATGAAGAGCCCAACTCATTGGGAAATTAAAACAAAAGTGCACATTATCCAGCCTAAAGTGTATCAATAAAAATCTGTGTTGGTTATTAAGCTTGAATCTAACTTAGGGCTCAATATTGGTTATGGTTTTCCCAAATGCATGAGATCTTACAGGTGGTTTAAAAGTTCTCTTTCTTCCCTCGTAACATGCTGGGTATTAAAAGTTTTATCCCAAAACCTGTCATTTTAAACTTTTTAAAGTGGGTTTGTAGATAAGTCTGACCTGCCACGTTCAAGGCACATAGGGGCATATTATCAAGGAATAGCGATATTTATCGCTAACCGCGCTTAGCGCGACTTTGTTTAACGCCGCCTATCGCTGGAAAATATCGCTGAGATAACACCCTATTAACAAGGTTTATCTCCATAGCGATAAAATTTCCAGCGATAGCGGCAAAACGTGAGAATATCGCTGGAAAAGCAGCGATATTCTCGCATTATCGCTAAGGTGGATTCAGCATTAGAATCCACCTCCTATACTTTAAACAGGTAAGTCATCCTCACTAGCAGGTGATAAAATCTAGCGATAAACGCGCTTAGCGCGAGTATTTTATCGCTTCGCCTGCCTTGCTAATAGGGGGTAGTGGTGTTAGCGACTGTTTTCAGTCGCTTTTAGTAGGGAACGCCTTCCTTGCATGTCATTAGCGATAATTATCGCTGACATGCAAGGCGATGTGAATCCCGGCCGCTAACGCCTAAAAGCTGTCGCTAACGCCTGTTAGCGACAGCTTGCTAATAGGGCGATAAAAATATCGCCGCTTTAGCGGCAAAAAGTGCCGCTAAAGCGGCGATAAAGCCCTTGATAATATGCCCCATAGATTTTATTTATTTAAAACATGAACGTCCAATGCTAAGCAATTAGAAATTGCAACTCTTGAGAAGTGAGTCTCCTTTTTTGCCCAAATTGGGATCCACAGACGTATGGGACAGAGTTTAATATTGTGTAGGAATGATTGTCCAAGTTCTACATTGCATATGTAAGAGGAGTAACTTGATGGTAAAGAAAGCAGATGCCTACAAAACCTATTTTCTCCAACTTGAAGATTAATGACACCAGGAAAGCTCCCAAATGCCGATAACTAGAAATAGACACATTTGCTGTTATAAATGGATGGCATAGATTTAATAAGTTTGGCTGCAATATAAACACAAAGTCGGACACTGCACCCATAGATTTAATGAATTGTTGCCTCCTTCTTCACAGTAAATGACGCCAGCTCCTAGAGTAATCAAAGGGCACTTCAAGGTATGAAAATGATTGGACCTTATTGCATGTTTTGATCTTGAGTTTTAATGAACTAGACTTTGTGTACTTTGGGCTGATCACCATAATAAACATTTTCAAAAAGTTGGTACTAAGGTGTAGTTTGTCCATAAATAGCACAAAGGAATCAAACCATTTTTTCAGTCCAGTAGCTGTCCGAGCCATTAATACGGCACCTATTCGTGGCATATTCTATCCATGAGTCATGTTTTTTCCAGCTTATTTATATTCTAAATCAAAAAGTAAAGGCAGCCATGGTACCACCATGGTGAACTCCTTGACCGAACGTAAAACTTAATATTCTCGAACTGAATCAACTGCTTCCTAATACGCAACCCAAATTTTACTTCTCACCCTGAGAGTGACCATAACTCGGTACACTTGTGGCTTAAGGAGGCTGTGGACACCATTTTGCCACTGACCTCCATGCAGTCGCGTAGATTGCACCCCCCGGCGCCTTGGTTCACAGACTCCCTTAAACTGGTAAAAAAACAATGTAAAACACTCCAAAGACAGTGGAGGAAAGGATATGTAGAGGAGCCAAATTGGAATATCTGGCTGCAATGAAATATATAATGCCCTTCGCAAAGAGGCTCGTGCCAAGTACTTAATTGAGATGATTGTTAGCTCTCAACTCTGTCAGAAGACTCTTTTTAAGGTGGTGAAAGAACTCTTGGCGGCTAATAACATCTTGCCCACGTCTTTGCTTTCACAAGACCAGTGCGATGAACTAGCCAGTTTCTTTTTAGAAAAGGTGGACAAGATTCATCGTCAGTTAGCCGTAGAGGCTACACATCAAGAGAGCGGTCCGCATTTGACAACTTCTACGGTTAGCCAGTTGGAAGACTCTCTGACAATGACAAAGCTGGATGTGTCCCCCAGAATTAGGGCTTGGTCTTTGATGGATCTTACGTCCCTAAAGAATATCCTGCAATCCATCATTTCGGGCTCTCCGCTGGACCCCCTCCCACCCGCCACACTCAAAGCACTTAATGACTCGGTGCTTTCCGTCATTATGAAACACCTAAATTCCTCCCTGAGCTCGGGTATCGTTCCTCAGAACTTGAAACATGCTTTGGTTCTCCCCCTCTTAAAAAAGCGGGCCTGGATCCCGCCTGCTGGTCTAATTTCCACCCCATCTCGCTTCTTCCTGCCTTCTCAAAAATTTTGGAAAAACATGTCAACATTCAACTTTCCACCTTCATCGAGACGCATCGACTCCTCCATCCATCACAGTCCGGCTTCAGGACTGTCCAAAGCACGGAGACCGCTCTTCTTGGGGTGACTGAATGTCTCAGACAACATCTGGACTCGGGTGGCATGGCGGCACTCATTCTGCTTGATTTGAGCACAGCGTTCGACACAGTATCTCACTCCATTCTGATCGACAGACTCGAGCCTCAGGCATTGGAGGTCTGGCTCTGGAATGGGTGAGCTCTTTTTTAAGTAATCGCACCTTTCAGTTGTCTTTGGCCGACAACAGATCAAAGATGCTAGGCCTGTCCTATGGAGTCCCTCAGGGCTTGTCTCTAAGCCCTCTGCTCTTTAACATCTACGTCCGCCCTTTAGCAGACGTCATTGTGAAATGCGGGCTCACACTGTTTTCCTACGCTGATGACACTCAGATCATCTTTTCACTTTCGGATGCCCATCGACATGACCCTTCACTGCTTCAAGTTGGCTTAAGGAATATCTCCGTCTGGATGAACCATAATGCACTAAAACTCAATGGAGGAAAAACGGAGATTGTGGTCTTGGGCAACAATCCGGGTCTGTGGGGTCCAAGTCACTGCCCGGCCTCTCTGGGGCCCATACCTTCTCCTTCTAAGAAGGTCAAGAACCTTGGTTTCATAATAGATGACAAACTCTCTCTGAAGTCACAAGTAGCTAAGGTCTTTACCGTGTGTTTCTCAGTCCTTAAATGGCTGAAAAGGATCCTCTGGCTTATACCTTCAGAGGCACAGAGAACTGTCTTCCAGGCCCTGATCACGACCAGATTGGACTACGGCAATGTGCTGTACCTAGGTGCTGACAAGACGTCGATTAGACACCTTCAGACCATTCAGAACGCTGCTGCCCGACTAATATTCCATCTACTGAGACATGCCTCGGCTTCACCGCTGCTTAAGGAGCTTCCCTGGCTTAAGATTTCAAAATGCATTGAATTTAAGGCACTTTGCTACATGTTCTAGGCCAAACATGGCCTGGCTCCCGCATACATTCAAGGAGTGCTAATTCCATATGTGCCTACGCGTTTGTTGAGGTCTGCCAGCCTAGCTTTGTTCACCACGCCGAGGTTCCGCTTAATCCATATCAAAGGTCGCTCCTTTTCCTGTCTCGGCCCCAAGCTGTGGAATTCTCTCCCTACCTCCATTAGGAACTGTAACTCCTTGATGACGTTTCGCAAGAATTTGAAAACTTGGCTCTTCTAGCTATTGGCTGAGTTCCTCACAGTCGGCAACTATCCTGCGCCGGGAAATCCCTTGGGTTAGCTGTGCGCATTACAAGTTCATTAAATAAATTCAATAAACGTAAAGGGTTCGGCACATTCACCCTGTACCCATATCCGATTGTTGCAGAAAGATTCATATGAAGTTGTCTCAGAAAGTTGACAATACAAGACTCAACACCTAGAGAAGGCATTACTCACCACAACTTGGATCTGTTGGCACAGTTGAAAGTTGAACTTAAGTCCATAAAGACCAGATGTATGGCTTAACAGTGGTATATTTACTTATCAAAAGTTGCAAATGAGGACACTGTTAAATGGTAGCATGCCTAATCTGACACCCAATTGAATATCTGAAATAATATTTTTGTTTGCCCACTGAACTAATCTACATCTTAATCGATCAGCGAAATTATTTGAGAACACCTGGGGTCATCTTGTGCTTCCTTCTTCAAAACTGGCACAATTATTGAAAACAAAGTATGACTTCATTGGCAGACTTAAGTATAGAGAGGCCCTCAACATATACCACAGCGCTGCTTTCTTTGCTGCTAAACTCAATAGGGCTGCAAACTCAGCTAAAGAAATGTTTTAGATTGTAAATTCAATGCCAGCCCCTTTCTGCCAACAATTTGGAGGTGGTCCCCTTTGCAGTTCATTGTAATAAACTGACTAGCTTGTTTTCAAACTAAAATCCTAAACATTTATGGGTCCTTTTCTACCCAAGCGTGAAACTTCTGGAGGTCTTCAAGCCCAATGAAGAATCTATGGGTCTGTTTTGTTGACAAGTTATGTTTCGAACCGTGTCAGACCTGTCAGCCTTAGAGTGGTCTTCCCCCAAATGTTTTTCATACGTACCTCCATTTTTGTGATTAAATGTGTTTTTGTTGGCCTTAGGACTCTGTGCTCTTTACCACTGTTAACCAATGCTAAAGTGCTTGTGCTCACTCCCCTAAGCAGGGTTTGATTGGCTTGGCATATTTAATTTAATTATAAGTCCCTTGTAGAATAGTATACCATATACCAAGGGCTGTAAATTAAATGCTACTAGTGGGCCTGCATCACTTATTGTGCCGCCCACTTAAGTAGCAACCTAAAACATGTCCCAGGCTTGCCATTGCAGCCTGAATGCAGTTTTTAATTGCCAATTTGACTTGGCAATATAACCCTCTTGCCAAGCCCTAAACTCCCTTTGTATTGCATATAAGCCACCACTAAGATAGGCCCCAGGTAGCTCATAGGACAGAGTGCATTGTAATTAAAAGTTTGAAAATTTACTTTTACATTTTACATGTCCCAGTAGTGAAAAATTCCTACATATAATAAGTGTTATTTTTTGATTGAGACCAAGTAGACAGTTCATGTTTAGTATCTATGAAATTATGAGAAAAAATCCTCTTTATTTCTAAAGTCGGATTTTTAATTACAAGAAACTGGCACTTTTTGAAATTTGGCATTTTCCTGCCCTTAGCCATTTTGTGCCTGCCCCCTGTCTTGGGTTACATGACTGGGTGTAACTGACAGTTTGACTTTGTGAATTCCTCCAAGAGAGTCACACAATAGATGGATTAAATGTGCCTGAATGGGCCATCTACTGGCAGAATAGGGGGTGGAGCTGAGCACAGCCCCACTTGCTACTGAATAGGCTGTACTCTGCCTTCACACAAAGGACCTTCACCTCCATACTGCCACTGCAGCCAGCTTGAAGCCAGGCAGGGGAGTCAGGAAATTCCATGCACTTCAAAGAAACGTTCTGGAAGCTTTTCCTACCTTCCAGAGGGAAGGACACCCGCTATAAAAATAGGACCCTCAGACCCATTCTTCAGTTCACTCCTGAACCTGCTTAATGACTCTTAGAGGACTGCTTGCTGCTGTCACCTGTTGTTCACTCTTCAAGTCTGCTTTGCTGTACCTGGAAGGACTACTTTGATGCCTGGAGCCTGCCTTGAATCCTCAGAGGCCAGCCATGCTGTTTGAGCCCTGAATCTTCACCTGCGTCCAGGACTGCCAGAGTGAATCCAAGGGCTAGTTTGCTGGCCTCCTTTTCAGAGCCACAGGGGCACAAACGTTTGCACCATCTTGAACCCGCACCTGGACCCAGCCTGAGTGAGTCTTGAACCAAGTGGTGTCCCACCAGTCCTGGACCCTTGGTTGTGGTGCTAGAGTTGCCCAGATGGCCAAAACTGAGGACTTAAAAATGTTTTGGCATAAAACTGCTCTGTGAACCAGGAGGACCAGTGACCAACCTGCTCGCCTATCTGCCCGAGTTGCATCTCTGGTTGGATTGACTTTGCGGCTTTTCCTGCTACGTTCTTCTCTGCAAAAGACACACAATTGATGGACGGAATGCAGAACAAATCAAAACATTCACCCCCAGTCAAGAGATCTGGGTTAAATCCATCATTCTTTTGCTCACCATGCCACCCCAGTTTAGACCTGGCCATATGCAAATCAGTCTTGACCCTGTGCCTCATGGGAACAGTCCAGGCCGAACTGCCAAGCCAGGTCCTCCCTGGACCGGAAACAAGCATCCTAGGACCGGTTTCGGGGTTTCACCCCTCTTCAGCCAGGATAGCTTGATTCCAGTGACACAGTGAGCCCAGGACCCACGTCTGGGCATACCTGGCGCACGTAGTGCGAGAAAGCAAAAGACACACAATTGATGGACGGAATGCAGAACAAATAAAAACATTCACCCCCAGTCAAGAGATCTGGGTTAAATCCTTCATTCTTTTGCTCACCATGCCACCCCAGTTTAGACCTGACCATATGCAAATCAGTCTGGGAACAGTCCAGCCCGAACTGCCAAGCCAGGTCCTCCCTGGACCGGAAACAAGCATCCTAGGACCGGTTTCGGGGTTTCACCCCTCTTCAGCCAGGATAGCTTGATTCCAGTGGCACAGTGAGCCCAGGACCCACGTGTGGGCATACCTGGCGCACGTGGGGCGAGAAAGCAAAAGACACACAATTGATGGACGGAATGCAGAACAAATCAAAACATTCACCCCCAGTCAAGAGATCTGGGTTAAATCCATCATTCTTTTGCTCACCATGCCACCCCAGTTTAGACCTGGCCATATGCAAAACAGTCTTGACCCTGTGCCTCATGGGAACAGTCCAGCCCGAACTGCCAAGCCAGGTCCTCCCTGGACCGGAAACAAGCATCCTAGGACCGGTTTCGGGGTTTCATCCCTCTTCAGCCAGGATAGCTTGATTCCAGTGGCACAGTGAGCCCAGGACCCACTTCTGGGCATACCTGGCGCACGTAGGGCGAGAAAACAAAAGACACACAATTGATGGACGGAATGCAAAACAAATCAAAACATTCACCCCCAGTCAAGAGATCTGGGTTAAATCCATCATTCTTTTGCTCACCATGCCACCCCAGTTTAGACCTGGCCATATGCAAATCAGTCTTGACCCTGTGCCTCATGGGAACAGTCCAGCCCGAACTGCCAAGCCAGGTCCTCCCTGGACTGGAAACAAGCATCCTAGGACCGGTTTCGGGGTTTCACCCCTCTTCAGCCAGGATAGCTTGATTCCAGTGGCACAGTGAGCCCAGGACCCACGTCTGGGCATACCTGGCGCACGTAGGGCGAGAAAGCAAAAGACACACAATTGATGGACGGAATGCAGAACAAATCAAAACATTCACCCCCAGTCAAGAGATCTGGGTTAAATCCATCATTTTTTTGCTCACCATGTCACCCCAGTTTAGACCTGGCCATATGCAAATCAGTCTTGACCCTGTGCCTCATGGGAACAGTCCAGCCCGAACTGCCAAGCCAGGTCCTCCCTGGACTGGGAACAAGCATCCTAGGACCGGTTTCAGGGTTTCACCCCTCTTCAGCCAGGATAGCTTGATTCCAGTTGCACAGTGAGCCCAGGACCCACGTCTGGGCATACCTGGCGCACGTAGGGCGAGAAAGCAAAAGACACACAATTGATGGACGGAATGCAGAACAAATCAAAACATTCACCCCCAGTCAAGAGATCTGGGTTAAATCCATCATTCTTTTGCTCACCATGCCACCCCAATTTAGACCTGGCCATCTGCAAATCAGTCTTGGCCCTGTGCCTCATGGGAACAGTCCAGCCCGAACTGCCAAGCCAGGTCCTCCATGGACCGGAAACAAGCATCCTAGGACCGGTTTCGGGGTTTCACCCCTCTTCAGCCAGGATAGCTTGATTCCAGTGGCACAGTGATCCCAGGACCCATGTCTGGGCATACCTGGCGCACGTAGGGCGAGAAAGCAAAAGACACACAATTGATGGATGGAATGCAGAACAAATCAAAACATTCACCCCCAGTCAAGAGATCTGGGTTAAATCCATCATTCTTTTGCTCACCATGCCACCCCAGTTTAGACCTGGCCATATGCAAATCAGTCTTGACCCTGTGCCTCATGGGAACAGTCCAGCCCGAACTGCCAAGCCAGGTCCTCCCTGGACCGGAAACAAGCATCCTAGGACCGGTTTCGGGGTTTCACCCCTCTTCAGCCAAGATAGCTTGATTCCAGTTGCACAGTGAGCTCAGGACCCACGTCTGGGCATACCTGGCGCACGTAGGGCGAGAAAGCAAAAGACACACAATTGATGGACGGAATGCAGAACAAATCAAAACATTCACACCCAGTCAAGAGATCTGGGTTAAATCCATCATTCTTTTGCTCACCATGCCATCTCAGTTTAGACCTGGCCATATGCAAATCAGTCTTGACCCTGTGCCTCATGAACAATGGATTTAACCCAGATCTTTTGACTGGGGGAGAATGTTTGCATTGTCAGCATTCCGGCCATCATTTGTTTGCTGTAACGTTCTTCTCTGCAGCACCAAATACGGTTCAGCAGTCCTTTGTCAAAGGGGTATCCGAGCCCCTGGAATTGTCTTTAGCTTCAGCCCTATGCCTCGTCCTGCTGGAGATTTTCGACTTCCAGAAAAGAGACTAAGGGCTTGATTTAGATTTTGGCGGCCCTGGTCCTGTCGCCACTTTTTCGGCGGTTTCTCCGGCCACCTGTTAGGCAGTCCGCCTTCTCTACTTAGATGCTGGTGGTTCGACGGATGAAAGATCATGAGAGTGCTGCCAACTTCGCCAGGTATCTTCACCGCGTCGATGGTGCAATAGGCAAAAGTGGCTGTCAGGGGTCGGACCTCCAGTGTGTCCGCCGAGCCAATCACGATGTGCCTTCCCACCGATGTGACTGTGGCTGCAAAACCTCCACACCTGAGTTGGTGGATTGGAACCAATATATGGCAGAAACTCACCTTTTCACACTTTCACACTTCCTTTTTTACCATGGACCCATTCTTCCAAGTCCTGCTGCTGCTGCTGCTTGATGACGAACAAAATCAACAACGTTGTGGACGTAATCGATGGTAAGCTCCACTTTTACATATTACCTTTTGACCTGTCTGTTAACAGTTGCACTGGGCTCATACATTTTTAAATCTCTCTTACAAGCAATAGCATACCAATGTGCCTGGCATATGTATGTAATGTTGACGTTTATGAAATTTAAAGAAACACACCTGTATGATCACATTGTATGTGTAAAAGTAGTGCAAGCTGCCTTCAAACAAATAGATACTTGCACAAAAAAGGATATTAAATCAAAAATCAAAAAGTCACCTTACAGGTGTGTTTAAATACATTTCGGAAATTGTCACAAATAAAAACATATGCAACACACATTATTGGGGTAAGTGCAATGTAACACGATGTAGAAATTGCACCAACAAGGGGCCCGATTCACAGAACTAACTTAAGACAAAATCCTAAACTTACTACCATTTTGGTATTCACAGAAGGCACTTACTCATTTTGGTATTCACAGAAGGCACTTACTCATCAATGAGTAAGTGCCTTCTGTGAATACCAAAATGAGTAAGTTACTCAAAATGAGTAAGTTACTCAAAATGAGTAAGTAAGTGTCTTCTGTGAATACCAAAATGAGTAAGTGCCTTCTGTGAATACCAAAATGGTAGTAAGTTTAGGATTTTGTCTTAAGTTAGTTCTGTGAATCGGGCCCAAGGTGTAAACTTAGGGGCATATTAGCAAGACCCACGTTAAAATTATCGCCATTTTAGCGGCAGGAAACTGCCGCTAAAGCGGCGATAATGGGCTTGCTAATATGCGTTATGGAATTCCAATAGAAGCCCAGGTTAGATGTCCTGCACATCTAACCTGGGCTTCTATTGGAATTCCATAACGCATATTAGCAAGCCCATTATCGCCGTTTTAGCGGCAGTTTCCTGCCGCTAAAACGGCGATAATTTTAACGTGGGTCTTGCTAATATGCCCCAAAATCTTATAAATTACCAGTGAAATCAATGTCAGTCCCAGATTTGAAGTATTCAACATATACATCCATGCAACATTTCCCCTTATCTAGTGCAAGTCCTGTACTCTATCCAATTTCAATAGTCACAATATTTTATAAGGTGTAATGCATATGTGCTCATACTGACCAGTAATCAAGGTGATACAAACACACCTATAGTAATTTAAACATCAATTAGTCGATGCAAGTGACTATTACTATGATGAATGCCCGCACCTAAATTCAAATGACCATCACATACAATGCGTTTCACAAAGTAGACATTATAAAATCAGTTGTATTACCTGCCATCATGGTAAAGAAAAAAACGACTTCACATTTTAGCCAGAAACATTGCTAGGAATGAAAGAATTACAAAGGAAAATTAATGCCAGGACTAATTTGGTAAAATCAAAATGATGGATTTATTCCAAACAATGAGATAAGTCTCTCAATATACTTCAAAAGTCAAATGGCAGTCCACAACGTTTCAAAGTCCTGTGCACTGTTCTGCAGTGACACAAAGCTTGCCTCCAAATTCACTGCCAAAGGGAACCTCCTCTGGAAGGGGCATCTGGTGGGCAGAACAGGCACCTCAAAGATCTTACTTTGGAGGGCGGGTTTGGGTTTTGGAGGGGTGGGCTTGGGTTTGGTGGGGGGGTTTGCATTTGAGAGTGGTACTTTTGGTTTTAGTAGGGATGATTTCTGTTTTGGGAGGGGTGGGTTGGGGAGTGGAAGGGGTAGCTTTGCGTTTGGAGGGGTGGTTTGGGCTATGGAAGGGGTTAAGGCAAGGGCAAACAACAAATTCTCTTGGGGAAAATAGGTAGGATGTTTGGCAGAGAGTTGGGTTTAGGAGATAGAGTGGCAGTGGCTGATGTGCATTTGTCTGTTGAGGGTGCAGGTGCCTGTGAGTCTGGTGCATGTTGTGTACATTTCAGGGTTTTGCTTCCTAGGTGTCTGTTGTTTGGGTGAGTGTGGGTGTTTGTGTTTTGTGGGTGTGCTTTCTAATGTATGTGTATGTGTGGATGGGTGTGATGTGGAAGTGCTGGGTGTGGTGGTGGTGCATGTGGATGTGGTAGTGAATGTGGGTGTGGTGGTGGGTGCGGTATCTGTGGGTATGCTGGTGGTGGGGGTGGGACATGGGTGTGTTGTGGTGGGTGCATTGTGTGTGTGTGTGTACTGGTGGTGTATGTGATTGTGGTGGTAGGTGCAGTGCCTGTGAGTGTTCTGGTGGTGGGGTGGTGCCTGTGTGTTTGGTGGTGAGCTGGGTGTCTGTTGGTGTGCTTGTGGTGCTAGTGCATGTGGGTGTGGTGGTGGGTGCGGTGTCTGTGGGTGTGCTGGTGGTGGGGGTATGTGTGTGTGGTGGTGGGGTGGTATCTGTGGGTGTGCTGGAGGTGGGGGTGGTGCATGTGGGTGTGGTGTCTGTGGGTATGCTGGTGTTGGTGCATGTGGGTGTGGTGTCTGTAAGTTTGGGTGTGTGCCTGTATTTTCTTCTGTCTCTGTGTTTATGTGTGTGTGTGTGTGCTGCTTGTGTGTGTTGGAGTGGGTGCATGCAAAGGTGTGAGTGTGCTTTGGACAGGGCTGGGAATACAAAACTGGGATGAGGAAGGGGCGGGATGTGGGGCACATGGTTGGGATGGTTGGAAGGTTGTGGTCAGCGGGGAGGCCAGACCTTGAAAAGACCACTGTAGGCCAGACATACCACTGTGAATGCCTTACAGGTAAGGTAGCATTTGTTGCATATGGCAGCTAAGCCCCTGGATGGCATTCAGGAGTGTAGTGTGGCCTACAGCAATGCTGTGGAGGAGGTCAATAGCCTCCTCACTCAGCTCAGCTGGGGGGTCAGGGGCAGGGGGTGTGGTGCCTGTGGCAAAAAAGACCCCAGCCCTTTTAGGGACAGCAGGGTTGGCCAACTGTGGGGGAGCAGGAAGGAGAGTAGAGATGGATATCTGGGTGGCAGACAAGGATGCGTGTGTAACTGGAACAGTAGGGTCCGCCACCACTAGGGACTGGTCGCTTGGGGAGGTCTCCAAAGAAGATGTCGAGCTGGTGGCCTTCATGCCAGTCCCCTCTCCCTCCATGGCACTGTGTCCCTCAGTGTTGGTGGTCTCACCAGTTGAGACACAGTGGCCAGCTGCTACCCCGCCTACGTGGACAATGTATCTTTTGCCTGCTCTGGATGATGCTGAAAATACATATATATTAGCTTTATTGTAGCTGTGTGAATAGAATCGATCAATAACTTTGAGCACAACACATTTTCCTAGTCTCCATATTGCATCTGCTACAAGGTTCACAAACATTGGCTCTTTGCATCATCATCTCATACATGTAGGAAACATCTTCTAAAACCATTTGGTCACAGTTTTATAATTCACCATGATAGCTCCTACATCATATATGATCTTGTCTCTTAACCATATCCATTTCTCCAAAGGAACTATGGAAGACATCTGAATGTTTGGCCTTTGTTCTCCAGAATAGCGAACTAATGTCACCAAGAAGGATCTACACCAAAAATATCTTTAGACACTGTGTGTACAAGGTCAAAAAAGCTGCATTAATGACACACTAAAAGTAAAATATGAATCAATGTGTGTCAACAAACTCTGCAATGTTGCACCAATATTTGTAGAAACTGAAACCTCTCTCCTTTGTTTGGCCATTTCACAATTATATGGTTTCAGTACTGAAATAGCTTATCAATGTATCACACACTATGTATTTACTTATGCTGGTGAAGAAATGTAGACATATTGTTATTGTGAATTGGCAAATTACTCCAATAGCATAAGTAAATACATATGGCTTGATGCATTTCTAATCCACTTTAGTACAGAGCAACTACTTATTCACATTTGACTCCAAAATATCTCAAATTATTTCAAGATTGTCTCACCATTGTGAAATTGTTGAACTAGATATGGTGGCATTTCCCTTAGGCAAAAAGTGGTACCACATCACAGTAAATATCACATATGACATCCACATCAAAGAATCAAATGAAATTCACAAGATAAAACAGATCATGCCTTGATGCATTTCATCATTTTCCAAATGAGTCATGAGCTGGACATGATTTTGAGTCTTCAAGATGGGAAACTCCAACATATATGTGATGGAAAACGCAATCTGCCAAAATTCCTTCAAGTATCCCATTTTTCTCAATCATTGAGTTCTCATCTGGACAAAACAAAGGACATTGAAAAATGGTTTGGGGTATGTGTTACTCTGTCACCCTTGTGTACACATTCCTGTCTGTGTTTCTACAAAAATGGTATGCCTATCACAAGTATTTGTAAAAAAAATACTTTGGCTTACAAACACTCTTTTGAAGGAGTAAGACATCATGCAAATCTGGCGCTTTTATCATGTATGAATCAGTATATCTGATGCTAAACACAATTAGGATATGTGTAGACTCCAAAATGTAGCCATTAATTCTGGTGTGGCTAGTGATTTTGGCTCACATGTTCACTCTTGTTTGTGCAAAATCCCATTTTACCAAGGTGACATTTGGAGCATCCACTTCATCATAAGTGCATAGGGGCACATGCATCAAGGTAGGCTTTTGCGATTCCTTAATTGCGATTATTAAGGAATCGCAATTAAGGAATCGCAAAAGCCTATGCATGTAGGAATCGCTATAAAAATAGCGATTCCTAAACATTTCTTAATTGCGACTCGCAAATTGCGACTCGCAATTAAGGAATGCCGTCCCATTCATTCCTATGGGCCTACAGGCCCATAGGAATGAATTGGAGATTGCATGCGCAATTTGCGAGTACCAGTAGGTACTCGCAAATTGCTCATGCAATTTCAGGGTGCAAGGGTGTCAAAATGACACCCTGTTGCACCCCTGAAATTGCGATGTGCACCCATGTTGTGCACACACATGCCCCAAGGGCATGTGTGTGTGTAACCTAAAACTTTAAAAAATGCATTTTAGCGCATTTTTCAAAGTTTTTGCAAATTACAGACAAGTTTGATTTGTCTGTAATTTGCGGTCCCAAATAGCGAAATCGCTATTTGAAAGTGCTTCTAGCATTGCATTTAAGGAATCGCAAATTGCGATTCCTTAAATGCAATCACAATTAGGAATTCGCAAATAATTGCGAATTCTTAAATTGCGCATAGGAAACTACTTTCATGCATCTCCAAAGGCCAATTTGCGATCGCAAACGGCCGATTTTTGCGAATCGCACCGTTTGCGATCGCAAAAACCTTTGATGCATGTGCCCCATAGTATGCTATGTCACATGTAATTGGTCTACCAATACATCATCCACAATAGTGAAGGAGGATCACACCTGACATAACAAAGACTAGTGGCCTGTTTGGTACAACTGTCCCTCATGACATCAAACAACCTGATGCATATGTGTAGTTTAGGCAGCCATGTAGCCATGTGTCTGATCAGAACAGTCGTTGGGTAGTGAACAGGAATCAGGTGGGATCCTTTCCAACAAATTAATAGACAAGGCACATCCTCATACACATTGTGCAAAAGTTACACCTTCAAGAACTCTTCTTGTGCGTTGGCTCTCAACTGCCAATCAAGCTGGGGATAGGCCACCTCAAAAATACTGGCCATTAGGGGGGACAGGGTGCGGCGCACGTGCTTACCATGTTGGGAGGACTGCCCAAGCTGGACTTCAGCTGACTTTCTGGTCCAGCGTCATAGGTCCTCCAACCTCTTCCTGCAATGGAGGCTGTGCCGCTTGTAGACCCCCAAGTCAGATGGGTGTTGACCTGTATGAATACAAGAAATGTAAGAAAAAAATGGCTTTGTGACTTTTTGTTTGTCTGTATTGATGTAACACAATTATACTACATCTGTCACAAGCATGACTCATAAGTTACCATACAACATGTGTATGTTCACATGCTGACCAAAACAAATATATTAAAAAGGACTTTTTTAGTGACCTGTTGACTACAGGTACAAGTGTTAGTCCTTATCATCTCCTTAACTTACTAATCCAGGCCAGTGACATCATCTAGCCCAGGGGGCTCCTACATTTTCTGTGATGTGAGCTACTTCTGATCAGTGCAAAACATTATGAACTACTGAAGGCTAAATAACTTGAGCATTGTTACCAGACACCCTCACAGCTAGGTTCATTGACTTGATGCCTATAGCCCATAGAGACAGATTTATGGTTTGAACTACATATATGACTGAGGGCACTGTGAAAGGGCTGCCATGTGTGTCAGTGAGAGCGTGCTCTTTGGGGATATATGAACATTTGTACGTATGAATGGGATATATTTGTATGGGTGACAGAGTCTGTGTGGTATGTACTTGTAGCACAGGACACACCTTTTGCCATAGGTGGCACCAATACATGGAGGACACAAACATACAATTGCATGTCCTTTTGAATTGGGGGAATGTAAAAGTGCAGAGAAAATATTCTACCAAACACTTCATATCATGGAGCATTTTTCTGCACTTTAAAATTCCCACATGTAAAAAAAGAACTGCATCTTGCATAAATACTTATGGCACAGTGATTACTGGCCACTGGGAGTAAGGGGTCTACAGTTTGAAAATAAAACACTTGGAAATGGGAGTAAAATGAAAGGAAGTGTTAGATGAAGAAGTTAGGTAATTCTCCATTTCAATTCTCATCAATTTAAAAGCATTCAGGGGCATATTTTTGCCCACACCTTCCAAACCTCAGTGCTTCAGTTGTTTGCCACTGTGACTCACCCCCAGCCTGGCCCATGATAATCAATCAATCAATCCCTAGTATTTGTATAGCGCAGCACTGTCACCCTAAGGGTATTGGGGCGCTGGGGCTGCCGTGTCTCAGTCGAAAATCTAGGTCCGGGGTCTCTTTCTGAAGTCTGCCAGAGAGGGTTCTGTTCAGAGGTGGAGTGGCAGGATGTTCCAGGTCTTGGCTGCAATGTAGGAGAAGGCGTGGCCCCCGCTGCAGCTGCAATGGATGCGGGGGGTGTGTGCGAGGGTGAGCGAGGCAGAGCGCAGGTGTCTTGCGGGAAGTGGAAGCCTAGTTGATGGTTGATGTAGGAAGGTCCTTGGTTGTGTAGAGCTTTGCATGCGAGCGTGAGTATCTTGAACTGGCACCTCTTCTGAATCAGTATCTAATGGAGGTGTCTGAGGTGATGCTAGTCTGTTTAGGGAGGTTCAGGATGAGTCTGGCTGCAGTGTTTTGTGTGGTTTGGAGTCTTTTGAGGAGCTGGGTGGAAATTCCGGCATAGAGAGTGTTGCCATAGTTGAGGAGGATGGTGACAGTCTTTCTGGTGTTGGTTGGGATCCAGCTGAAGATTCCGCAGAGCATGCAACTGGTGTGGAAGCAGGAGGAGGCGACTGAGTTGACGTGTCGTTTCATGGTCAGTTGGCTGTTGAGGATGATGCTGAGGTTGCGGGTGTGATCTGTCAGAGCAGGTGTTAGTCCGAAATCTGATTATTGTCAGGCCCTGCCTTCTGAAGCCTGATGATCATGATGTCAAATTAACAGAGCCTCCCCTTAACTTTTATATGAAAAAATGTCCTTGTGCCCATCTAATAACTGACCTCAAGGCTGTGTGCTACTCTGAAAGGGTGTGGGAGCTACTGGTAGCTCCCAATCAACTGTTTGGAGACCTCTGATCTAGGCTGAGTGATTTGTCGGATGATACACATAGCAAACATCATTTTCATTTGATTTGTAAAGAAAACATATACATGTACAGTTGCAAAGACTATATAATGTGTTTTCTAATTTAAATGATGTGAGTATTCTACATTTTGTATGTAATTTAAACATATACATAGATATATCGCTGCATACACACCAAATAAAATCTAGGGCTTCAAACACACCACACATACTAATGTTGTTGTTTTTTAACATTGTAAAGTGCTTACAAATTCCCAACATCATTGTCCTAGGTAAGGAACAAAATATATGATACTTCACATCAATCACTACTTTTTACTCAGGAACTCAAAGGGAAATTGTAGCCTGGGTTAATGGAAAAGAAACAGTTAGACAGATTCACATACATATTTCAAACATGTACATGTTCCTCTGGTGAGCCATAGA
This sequence comes from Calotriton arnoldi, assembly GCA_963921515.1. Lineage (NCBI taxonomy): Eukaryota > Metazoa > Chordata > Amphibia > Caudata > Salamandridae > Calotriton > Calotriton arnoldi. The sequence continues at coordinate 76,585 of CAWUFW010015867.1, read as the reverse complement.
GCTGGCCATACAGGGATAGGATAGGACCTTCTTTTCCAGCAACTCCAGCACCTCTGGAGAGAAGGCAGGGGCCTCTCACTTGTTTGACCTGGCATTGTTGCTCCCAGAAGTCACAAACAGCAGCAAAAGTGGAGGAGGTCTTTATGGCTGCAGTGTTAGGAAGCAAGTGAGCTTTTTTAAAACCGCCGCGTACATGTACGCGATGTACGCAGTCGTCAATGGAGACGAATGCAGTCATTGGCCTTCGTACATTGCTTTCACACATGTTAGCCTATGGCAGTGTCCGTCGTAAAGTTGAACACCCACTACGAAACCACATATATTTTTAGCACAACATTACATTTGTGTTAATAATCACAAATAATTTATGTGGAAAATGTAAAAATATTCACAGTTCTTCCAATGCAGACATTTGAACCCTGGGAGAGTGAGGAGACAACAGCCTCAAGTGTGCCATCCGTTTCCAGACCATACCACCATGGAAAAGTTCAGATTGAATAGGCAAACTATACTGGATTTATTTTATCAGCTGGAGCCAGATCTTCTGCCTCACAGCAGAAATCCCATATCTATTACACCAGTTGTCAAACTCATTACAGTACTTCATTTTGTGGCCACAGGATCATTCCAATACACTGTGGCAGTATCTGGTGGAATGTCACAACCAACTTTCAGTGGTGTGCTACAAGACGTTCTTTCGTCAATGATGAGACACATCAACAGCTTCATCCAGTTTCCACGACATGAGGATTTTGTGAATGTGAAGGGTGATTTCTAGGGTTTGGCCTATCACATGTGGACGGAGCAAATGATTGCACACATATTGCCTTAGTGCCACCACACGCCAGGGAACAAGACTACCAGAATCAGAAGCACTTCAATTCAATCAATGCACATACTGTCTATTTAGCTGATTTGTACATCACAAGTGTCTGTGCGCATTGTCCCGGATCAGTCCCGGAACATGATTCCTTTGTATTATGGAACAGCAGCATAACCCTGCAAATGTAACAACTTGGATGTGAGAGGGCCTGGCTTGCTGGTAAGTACAATCTGACATAATATGGTTGGGTGATTTCAAGGTGAATCATCTGAAATAGTGTTACATATCTTGCCTCTTCTCTTTTTTTCCATTTAGTAGACTTAGCTTATCCTAACCGACCATGGTTATTGGCATGGCTGAGGAACCCAACAATGCCAGGGAAGACCACTTCTATAAGGCCCATGGAAGAACACAGAGGCTAGTGGAGCAGGCTTACGGTCCCCTAAAGGCCAGATTTAGCTGCCTGGACAAGACTGGTGGAGCCCTCCTCTAATCACCCAATAAGCTGTGCAAAATCACCATGGCCTGCTGCATGCTGCACAGCACAGCCCTGTGACAGAACATCCCTTACATCGCAGAGGATGGAGACCATGAAGAGCCACTGGGTGAGGATCTTGAAATGCTAAATGAAGATGATAGTGGTGAGGAGGAAGGAGCTGACTTACGTCTGGATGTCATTGACAGCTTCTTCACATGATTGTAAGTATCTCTTTACATACTATCACATTAACTGTTAAACCAACTTTTGATGTATAGAAGAAAAAAGTATGTGCCGGACAATGTTTTAGGAAGGGCAAGTTAAGGGAAATCCAGTCCACAGGTCTTTGTTGATCAAAGTTTTGATACATTGACTTTTGTGCTCATTGTCACTGTTTATCTCTGATTGCATATTTGAAAATGTGTCCTCAAAAAGAAGGCTTTGTAATGTGTCTATTTTATTATGTTTCATTACTCATCTTTTTGTTTTAGTCTGTTTTAGGTATATTCACCATGTCATTTTCATTTCGACATTTCAAAGTTGTGACATTTGCAGTTAGATTGTGCTGTTTCAAAGTACAAAGGGGCCATGGGTTGTTCCTGTGGAAGACACACACAGACTTTGGGGCATATTCTCAAGGACCCATCGCCGAGTTAGCAGCACTTTATCGCAGCCAAAGTGGCGATAAATTCATCGCACCATTCACAAGCTGGTGCTAACAGACCACCTGCGAAAGCAGCCGCAAAAAACATCACCATGGATGACACCGGCAACTAACGCTAATGAGATGCAGAGTAGGCGTTCCCGTGCAAAAACCCACGAAATCACTACTCTGCAACATTCCCAACGACCAGCCAGATCGGCAATAAGATTCAAAAACATGTGATAAGGTGCGTTAGCAGCAGGGATTCAACACCTGCTCCTACCTGGTACTAGAGCGGATGACAACCTGCACCATAAAAGGGAGCCCAGCCCACAGCCACACCAGAAGAACAACAGATGCCATGGAGCTACTGATCATGCAGCTCGGAGCCCCAAGAGGGCCACAACACCCACTGCCATCATCCCCAGGCCCCCCCCCCAGGATCTTTCCCCCAGGATCCCCCTCGGGAGTACCACAGAGGCAGCGCAGACAAAGACACCGGACCTTCCGAAACGCACCAGCCTCCAAGACTTAACGCCAGAGGAAGTAATCGCCCACTACAAGCTCAAAAGGACAACCATCCTCCGCATCCTGACCATCATTGCCCACAGGCTGACGGTACCAACACAGCGGAGAACCAACATCCCTCCGCAGACAAAGCTGCTGGCCGTGCTGCACCTGTTGGCCTCTGGGCCCTTCCAACCAACAACTGCCATAGTCGGAGGAGTCTCACAGCCAGCCCTGTCAAAGTTCCTCACACCTGTCTTGGATGCCATCATCAGCTTGGTACCTCAGCAACTTTACTTCCCACACACTGCGTAGGAACAGCAGGAGATCAAGCAAGGCTTCTACGCCATAGCTGGCTTCCCGCACGTGTTGGGGGCAATTGACTGCACACATGTACTCCTCGTGCACCCTGCCGCCACTGCACACAATTACTGCAACCGAAAGCACACGCATTCCATCAATGTGCAGGCAATAGTGGACCACCGGGGTCTCTTCACCAATGTCGTCGCCAACTACCCAGGCAGTGTGCATGATTCCTTCATCTTCCGACAGTCCATCATCAACCAGCGCTTCCAGGATGACACCTATGGAAATGCACTGCTCGTCGGTAAGTACCAACGGAACACACCACACACCTCAACACCACAATCAGACAACTCACAACTCTGGGAATGCACACGTCACAAAATCACATACAACATGACAACCAACATCCCCACATTCCAAACACGACAACACAACTTACTGTGGCAACCTGGGCTGGCCATCTACACAAGCCATCAACCGCATGGCACCTCAGCCACACATTAGCAGAATGTGGGGAGAGGTGGGAACCTGGCATGTGCAAAGGAGGCAAGTGACCCATGAATGTGAATGTACACAATGCCAAGTGTGGCGTGGATGCGCTGGACAGACTGCAGTATGCAGACCACAGACACTTCCATGTCGACATACACTGCTGGTGTTTGCAGTGTACTGGACAGTGGACGCAACCATGTCACCTCAGGCAGTGGGGGAGACCTGGGACTTGTAGCTGTGTCGCACCCCCCTGTAGGCGTTGCCGGAGTGGGCTGGCATACGACAGTCCAGCGCAGGGGTGTGGATGATCACCCCGGGGCTCTGGGCGTGGTTAAGTGTTGGGCTTGCCAATGAAGTACCTAAGGCGTGTGTCTCTGTTGTAGTGTCGGTGCCACCCGTCCCGCAATGGACAATGTTGCGATGTAGCATGCCCCCGGAGTGCGGGCTCGGCCGAAGGGATAAATGTATGAGCGCAAGCCCGCTCAAGTTCTGGGATCATACATGCCAACTGTTGTGTGTGTGTGTCGCTGTTACCGCAGCATAGGCCAAAGGTATTGCCTCGACCGCATTGCGAGTTCAGCCAGCCATGCCCTCTACATCTGTGTCTGCCCTATCCTTACCATAGGCCTACACACACGTGGCCGCCCACCTTCAACGGCCAACGTCACAGTGTCGTTGTCAGGCTTGTGGACATGCACAGACAGGCATGAAGATGGTGTGCCATAGGAGTGCAAGTGATGCAACCGCGCAGCGCACACAAGTAAATGGGCTCGGGGGAGGGAGGAGCAGCAGTGGGGCTACGTTGTACACATTGATGGCGCTCATTTGCCACAAGCAGTACATGTCAAACAGTAATCACTATGACACACATGTCACACGCCAGTGAACTAGTGAGCCTGCCTTCACATCATGCAGGACCAACTGTTGATTCATGTCTCTCTGCACTGTCACAGGTGATCAAGGATATGCACTCTGCCCTTGTATGATGACACCCCTCTGAGACACGAACACACAGGCCCAGAGGCAGTACAATGCGGCCCACTAACGCACCAGGGGCATCGTGGAACGCACATTTGGCGTGTTGAAGTCACGTTTCAGGTGCCTGGACATCACAGGTGGGACGCTCCTGTACAGCCCAGGCATCGTGTGCAAGATGATCGTTGCATGTTTTGTGTTGCACAACATATGTGTACGCACCAATGCCCCATGGTTACGAGTGCCAGATGCACCGGACGATGATGAGGAAGATGAGGCAGGTGGACCACACCCCACTGCAGCTGCAGCAGGAATAGCCCGTAGGAACACCATCATTGACAATTTCTTCACATGAGGACGTCACATTGTGGCAGTCCTTAGCAATCATGAGACAGTACAAAATGACCACAGGCACAGCATGTGCAAATAAATTATTTGCAACACGAATTCCCTGAGTTTCTGTATGTGTGCTGCAGTGTGGCACGGGGATCAGGGACATGATCCAGAGTCATTGTGGGTGTGCAGTGTGCTGTACTTAATTGTGCATGTGTGCCATTGTGCCCATCTCCCCCCATCCCCCCAGTCCCTGGTCGGTACTCGCCCTGTTGATGTTGTGTCAGGTCATGTTGAGCAGTGTCCCGATCCCCGACTCCTGGCACCGTATCCCGACTGATGACTGTGGCCACCATTTTCACCATGTCATCCAGCTCCTGGTGTGCCGCTGGTCCCCCACCTCCAATCTGCACTGCTGCTTTCATGTTGGCATCGGGTTTCTTCTTGGCTTTGCCCTTCACATCATTCCAGCACCTCTTGGCCTTTTCCATTGTCCTCCTCGACACTCCGACTGCATTCACATTGTTCAGGATGTGTTGCCATATTTCCGTTTGTGTGGCTGATGACACAGTAGAGGTGATGGACAGTTGTTGGTGGTGTCCTGTCACCTCTGTGACGATGATCTGGTTTTCCTACGGAATGCCCCGTCTTCCTCTTCTCCTTGCCCTTCCCCGGCCCCGGGGGTCCTAGCTGGTCGTCTGTGGGGCTTGTGGGGTTCGCGTTGTCCTCTGCACTCGGTCCGAGTGTGTCCATGGTGCTACGCAGTTGCATTTTTTTATCTTTCTTTTTTCTCTGCTTTTATAGTGCATTTTCCCACATGTCGCGTGGGATTCGCAGGCCTGTAGCTGGTTTTCGCTGCTTTTTGTTTCGCGATTTGTGACTTCGCAACTTTTTGGGCGTTCATGTTTCGCATTTTTTCGGTGTCGCGTTAATTTTAACGCGGGCATTTGTTGCGTTAACGTGTGGCTATCGCATGGTGCCGCAGGGTTGGGAATACTGCTTTGACACGGTGTTATTTTCCCGCGATGGACTGCGATGTGAGAAGTTGCATTAAGCGAATTTGGCCATAGTTAACACACGTTCTTGAGAATATCCCCCCTTGTGCATACATATCTTGTACTGAGACAACTTGCACAGTGATTGAAAGGGATTTTTTAAGATTGCATTTGACTTCTTTTCTGTTGAGTGGTGGCACCAAGTCAATGTGTGCTGCTTGATTTGCTCTGATCACATGTGGTAGTCAACCAAAAGCATAGTCATCTCCCTTCACATTGGACAAATGCACATTTTGTGTTAAATGTATGAATATGTTGATGTGTCTCATCATTGTAGAAAGAACTTCTTGTAGCACACCACTTAACGTTGGCTGTGACATTACCCTAGATACTGCAACAGTGTATCGGACTAATCCTTTGGCCACAAAATTGAGTACTGCCAGGGTTTAGGACTATTGGTGTTATTGTTGTGCAGTTCGTATTACAATGCAGAAGATCTGGCTCCAGCTGATGACATAATCCAATAATATTTTGCCTATTGAATCTGATTCTTTTAATTATATCCTCTTCTTTCATGGAACTGGAAATGTAAAAATGACGCTGAATATTTGTGTTATGTTTAATAAAAATGTGACATAACACTCTGTTTCAAATTCAATAAAATACTAATTGATGAGGATTTGGTATTTGTATTTTGTTGTCAAGGTAGACATTAGTGAGAAACATTACCTACTTACAATTCATTTATGAATAACAATCCTTTGCTTGGTTACATTTTGAAATGTATGTTGGAAGAAAAAACAATTGAATGAATACAGAAAATAACTACAGCACCCGTCTTCGAGTTTTTTGTTTTTTTTGCTTTTATTAAACAAATCAAGTAAAAGTGGATGTAAACCAAAAAACAAACAAAATAAGAAAAAGCCAGTCATGGTGAATGAAGCCATAATTGTTGAGCCAAAATTGTTTGAAGTACAATGTCCAAAATACAACTGGCCTCAGAAAGGTAAATGTGACCAGAAAATAGTCCACAGAGTGAATGGTAGTCACACACTAGAGCAAATTAGGTTCGGCATCTTTTGGTGGTGGTGGGGGTCTTGCCATCCTCTCCTGGTGGTCCGGATGAACGTGTTCTGCTGCGGGGGCTGGTAAATTCCCAGTAGCAGGGACTGAGGTGGATGCAAGTGTTGCCTCTTGTGACAGGGCCTCCCTTTCTGTGGCTGAGGCAGATGTAGTAAGGCCAGATGTAGTTAGACCACAGAAAGGGGAAGGTGGTACAGGAAAAGCCCTGCACATATGGGTGTAAATGTCCTGCAGCACCCTAGTCAGGGAGCCCAAATTAGAGTTCAGATTCTCCATCTGAACATTGTGCTCCCTCTGCAACTGCTTCATGTCCTGGAGCTTTGTAAGGACCAGGCCCATCATGTCTTGGGACTGATGGAGGGCTCCTAAGACTTGGGGCCTGATTTAGATGTTGGTGGGACTGTGGTGGAGTGAGCTTTTTGGGCGGTCTTCCCACCTGCCAACCTGACCGTCCATCCATCCTATTTAGATGCTGTCTGACAATGGGTGAGAAGACACCACAGTCCCGCCGACTCTGCCAGGACTTAGATCCCCAACCATACAGCGGGATGGGTTGTAGCCGGTGGCAGAAGTACTCCAGCCAGGATTACCGTCCTCCAGATTTGGATGTGGGCTGTTGCTAAGGTAATTCCAGCAGGAATCCCTCCTGCTTTGATTTGGCTGGGAAGGTAGGAAAAGGGGTGCAAATTTACCTTTTCCAGGGGTACGGGCTGCGCTTTCATCTTCTGCGCCGTTGTCCAGGTCCTTCCTGTCCTGCTGCACCGTGACCATAACAGACCCGCAACCCGTTTGGAGAAAATTGAAGGCAGGAGTTCATTGTGTGTGTGGGTATACATTGCATGGTGTGTGTATGTTGGTTGTGTGCACAGTAGTATGTACATTTTAAGTTTACTACAGATATACTACAAAAACATATGTCCACATGCACTACATATATATGTTTTACGTTAATAAAAAAATGTCACTTATCTGTCTCCCCACCACCACGGTTGCCCCCCATCGGGACACCGCCAACAGGACACCGCCAGCCCAATGGGCAGGATCCCGCCGTCAAGTAAGCAATGGAGCCAGCACAGAAGACCGCTGGCTTGGCGGTCTTCTGTGTATTGCGTATACATCTAAATACGGCGGGCGGGACCGGGTCAGCTTGACGAAGTACTTGGGCCTGCCGCCATGACTGGCTGACGGGGAGACCTCCAACATTAAAATCAGGCCCTTGGTTGATGGTGGCTTGGGTGACAGTGACCCCAGTGGCCTCAGTATGCTGGCCCAAAGAATCCCTCCCGCGACCCCTACACCTACTAAATGTGGCCTTAAACCAGTGTGCCCCATCCCACTGTGTCCTGGCTGAACTGCAGGTGGTGGTGGTGTTGTCTCACCACCAACCAGGACTGGGGGGCACAAGATGGGTGTTATGTTGCTTTGGACAGAGGACGTGGAGGTGTCTGTCTGCTGGGGTGTTGTAACAGCTGGGGTGGGAGGTGTAGGTGTAGGCTGAAGGAGACTCACTGGAGCCGTCTGACCAGGCAGAACAGATAGACAAGGCCACTCCTCTTCATCCGGTCTTTCAGGAGTGGAGTTTTCCCTGGAGGCCTGATCCTGGGCTGCAGTGGAGGTATCCTGAGATACAGATATTTGCCAACATGCTCTGGCTGTTAACCTATAATGAATGTAACAAAAATATTATTTTGTAAAAGTGTGGATTACACATCCAATGAGTTTTAAGCAAATATAATGTAGCAACCTAAAAGGGAAAATGAACTGAATATCATGATTGAACTTTTCAGTAGAAATGTAATTAATTACACAAACAATTTATGTTTCATTCAAAACTGCTTCAAATAGGCAGGTAAGAAGATGTCCTGAAATTAAAAATGATAAATTACTATACATGAAATGTACCAACCATTTAACACAACACAGTAGAGAGGAGAAATGTGAAATTAACCATTCCAAGGCCTAAGAGGCTAAAAAAACAGACATTTACACAACTTAGAGAGATGTTTAGCATTATTCATCATATAAAGAGTACAGAGTTCAGTTTTCACATATGCCAATTTTATACAGCATACAATTTTACATGCCTTAAATGTTTACCGTCAACAAATGTTGATTTGTGAACCTAATAACAGCATTTCAATTACATGACAAGAAAAGGACAACATACAAAATTCAACACAAACAATTTTCAAAAAAGAGCATCAAATAGAGAGTGATCAATACATGACACTTTACCAGATGTTACTAATGTATTTAGGTTTTTATGTAAAATAAATTGTGCTTAATACATTAGCAACAGCTAACTTTGAAGTAAACATGACATTTAGGTTTAGTGACCCATTTAAAAGTACAACTCACAAGTCTCCACTCCACTTCACCAGGGATTCCTGTCAAGCCTTCTGGATGTAGGATCTGCAAGACCTTCTCCTCCCAGGCATGAGTTGCAAGGGGGGGCCTAGGAGAATTACCACCAGTCCTCTGGACCTCCAGGTGACCTTTGGAGACCAGGGAATGCACTCTACCCCGTTTATCAAAGCCGACGAGAATAAAAAAAAACAAGACTTACTTTGTGCTCGCAAGGTAAGTTTTGTTTTTTCTTTATTCTCCAACGCCCCCAAAACGCCACTGAACTGGACTTGCAACTGGAACAGCCTGAGCCTTCCTGGTCTCTGCTGGAGTGAGTTCCTGCTCCTCAAGAAGTGCCCATCAGGTCCTGGAAACTTAGTGTGGCATCAGTTGAACTCCTTCTCAAAGAAAATCAGAAATCCTGAAGTTGTGGGCTCTTTGCGACCTCAAACAGGCCTTTTCAAGATCTTGATGTCCGAGCCGACAGCCAATGCAAAGCTCGGGTGAACCCGACTCTTCGTGCTGCCACAACCACCAGCGACAACCAGCAATACGAGATCTTCACTTCGTGCTGCAGCATCGACAGCCCGTGGTGACTGTCAACGCGACCCTCCAGCAACAACCATCTGTGACGCACAACAGGATCTTCACGCCACAGCGATGACCATTCTTGACGCTCACCTTGCCTCTCCCGGCCCCCTCCACCGTGAACTGGACTCTTCACGCTAGACCTTCAAAGGTAACTATTTTTGGCAGGGATAACCTGGTTTCCGTATTTTGCCTGCACTCCACTGCGGTCAGCCTGAACTTGTGACCTTCACCCAGTCCCGCAAGACCATGTAGCCAGGAGTGGCTTTTGTGCCTTTAGGATCTATACTTTTATTTTTGCATATCTTTGGTTCTACTGATTTGATTTTTGTCATTTTTGTGTCAAATAATGTATTAAACTTTACTCTAGGACGAAGGAAATAAAGATAAGCAAGAGAGATAGAGTTGAGAAAAGATGTGAGGGGGTGATAAGAGAGGCAAGGAGAGTGCGAAGGTAGAGGATTGGTAGAATGATTGAGGCACAAGATGCAGTGGCACAGGTGCCTAGGGGTTCAAGGAGCCCTCTGCATCCTTGTAATGGGTGTCTTTTAATACCAACCCAAAGGTGAGTGGGTGAATTGTTTTTGGTTTTCTGTGGGATCCACAGCCCCTTGCTACACCACAGATTTTGATAGTTTACAGACTTGACATACTGGTATATTACGTTGTTGCTTGTCTTCAGTGTATGCAGCCTTGACTGCAGTGCAAAACGCACCTTTATTGGTGCACATAAAGATACAATTTATAGGGACGTTGAATATGCCCATCAAGTTTAGGTGGTGGCATATATTATTTTTTCTTCTTTTATGCTTTCAATTTATCTTGTATATGCTTTTTAAGTGCGTTTGTCTTTATAATGGCAAATTGGTAAGTAAGTGAAGGAAGAACGAGTCATTGAGTGTATGAATGGATGTATCAGTGCAAGGATGTACAATGACTTGTTGAGTGCCTAAACCTATTAGTGATGGAAGATGCACTTTCATTAATAAGCCAGACCTAATGCTTGTTGGTTTCAGGTTCACTTTATTATGGGCACATATTGTGACCTTCTGGGAATCACTTACGTACCTAGCCATTTAAGTCATTTGCATATATTCATTAGTAGTAGAAGTTTCATTTGACGCCAAGCAGATTATATAAAAAAGTACACGTGAACTTTGACCCCAGTAAAATCTGAACAGGGAAACCTGCTATGTGTGTGTTTTAATGCACAATTCAGTATCCCAGTTTGAAAGAAAACACACCCTCGTTTAAAAGATACTTAGAAGGAGCTTCAACAAAGTTTGAGGCATGAACATCAGCTTCAATGATTAATGTCTTGGTTGAACTGCACAGATTGTCGTTAGTTACAGCCGGTAAAGGGTTCTCTTTTGCATTAATGTTACCAGTGACTGAGCTTTTGGCCCCACAAATTGAACGATGTGTAGCGCCCATTCTAGCGGTATCAATATCATGCTCTAATATGCCTATAGAGCTAGAATACAAATTAACAATAGTGGTAGGAGGGCGTTCCTTACCAGAGGATGAAACAGCACTGCATTTTCTCTTGCCCATTTCTGATTATCCTAAGGACCACATGAACCACAGAACCAAGAGAGGGAGTCAAGCCTCTTATCAGCTGCTGATGCTGCTGATTGTCAGGGCTCTGGCAAGCTTGGGATAATCTGTCAGGATCACTAGCTGAGTTCAGGACAAGGCAAGGTAACAAGGGGTGCCTGCTCTCTGCAGGGTCTGGGGCTTTCCAAAAAAGGGGTTAAATATCAACAAAAGAGAACCTGAAGCCTGGGAGGAAAGCAGGACAGAAGCAGGTTGGATCAGGCAGTGAATAGAGAACTGGAAGTCTGCAGGGGAAACTAGTAAGATAACACAAGCAGGGGACTTGATAAGGAGCGTTGGTGCTGGCCGTTGGAGGGGACTACACAGCCAAGTGTGAAGGTTCTCTCCCCATGTGCAGGAGCATTATAAAAATCAATCAATCAATCAATCAATCACGGCATTTATAGAGCGCGCTACTCACCCGGGAGGGTCTCAAGGCGCTGGGGGAGGGGGTAAGTTACTGCTCGAACAGCCAGGTCTTGAGCTGCTTCCTGAAGGCGAGATGGTCCTGGGTTCGCCGAAGGTGAGTGGGGAGGGAGTTCCAGGTCTTGGCCGCCAGGTAGGAGAAGGATCTTCCTCCGGCGGTGGTTCTGCGGATGCGTGGTACGGTGGCGAGGCGTGGCTGGTTGATCGTAGCTGGCGTGTGGGCGTGTAGAAGGACATGCGGTCGTTGAGGTACTTTGGGCCCAGGTCGTGGAGGGCCTTGTGTGCGTGGGTGAGGAGTCTGAACGTGATTCTCTTGCTGACGGGGAGCCAGTGCAGGTCTTTCAGGTGTACGGTGATGTGGCTGTGTCGGGGGATGTCCAGGATGAGTCGTGCGGAGGCGTTCTGGATGCGCTGGAGTCTCTTTTGAAGTTTGGCTGTGGTTCCGGCGTAGAGGGTGTTCCCATAGTCCAGTCGGCTGGTGACGAGTGCCTGGGTGACGGTCTTCCTGGTTTCAGTGGGGATCCATCTGAAGATCTTGCGGAGCATGCGCAGGGTGTTGAAGCATGAAGATGAGACGGCGTTGACTTGTTTGGTCATTGATAGGGAGGAGTCCAGGATGAAGCCCAGGTTGCGTGCGTGGTCCGTTGGCTTGGGTGCGGTGCCCAGGGCCGGGGGCCACCAGGAGTCGTCCCAGGCGGAGGGTGATGAGCCCAGGATGAGGACTTCCGTCTTGTCTGAGTTCAGTTTAAGGCGGCTGTTCCTCATCCAGTCGGCGACGTCTCTCATCCCGTCGTGCAGGTTGGCTCTGGCGGTAGTGGGGTCGTTGGTGAGGGAGAGGATCAGCTGGGTGTCGTCGGCGTAGGAGATGATGTTGAGGTTGTGTCGGCGTGCGATGGCTGCGAGGGGGCTCATGTAGGCGTTGAAGAGGGTCGGGCTGAGTGAGGATCCTTGTGGAACGCCGCAGATGACTTCGGTGGCTTCGGATCTGAACGGGAGAGGCGGACTCTCTGGGTTCTTCCGGCGAGGAACGAGATGATCCATTCCAGTGCTTTCTCTCGGATTCCGATGTTGCTGAGGCGCTTCACTAGGGTGCGGTGGCAGACGGTGTCGAACGCCGCGGAGAGGTCCAGGAGGATGAGGGCAGCTGTTTCCCCGTTGTCGGTTAGGGTTCTGATGTCGTCGGTGGCTGCGATAAGGGCGGTCTCGGTGCTGTGGTTGGCCCGAAACCCGGACTGCGAGGGGTCGAGGATCCATTCGTCTCGAGGAAGGCGGCAAGCTGTCTGTTGACGGTCTTCTCGATGACTTTGGCCGGAAACGGAAGGAGCGAGATGGGGCGGTAGTTCTTGAGGTCGGTGGGGTCCGCCGTTGGTTTCTTCAGGAGGGCGGTAAGCTCGGCGTGCTTCCAGCTCTCCGGGAAGGTGGCGGTGCGGAAGGAGGAGTTGATGATGTCCCGGAGATGGGGTGCGATGGTGGCGTCGGCTTTGTTGAAGACGTGGTGTGGGCAGGGGTCGGTTGGTGATCCGGAGTGGATGGAGTTCATCGTGCGGGTGGTGTCTTCGGTGTTGATCGGGGTCCAGTTGCAGAGGGTGGTGGTGGCGGGCATTGGTTCGGCGGTAGGGTGCGTTGTTTGTGTGTTGAAGCTGTTGTGTATGTCGGTGATCTTGCGGTGGAAGAACGCGGAGAGTGAGTTGCAGAGGTCTTGCGAGGGGGTGATGTCGTTGTTTCCGGCGCTGGGGTTGGAGAACTCTTTGACGATGCTGAAAAGTTCCTTGCTGTCATGGGCGTTGTTGTCCAGTCGTTCTTTGAGTGCCGACTTCTTGGTGGCACGGATCAGCTGGTGGTGTTTGCGGGTGGCGTGCTTGAGGGCGGTCCTGTTGTCTGTGGTCTGGTCGAGTCGCCAGGTTTTCTCGAGAGTGCGGCAGTTCTTCTTGGATTCCTTGAGTTCGTTGGTGAACCAAGGGGTTTTCTTGCTTCCGGGTCTGCTGGGAGGGTTTTTAGTGGTGCGAGGTCGTCGGCGCAGGCGGTCAGCCACTTGGCGAGGTTGCTGGCTGCTTCGTTTGGGTCCGTTGTGTCGGTGGGTGTGTTCTGGCTGAGGGAGGCGGTGAGCTGCTCGGCGGTGATCTTGCTCCAGCTCCGGCGGGAGCCTGTTGCGGGTGGTGGTGGGTCGCAGTCTTTCTGAAGCTGAAGTGGACGCAGCTGTGGTCGGTCCAGTGGAGTCCGGTGGCGTGGCTGAAGGAGATGTGCTTGCTGGACGAGAAGACGGGGTCAAGCGTGTGGCCGGCGTAGTGGGTGGGCGTGTTCACCAGTTGCTTGAGTCCGAGGTTGGCGAGGTTGTCCAGCAGGGCGGTGGTGTTTCTGTCGTTGTTGTTCTCCAGGTGGAAGTTGAGGTCCCCTAGGAGGATGTAGTCGGCGGAGGGCATGGCGTGCGGGCTGATGAAGTCTGCGATGTCTTCGCTGAATAGTGTGCGTGGTCCCGGGGGTCTGTAGATGAGGGTGCCTCGGAGGGTGGTCTTGGGGTCCGTGTGTATCTGGAAGTGTAGGTGTTCGGCGGCGGTGAAGGTCTCGTCGGAGTTAGTCGAGATGCGGATGGTGTTCTTGTGTACGATGGCGATGCCTCCTCCCGTCTGGTTGACGCGGTCCTTCCGGGTGATCTTGTATCCATCCGGGATGGCTATGGCGATGTCAGGCGCTGAGGAGGCGTTCATCCAGGTTTCGGTGAGGAAGGCGATGTCCGGTGCTGTTGCGTCGAGCAGGTCCCAGAGTTCCACGGCGTGCCTGTGGACGGAGCGGGTGTTCAGCAGGATGCATTTCAGGTGGTTGCTGCTGTTGCTCGACTTGGCGGAGGTGGTGCACGTCAGGGGGCAGGTGAATCGGCAGGTTTGGCAGGTGAAGGGTCCGTGGGTGCGTCTCGGTGAGGCTCGGTAGCAGGCAGGGTTCCGGCCGGCATTGAGTGCGGTGAGTGTGGCGGCGTCGTAGGTCCGTCGAGTGGTGTTGCGTTGGTGGGTTCCAGGGGTTCTGGCGCTGGGCGCGGTCCAGTCGCGGACGGGCGCAGACGGGCTTGCCTTAGGCGCGCCTTCGGCGCGCCAGCGGCGCGCCCGCTGCGCACGTCCGCTGCGCGGCCGTGCAGCGGCCGCCATTTATGGGGAGGTGGGAGGGAGGAGCAGCTGGGAGGCGGGAGGCAGGGGCAGCGAATGGGCAGTCAGGGGCGGGGCCGCAGGGGACGCAGCGGCGGGAATGGCGATAGGCAGCGAGGGGCACAGAAGGAAAAAGCGGGGGGAAAGCAGGCAAATCACGGGCACAACAACAGTGGGGCAGCGGGGGCACAGAAGGAAAAACGGGGGGAAAGCAGGCAAATCACGGGCACAACAACAGTGGGGCAGCGAGGGGCACAGAAGGAAAAAGCGGGGGGAGAGCAGGCAAATCACGGGCACAACAACAGTGGGGCAGCGAGGGGCACAGAAGGAAAAACGGGGGAGAGCAGGTAAATCACGGGCACAACAACAGTGGGGCAGCGAGGGGCACAGAAGGAAAAACGGGGGAGAGCAGGTAAATCACGGGCACAACAACAGTGGGGCAGCGAGGGGCACAGAAGGAAAAACGGGGGGAAAGCAGGCAAATCACGGGCACAACAACAGTGGGGCAGCGAGGGGCACAGAAGGAAAAACGGGGGGAAAGCAGGCAAATCACGGGCACAACAACAGTGGGGCAGCGGGGCACAGAAGGAAAAACGGGGGGAAAGCAGGCAAATCACGGGCACAACAACAGTGGGGCAGCGAGGGCACAGAAGGAAAAACGGGGGAAAGCAGGCAAATCACGGGCACAACAACAGTGGGGCAGCGAGGGGCACAGAAGGAAAAACGGGGGGAAAGCAGGCAAATCACGGGCACAACAACAGTGGGGCAGCGAGGGGCACAGAAAGGAAAGGGGAGACAAGCAGACAAAACTGGCACCGGGGCCACAAGCGGAGGCGATCTTACCTACAGGAGCAGCGGGCAGACAGCACAGGCGGAGCTGTGTGGTGGGGGAGCGACCTACCTGGCAAGGCGTGCTTTCCCGCTGTGCAGGGTGTAATTAGGAGTGTTGCTGTTGGACGTTGGAGGGGACTACACAGCCCAGTGTGCAGAGGGTTCTCCTGAAGCGCAGGAGCGCTCTAAAAATCAGCATGCTCTCTGGCTGCTTGGGACTGGGCCAAGAGTTGGCCTATCTGGGCATGTCTGTGCCCGAACAAGGCTGCCCCCCGCCCCCCACTTCCCCTACAATTTCTTCTGCTGTGGTCCAGAATTTTCCGCCCAATGGGGAAGCGCAAAGTAATCAGCAATTCAAGCCTCCCATTTAGAAACATCACAAACAGTAGTACAAATCGTTGTGGGGTGTCAAACAAGGAATTTGAGCTGACTGAGAGAAGGCTCTCAGGTGAGGGGCTTACCCAAGGAGGTCTCTTGGAAGCAGTTTGCGATAAAGGCATGGATTAATCCGGCTTGGGGTTTGCTAACTCTAGCCCCACTTCTTCTAGTGTGTTATTAAGTAATTGCAGCCCGCAACAGATTAAATGTGCGGTGAAGTGAAAGTGCAAGGGGCCCATACTGATTACTACTTGCAAAGTTGACATAAACACTGTAGAGCACGGCTCTTGTGCAAACAAAAGCGATAATGGGTTTGTTGACCATATGTTTGATAGATTAGTGGTTTTTTTTTATCAGGGGGCTAACAGAATCTCCTCCCCGAAGGCTGTTGTACATAGAAACATGCCTCAAAAAGATTGAGGAGACAAATATACGACAGAATACCAACTGAGTTAACATAACTGCTCTGGCAACCAAGAAGCCTGTGGAAAGGCCAAAGGATTGTTTCAACAGGATCACACCATTTATTATCGAACACTCTGTACTAACTGGTTCAATTGAGTTCACAAGTAACATCAACATGGTTTCGCTAACCCAGTATTGAATGCTCTCTCTAAAGCCATTCCTGAGTCTGTGCCACAAAGTAAGCTTGGTTTCCAGAGATTACCCACAATTAATCTCCCACCAGTTGCTTGCCCATTTGTCCTTATACTAGCTGACATACCTACTCTAATAGAGTGTGTCATAGAAAATCACACATAATTGAAAAACAAGGCCTTGCACTGGCTCCCAAAACATCTTGATTATAGTCCCACATTATCAGGATAAATTATATTTGTATGGTGAGTTTCAAGGATTGGGATGTCTAAAAAAACAACTGATGGAGATACAATTGTTATTCATTTTACGGATCCACACATTGTGAAGCACCTGCTCTCCCAAGTTTGTCACCTTTTCATGACTTCTAGCGACATATTGGTCCTCCACTTAGATTTTATTATAAATCTATCATCTTCAGTACTATTACATCCCAAAGACTTACTCATTCATTAGCTCCAGTTCCTGGCTTTGATGTTCCACTACAGATTCGTCTTTGCCTTACATGATGCTAATGATATCGACTGACATTTGAGCCCCCATGCAGCAACTGGGCTCAACATTAGGGCAGCTGATTTCATTCGTGGAGCTTTAAAATTGGATAGCTCTGGCCTCATAAAGGTTGCAAGTTGCAACACCACAAGATATGCTGCCAGGACAAAATGTAGCATTTGGCTTGCTTTTGTTAAAAACTTCAATACTGTTTTGCTACAAGAGACCTGGGAAACGTCAGAAATCCATCACAATGGATATAGTTGCTATTCCAGTGCTGCCCAACCCTCTAGATCATGGGAGAGCTAGTGGGGGGGGGGGGTGTTAGCGAAATGAATGGAGCTCTCACCGAATTGTGATACGATTGTTGTTCCTGTAGAAAACAAAGGGATACAAGTTTTGGTGATGAAATGCAGCAATAATTATAAATGTCTATGTTTAATTTTTATAATGACAATTTTTCGTTTCAAATATTGCTAATTTTAAATTTCTATTTGTTTTTATGGATAGGGTTACCAAGCAATATTGTGAGAGATGGAATAGTATGGGAGGATTTTAATGCAGTTCTTAATGTTCATACATTGAAACAGGACCTCCAGTCTGACTGTACTATACATTCCTGGATGAGTTCCTCCACCTCGTACTCCCACTATGGACTAGGATAATCTATGCCTCACTCCCACAAGGCACCAAACCCGAAAAAGTGGCCAGGTCACCGCTATCCTAAACAAAGTCAACTCCGATCAATCCGACCCTAATAAATTGCGCCCCATCTCCAACATCCCTACTTTGGCGAAACTCTTAGAACAAAGTGTGCACTTACAGCTTCTCAACCACACCAAGCATGTGCAACTTCTCGACCACTGTCAATCTGGCTTCCGATCAGGTCATAGTACCAAAACAGCCATGGTCCACATTGTCGATGATGCCCTATGCTCACTCAACCAGAATGAATCTTGCCTCCTGATCCTATTGGACCTGTCAGCAGCCTTTGATACCATCAACCAAGCTACCCTTCTAAACCTTCTAGAACTCCCGATGGGTCTCTAAGGCACCATTCTGATTTGGTTCTCCTCCTTTTTACACAACAGATGCCAGCGCATTCTAATCAATCACACTCTTTATGATCCATCTCCATTGTCATTGGGCGTACCCCAAGGCTGTATTCTCTCCCCGACACTGTTTAACCTATACATGGAGCCCTTAACTGAAATCGTCAAACGTTCCCACATCTCCTACCACTGGTGACACCCAACACTACATAAAAATCACCTCCATTGATGACATCTTCACCCTCAACAACACCTTGACAAAGACACGGCAGTGTCTGACTCTTAACCACCTCAAACTCAACGCCCTTAAGGCTGAATTCTTACTGATCGCACTGCCAACAACATCTCGAACATCAAAGACTGGCTCCCTCTTTTCACTGCCTTGAACTGCAACCCACACATCATTGACTCTGCCAAATTCCTAGGTATAACCTTGGACAAAGACCTCTCCATGCAAAAACATATCAGCACCATCACTAGAGTAGCGAACCATCAGTTGCATATTCTTAGGAAACTAAAACATTTCCTCCCCGTGGCAGACCTCAAAACTGCGGTACATGCACTTGTGCTATTGAAATTGGATTAATGTAGCACTGCACTGGTGAGCCTCCTGAAAACCTCACTTGCACCACTGAAGGGCCACACTGAATGCTTCAGCTAATCTCATCACGGCATAAAAAAAATCTGTCATATTAGCTCGACCTTCAATCATTGAAATGACTTTCCTTTGAGGCCAGGATCCATCTCAAAATTGCTTGTATGACCCATAAAGTGTTACACCACAATACCCATTCTACCTGACCCAGAAACTGACCTTATAAGGTGGTAACAGACCCTCCAGAAGCACCACCTCCTTACTCCTTAGGCCTCCATTTAAAAAAAAAAGAAAGCCTACTACTGATCCTTCTCCAGAATTGTCCCAAAATTTGGAACTCTATCCCTTCTGAAGTCAGATGCAACCCATCCACATCCATCTTCAAGAAAGAAGTAAATCTCTAACTATCAAACAAGCTCCTTTTACACTGAGGACACGCCCCGTCTCCCATAGATCAATCCCTCCTTCCTATTTGCCCGCTACCTCTTGTCTTGCCATAATATGTTTATTGTCTTGCCATATAAGTTCAGCCAGCAAGAAAACCAGGTCCTGTTTGCGGAGGTGACTGAACACCAACAAGAACTGTTTGTCACCTCCACAGTGACATTGGCAAGAAAAAAAGATATATGGCAGGACATTGTGGCCAAGGTGAATGCCGTCGGAGAGAGGAGGAGGACAATGGACGACTGCAAGAAGCGCTGGCATGATACCAAGCGCAAAACCAAGGAGAAACTAGCAGCCAACCTGAAAGCAGCAAAGCAGACTGGAGTTGGGAGTCCAGCGCCACAGGAAGAGCTGGATGAGTTGGAGGAGCAGGTGTCCCGAGTCATCAGTGAAGAGACGGTGGTCAGAGTTGCGGGCCAGGATACTGCTGAACGTGACCAGACACAACGGGCCTGATTCACAGAACTAACTTACGTCAAAAACGTAAAGTTAGTACTTTTTGGTATTCACAGAATACACTTACTCATTTTGGTATTCACAGAAGGCACTTACTCATTTCGGTATTCACAGAAGTTAGTAGTCCTAAATGCCTTCTGTGAATACCGAAAGTCTTAAAGTTAGGATTTTTCTCAGTTTAGGAGTAGTAAAGTTAGGACTCCTAACTTTACTACTCCTAAGCTGAGAAAAATCCTAACTTTAAGACTTTCGGTATTCACAGAAGGCATTTAGGAGTCCTAAAGTTAGGAGTCTTAACTTTACTACTCCTAAACTGAGAAAAATCCTAACTTTAAGACTTTCGGTATTCACAGAAGGCATTTAGGAGTCCTAAAGTTAGGACTACTAACTTCTGTGAATACCAAAATGAGTAAGTGTATTCTGTGAATACCAAAAAGTACTAACTTTACGTTTTTGACGTAAGTTAGTTCTGTGAATCAGGCCCAACAACAACAGGGTGAGCAACAACTAGGGACTGGGGGGACGGGGGTGGATGGGTACAATTAAATATATTGTAGTGCATACCCACAATTACTGTGGATCATGTCCCGGATACCCCTGTCCATGGTGGCATAGACACATATCACCCAACTCAAACAATACATTGCAAGACACATTTGCGGGCACACAGACTTGGAAATGTGCACAGAAAAGTAAGCCCAACACAGTCCAAGATCAACATCAGACCACTAAATAAGTGCTACATCAAATGGCAAAGTGGCACATTAACTTGACATGTGGCAGGGTGCCAAAATGGCCCCCTTTTCTCATCACCATGCATATACAAATCGTGTGCACAAGGACGCATCTCCCTCTGAGGCCAAAACGAGGATGCACTGTGAATGTGACTGATCATGTGCACGAAGAGGCATGCCACCACCAATGTCAGCACACCTGCAACATTGTGCACGTGTGTCTGAGTTGTGTGCAAGGTTGTGCATGTGCGGTAAAGTCCACCTATATGCACATGCACATTCCTGCACACAACTCAAACACATGTGCACAATGTTGCAGGTGTGCTGACATTGGTGGTGGCATGCCTACCCGCGCACATGATCAGTCACATTCACAGTGCATCCTCATTTCTCCGTCAGAGAGATGTGGCCTTGTGCAGATGAATTGGACATGCGTGGTGATTAAGCAAGGGGGAAAATCTGAAATCCTCCCGCATTTCCAGGCAATGTGCCCCCTTGCCTGTTCATGAGATGCAGTCCTGTGTACACCAAGTGGGGAAGCATCTAGTGAGTCTGCATACCACACACACATGCAATGTCACAACAAAGTGACCATGTAGGCCGCTGGATAAAAGAAACACATCCAAAAATGCACACAAACAGCACACTTCACTCAAAGGGCGATGGAATACAATGAGCAGGGGGGCTATGCCTACAACACCACAGTACGTGGACAATACAGATCAGGAATGTGTCACACAAATATGCACTGCATGCCTTGTCTGTGTGACATACTCACAGAACCACAATGTGCCTGTAAAGCAGTATAACAACCAAAGTATGACAACAAGCAAGGATAGCAAAGTTGCAACAATTAATGACAAAGGCCCAAATGGCACCTTCAACCCTTAGGTCAAATTGCACTCCTGCACC
Organism: Calotriton arnoldi; assembly: GCA_963921515.1. Lineage (NCBI taxonomy): Eukaryota > Metazoa > Chordata > Amphibia > Caudata > Salamandridae > Calotriton > Calotriton arnoldi. The sequence continues at coordinate 55,369 of CAWUFW010015867.1, read as the reverse complement.
CCCAAGTGTACACATCTGTCATACAGAAAACAGCATTCACATCAGTACTGATGTGAGTTGCCCATCACACCATCATGTGCAATTAAACGTAACTGTTTGTTATCAACTGTGTCAGTGATCAAATATGCAGTCAGATAGTGATCACCCACAAGCTAAGCCAGGCATTGAATACAAGAACCAGGACAGCATGTATCATCCATGTCAGCAGCTGTGTGGCACAATTACAAACACACATCACCCTGCCATTTGCATCTCTTGTGAGGGTGGCGGTGACAAGGCCTGAGCACCATGAATAGGCATCATGTAATGCACATACATCAGAAAACTGACCACTTACACACCACACGTGGGGTCACCCTTGAGGGCAATGGGTGTTGACACTGTCTGTTCAAACAGTAACAACAATAGAAACTCACGGTGCACCCTACTCACAACGGGTAAGCCAACAGGAGGGCAGAAAGCAATGCATGCAAGATAAAACATGAAGGACGACATGCACACACGTCAAATCACAATAGACAAAGCTACCTGGATGTTCATGTGTACCACATAGTGCAGCATATGTTGAAACAGCAAATAGGCTCTCATTGCCAATGTGCCTAAAGGGGGCCCTCCTCACACATAACTCATCTTGCACAAAACACATGCACATGTGCAGTCCCCTGCAATGCTGCGTGTCCATGAGCCACATTGACAAGGCAAGTGACAGTGCATGATGAATAGCATGCCTGCAGGCCCAACATATTAACATGGTGCAGGCCACCTCACTGAGGTGGCTGAGTGTGGACAACCTCCTTAAAGGAGCAGGTCACACTCTGACACATCCTCATGTACATACAACCCCTGACGTAAACAAGACATTTGATGTCAAACAATGCACAAGTCTCCCAACTCTGACCAAGACCCAGATTCCTCCCAGTTTGCAACATCTCAGCATTGTAAAAACACAGAAGTGAAAGGCTCACTGCCTGATAGGTATAACGGGCAGCAAAACCAAAGCTGCAGATGCCACCATCACACAATGCAGTGCACACACATACAAATCTGAACTCATCAACATTGACTACTATGTGGTACAAACTGCATTACTCACACAAATGAACAGAGGACACAACTGTTGCTGCTTGTGTGTAGAAATTGTACAATCACATTTGTCAGAGCTGGAAACTGAGATGGCAATGTACAACAACAACATCACATCCGTGATGTCCCTCAAATTATCACTATCCCGCAAGAAATAGGCATCTCCTCTAAAACAGTCTGAATGTACCCTGTCCTGCAGTAAACTCATCCAATGCATGATTATACATGAAAAACACTGTTGAACTGTATCTCCCCTATCACATTGCAGAGGGAGAGCCATCACCTCATGGACAGCAGACTGGCCCAACCTTCACTGATGACGAGGATGATTACACCACCATAGATCATGAACAACTTCAAAATCTGCTAGACTCCTTCAGCACCCCATCTCCAGAAGCAGGGCAACCCAGCAGCATTGCGGCAACCCCACCCCCTGCACAAACCAACCAGCAGCAAGCACCTCCCACCACAGCTGGCTCACAGGACATCGAGGACCCACATCTGGCCTTCCAACACCGTGTGCTTGAGGTCCAGCGGGAGATGGCTGAACAGGTGCGAGTGGGGTTTGAGAGGCTGGCGGACAAACTTGAGGCCATACGTGGGTGTCTGAGTCCCATCCGGGACCACATACAGAAGATCACGGACACCCACAGCCCGCTCGATGCTCTCCAATGGTCCATGGCTGACATTGCTGGAGTCATGATTCTGAGACAACAACAACAACTGTCTGGTCAGAGTGGCCCCAGCAATGTCAGTCAGAATTTGGGCAACATCCGTCGGATAATGGAGAGCATGGAGCAGATGCAGGCACAAGATATGGCTGCCAGGCTGCACACCAGCGCGATATAGCTGGAATCTATCATTCCCTGCACCTGCTCATCACTTCATTTCTGCCCCAAAGTCTGGCGCCGATGAATGCTGCTGCTGCTTCTACATCCTCAGCTCCGCCACCTGATGTGTCAGTGCCTCACAGTGCTGCACCCACTATATCACCACCCACATGTGAGGCACAAAACAGATCAGAGGATGAAGAGGAGGATGATAGTGCATTTGTGCTAAGGAGAAAGCGGTAGCATCCATCGACGCCAAAAGGCCTGTTTCTCCTTGGTGCCGGGCTTAGTATCATGCCACGGAAAATCAACTTGCACTGTCTTCCACTGTCCCCCGACAATCACCTTGGACCTCCACATGGACTGCCATATTATTTTCTCTTACCAATGACACTGCAATCAGCCTGCGGACTGAACTCTGCCTCTTCCCTAGGACCTGTTACCACCAAAGGACTCTGTCTGGCCCTCTAACGGGCATCTATGCAATGTGTGCTTGTATGGCCAAGCACTGGTCCAGTCTTCATCCTTTGAATGTAAATAAAAGTATTTAACTCACACAGATGTGTGTTGTCCATGACCAATCAAGTATAGAAGTCTGTAAAATGTGTATGGACACTGAATTCACCAGAAGGAACACCAAGGGAAATACGGGCAATGTACATGTTTTAGCTGACACAGATAGGCAGTGAGATGGCCGAGTATGTGTGAACTAGCTGTGCCCTCATTGCTCCAAAACAACAATCTAGCAATATCCCAACCTAGCACCAAGTCCATTAAGGAAAAGGCATGTGTGCTAAAATGTCCAAGTCTGTTGCAGGCCACAAGTATTGTCCCCCTTAACAATTGCATACAAATATCTCTTGCCATATCTACTCACACACTACGGGGTGGACAAAGCCTGTTGTGATGGTGCGCATTGCATGTCACATCCCAAGATGTTGCACACCATATTCACATTGATGAAGAAGTGGAAGGGCACATGTCCACCATACACATATGGAACCACAATGTCTGCCTCAGTGAAGTAGAGTAGCAAATAGGGACTCACCACAAAGTGCAAGGCGGCAGTCAGCCCCTCCCTGTAGACAAACTATGCATACAAAAATCTGACCCCTCTCATGCTGTGACCACTGTGAGTGTATCGGGCAATGTGTCTAGGGATGTGTGGTGCAATGCACTCATCATATAGTCAGATGCACGGCCAACATTTCAAGGGTGGCATCACTATTAGCCAATGGCAGAAGTAACAGCTGGGACAAGTTTCTATGACACTGTCACTACAGGGAGCAATGCAACATTTCCCCCCTTGTGTGCAGCAGAACAGTGTGCCTGCACCAATACGCTAGCTGGGCCAAATCATAACTTGACAATTTAAGTGAGTCACGAAAGGCATTTAGGAGAAGTGAAGTCAGCATACCTAACTGCATTACTCCTAAATGCCATTTGTGAGTACCGTAAAATGTAAAGTCATTACTTACTCTCAGATGACTTTTGTGAATCAGGAACACTGTTGTTCCATGTGCTGTTCACAATGGACACAGAAATTTACCAAAGCATGCATGGGCTGGAGATTGAGCGTCCATGCACAGGAACATATCTTGCAAAGGAAACTGACACACTGGCACTACGCAGCAAGTGTGGCAAGGTCTTTGCAATGTAGATGGACTCAGCGCCAGGAGCATCTGATATGCAGGTGTGTGATGGAATCTGTGGTACCCGGCGCGTACATTCATCTCCATGATGGTTAACAGTAGCTAACTGTATTTCCTCTCCATGCCATCTCCCTCGGTTGTGTTGTAAATGGGCAACAATGTGCTGTCCAACTCCGTGAGTCACACTGAAGATGTAGAACATCACAAATGACTGTCCCTAGACTAGGCCGTAAACCCAACTTGCCACCCTGTCATCCATGCAAGTTCACTGTGCTCACATCTAAGGTATCCTGACACAATATATCCGGCGAACTAACATGTCATGACCAGACTTACAGATTCCAATGGATTGTCCAGTGATGGTATGAGTTGCATACAAGGGAATAAGCCACACTCCCCAACATCATCCCTGACATAAGTGCAAGCAGAAATCCAAAGTAGTAAACATTTATTAGAACAGTAAAAAGATTGAACTAACCTAAACTAACACTGATCACTAGATCTACTACTAAAATCTAAACTAACTAGAAAAATCTTACTTACCTAAACTATCTACCCTAACTAATCCTAAACACGCAACAACATATCCTAGATATCAACCCCCCTCCCACCCTTAAGGCACACCACGAGACAGGACAAAGACATCTAAGCTATACATAAACTAACTACACATGTAACCTACACAAAGATATATTTTTTTGTATTTTTTTAAATATTTTTTAACAACAAATACATCAACCCCCCACCCAAAGGAAAAGGAAACTTATCCCCAAATACGGCATAATGATAAATATCTAAAATCTACCTTAAAAGCTAACACTAACTATAACCTACGCTAAAACTACACTACCTAACAATTAAAAGTACTAACCTAACACTACCTAATAACAGATTTTAAAACATTGGGGGAAGGGACAAGAGGGGGATGGGGTCCAACATGTCCAGGCATCATGGCAGTCCAAAGTGTTTTTTCATGTCCGTGACATGTCTGTTCAGATCAGCCATTTCTTGCCTGATCTCTGCCAGGAACACATTGTTATCATGCAGGATCCTCCTGTCCCTCACTGTAAATGGCACCACCTGATTGCCAGGTGCAGGTGCGTCTGTCCCTTGGGGGTGTGTGGCCGGAGGGGGATGGGACACCTGTCCAGGCTGGGACCCACCACTGGCGCCAGAGGGGCCTGGGATGGGCTGTGTGCCAGTTGTTGCAATCTCGGGCACCACCTTCCATGTACCTTTCTTCCGTTCCTCCTGGTGCCTCTTGGCCATGTTGCGGTACCCTTTTGCCACCTTCTTTACATGCTTGAAGCGGTCCTTCCTCACCTGGAAGGCATGTTGTTCGGCTGGCGTCATGTTGTCTGTAAATTATCAACAATGGAAATTTTGAGTCCTTTAGACTATGTCAATGTTCTCCATTCACATCTGTAATACAAGATCACTTAAACATGGGAGCCTACACTCCAGCGTAACTGTGTGAAGTCAGAGAGTGACCTGGACAACGAAATGTTGAAGCATGGATCAGTGACTACATGCTGGGGAGACTGACATGACAGTGCATGGCATGGTACATGTACTGTCACAACCAAATGAGACTGACAGTGTCAAACGATGGTGCCATGACATACCCGGACTGAGGTTGACATGTACAAGCAATCGGAGAAGGGAGGCATTAGCCCTCCGTGTGTAGCACCACCCTCATCCTCTCCTGTGACACAGTGCTGCATGATATGTACACTGCCCATGTGCAGGCCTGTGTGTCCCCCAGCAACTGTGTGCAGTTCATTAAGTCAGCGCCTACGCAGGAACCCTTGCACCAGAGTGCAAGGGTGTCTATATGCAGGGAAGGATTGTTTATGTGTAGGAAGGTGCCCCTTCATGCACATAATCAATCCTAGAATACCATGTTGTAACTTTCATGTATGCTGCTTTGTGCAGCACACAGCAAAGATACAATTGGGAATATTAAAATAAGGTTCTGTATGTACTGGAAGGGCCACCTTCCTGTACATATACAAACCATGTCATTTTGCTTTTCCCATGTGTGCTGTACAAGGCAGCTCACATGTAAAAAGCAAAAATGATGAGATAAAAGCATTCATCCTCATTTAGCCAGATTACAACCAGGCTGTCACTGGTGTTAAATTGTGCGCTGCCATCTATCAATGCCGCACTTGTTCTAAGGGGTCAGCGTCAAATACAATGGGTGTTGCTGTGGAACGCCAACCGCAACACCCACTGCACGCCCCTTTCACGCTAAACACAGCGTGAAAGGGTGCCTTATTAACAAGGAAGCATTAATACACGTGAAGTGGATTAACACTGCTTCACTCATGATGCTAGGCCCCTATTGACAACACAACTTCAATGAAAGTGACGTTGTGTTGGCGATAGGTCTCGATGATATGCACCTTACTATCAATGTGTATCACTGACTGGGGATGGGCAAAGTTACAACTGTGAGACCAATGCATTGCTCAAACTTTACTTACCGATTTGTGCACACTTCTGACTTCCACAATACATCATCACACTGTAGGCAAGGGACATGTGATACACACCCATACTGCATACTACAACATTGATCATTTGACCCAGACATCCATGCCACCGCACTATGCCAATATATGATGTCCAAACTCACCAGTGGCGTGTGGGTCCTCGAAGCTGTCGATGTCCCCCTGAGTGATTGGTGGCCGACCATCTGTGAGACAAGAAAATAAATATGTGGTGGTATCAGACGTTAAATCATATGTGTCATATTCCTCATACCAATCATCACCATAACAGAAAATGCTACGTAACTGTAGTGTTGCGTTTCATGTTGGCTACATGATTGGGTCCACTTTGACTGCCATTCACACCAGACCTGTGAATGCTGAGTCGGGACAAACAAGACTGTAATGCTAGCTAACATGCACATGATAGTAGTGTGAGACATCCACAAGGCACCATTACTACATGCATCCTGATGTTATACATGCTCTTTGTACGATTGCATCGCTGCAGATTGCACAAGGCAGTTTCACAGAGGTTGTTGGTGTATGGCAATCTGTAGATGTCCGATTTCCTTTGACGATTTGTCCATATGAAATACATTGTCACACAGTAACTATGTTCACAGGGCAGCGTAGCTAACGTACCACAATTCATGAGGACAGCATTTTAACACTACCTTTTGGCCAGCACACAGCTCACATGAACAATTCCTTGGATAGTTCATGTACAGTCAGCCCTGTCGTACCCAAACAATTTTCTGCCTGCATGCACATTTTGCGCAGGTGTGCCAGATATGGCACTACAGTGCTAAGTGTTGCTCCAGCGCAGTGGGTGACACTGACTAGCACCCTATGCTGATCAATTTGATGCAGCGTTGTGTCTTGGATGTGCCAATTTTATGCGTGAGTGCATTACGTCTCCCACCTCACTCTGCAACCTTTTCTCACTTTGACACCAGTGTCACACACGTCACAAATTTTTTACGTTGAAGCATTCACAATTAAATGTGGAGTTTGTACTTACCACCCTGTAGCCCAGTCATGACTCCCACATAGTCCAGGAGGTCAGCTTCCCGGGCCAGCAGATCCTGCCAGCGGTGCTTCCACTGGCGCACGATACGGTCCACTCCAAAGAACCGGAGCATCTGCACCCGCACACGCTCCCACCTCAACTTCCGGACACTTACATCGTATCCTTGAAGTATACGGCCTCCCCTCTCCAACATCAGGGGCATGTAGAATTTTTCATCCACAGGAAGCCCCGCAATGCCCCCTCGGACATCCTGCCCTCCCTGCCCACAGCTGGCATCTCCCTGCACACCTGTGAGCCAAAAAAAAAACCCTCTAAAATATCCCCAACAACAACAAAGAAAGTTAACTACCCCAAGACAAACACCCGACAAGATTGAGTACAAGAGACAAATAAACACAAAAAATCAGTACACAACACTTCACAGACACTCTCAAAAGGACACAGGACACAGCAACACTCTCCTAATCTCAAAACTGCAGCACACACCACCAAACACCTCCAGCACTCTCCACAATCACCAGCAATGTGCTCAAAAGAGAAAGTGAAAGTGCAAAACACTACTCCAGTAGACAGGAAGCATGCAGACATCACTTCCTGTCTATTTGCGGCCCGTTTTTGAGAAAGCAGTGAAAATCTGCACGCAAATAGGCTCATGAGTAATATTTGGTATTGTACAATGTGTTGAGCAATGTATTTTGTCCATCGGGCGTATGGAAAAATCATCGCGTAATCGTCTTAGCAACCAGATCTTCACGCTAAGAGCAAGTTCATACACAGATGTACAGTCTTAGACCAAAATTAATTTCAGAGACCTATAACAACATGGAATGCTTGATTGGCACACAAATGACACCCTAAATATTATGTTTCACAACACATGACACCATAAATTGCAACTTTCACACCAGGTGACACCCTAATTGCATTTTTCACAACAAATCAATAAATCAATCAGGGGAATTGTAAGTGTGCTACTCACCCGTGGGGCTCACGAGGCGCTGGGGGGGGGGGTGCGCAGATCTGTCGGCCAAAGACCCAGCTCTTGAGGGGCTTCATGAAGGTGTTCAGGGAGGGGGCGTGTTTGATGTCTGCCGTAGCTCGGCCCAGGTCTTGGATGCAATGTGAGAGAAGGATCTTCCGCATGCTCTGGCTCTGTGGATGCGAGGGGTTTCGGCCAGTGAGAGTTTTGTAAATTGGAGGGTTTTTTTGAGTACGTGGAAGTTGAATCTGTCATTGAGGTATTTGTGTCCTTTGTTGTGTAGGCATTTGTAGGCGTGAGATGAGGATGTCGAAGCTGACTATTTTCTCCTCTGTGAGCCGGTGGAAACATCGTAGGTGTTGGCTGATGTGTTTGTGCCAGGGGATGCCGAGGACGAGTCTGGCGGTGGTGTTCTGTATTGTCTTGAGTTTGCAGAGTATGGACTTGTTGATGACGGCATAGAGTTGTTTCCGTAGTACAGTCTGCTGGTGATGAGTGCGTGGGTGACTGTCTTCCTTGACTCAGGGGGGATCCATTAGAAGAACCTGCAGAGGATGCGGAGTGTGTTTAAGCAGCTGTAGGTGACGGCGTTGACCTGTTGGTTCATGTTGAGTGATGTGTCGAGTATGATGCGGAGGTTTTTAGCGTGGTCTGTGGGGGGAGGTGGTCTTCTGAGGGCAGTCAGCCACCAGGTGTTGTCCCATGCTGAAGGGGTGTTTACAAGGACAAGGTCTTCTGTCTTCTCAGGGTTGTGCTTCATGCAGCTGTTGGTCATCCAGACTGCGCCGTGTTGCATTCCTTTCTGGAAGTTGATGTAGGCGGTGGTGTGGTCTTTGGTGGGGTAGAGGATGAGCTGGGTGTCATCAGCGTAGGATAGGGTGTTGAGGCCGTGTTTTTGAACGATGTCTGCGAGGGGGCCATGTAGGTTTTGAAGAGGCTCGGGCTCAGTGATGACCCCTGTGTGGTGAGGAATGATCGGATCCAGTCCAGGGGTGTACCTTGAATGCCTGCGTCATGTAGTCTGGTGACTAGTGTGCAGTGGGAGACGTTGTTGAAGGCTGCTGGAAGGTCGAGTAGGTTGAGGTCTGCGTAGTGTCCTTGGTCCAGGAGGGTGTTGATGTCGTCTGTGGCGGCAAGTCGGGCGGTCTCAGTGCTGTTGTTGCTTTGGAATCCGGATTGTGACGGGTCGAGGATGGCGTTCTCTTTGATGAATCTTGTCAGTTCCCTGTTGACTGTTTTCTCTGCAACTTTGGCTGCGAAGATGAGGAGCAAGATGGGCCGATAGCTCTTGAGGTTGGTGGGGTCAGCTGTGTGCTTCTTGAGCAGGGGCATGAATTCTGTGCGCTTCCACTTGTCTGTGAAGGTGCATGTTTTGAAGGTGGGGTTGATGTTGCGTAGTGTTTCGTGTGCGATGGCAGATGCGGCTCTGTGGTAGTTGTGAGGGGGCCAGGGGTCTGTGTGGGCCCCCGAGTGGATGCCTTTCATGGTGTAGGTGGTGTTTTCATCCGTGCCTGGTGTCCATTTGGAGAGGGTGGGCTGGTTGGTGTCTCAGGGGTGCGGGTGGTCTGGCTGCTGCGTCCAGTGTGTGGTCCACAAATTTGTCATAGAGGTTTATGATCTTGAGTTGGAAGTAGATTCCAAGCTAATAGCAGATGACACCCTACAAAGCATCTTTTACCCCATTTCACGCCCATTTTTCATCTTTTAACCCATTTCACGCCCATTTTTCATCTTTTACCCTATTTCACGACCATTTGTCATCTTTTACCCCATTTCACGCCCATTTTTCATCTTTTACCCTATTTCACGCCCATTTTTCATCTTTTACCCCATTTCACGCCCATTTTTCATCTTTTACCCCGTTTCACGCCCATTTTTCATCTTTGACCCCATTTCACACCCTAATTTTCATTATTTAACACAACGGATACACTCAAATTACTTCTTGCCCAAGAATCGACACCCTACAATTAAGATTTTTGCACAGGGGACAAGCTATATTTCATGATTTGCACTAATAGACACACAAAATATTTGATTTTGGTGGCACAATTTACACCATGAAAAGTCTACTTTTGCACATTTGACACGCTGAAGAGCATCTCTGTACTGAGGAGACGTTACCACCATGATTTGAGTGTTGTGATGTTAGTTGCACTTATTGTGTAACGTACTCTTTTCAGAGTGATGTACTTATGCAGGAGAGTAACATGCAGACAGGGTATGTATGTTGTGTATTTTTATTGGCACTAACCATGATTGGGCTCATTTTGCACTGATATATATTTGATGGGGACTGTCACAATGTGACGTGCTCAGTTGAAGAAATTGTTTATTATTCGATTCCTTCGGGCAGTTCCTGCTGCATTAACTATGGGGTGTGCTCCACCTGCCTCATCTTCATCATCATCCTGGTCATCGTCTGGTGCAGCAGGCACTTGGATCCATGGAGCATTGGTGCACACACATATATTGTGCAATACACAACATGCTAGGATGATTTTGTTCACCATTTCGGGGCTGTACAGCAGTCTGCCACCTGTGATGTCCAGGCTACGGAAACGTGACTTTAGCACGCCAAATGTGCGCTCCACAATGGCCCGGGTGTGTCTGTGGGCCGCATTACACTGCCTCTGTGCCTGGGTGTTGGGGTTTCGGAGGGGTGTCATCATCCACGGGCAGAGTGCATATCCTTGATCACCTGTGACATGTGATGGAGAGATGTGTCCGTTATTGGTTATGCAGGCTGTGTTGTTAGTGTTGATGGTTTTGTGGTGTGTGAATTGTGCTATGTTGGATTTCATGTTAGCCATGTGTCGCTTCTGACTGTTTACCAGCATCAATGCTAATTACGTTGCCTCACAGTTGATCCTCCCTCCCCTGAGCCAATTTGATTGTGTGCGCTGCGCCATTGCATCAATGGCACGCCTACTGTGCAACAATGTTAAGGCCATCTGCGCATATCCGCAGGCCTAACACACACACCAACAGGCACCCTGGCTCTCCTACCGTCTAGCGATAGCACTCATCCGCACTCCTCGCAGTCAATGCCATGAGAACGTTTAACTGGCAATAGGCCACACCAGACACGGATCACGTTCAGTTCTGATTCTGCCGCTGCCGGCAGACCTGCCCCACCGCACAACACATGCAGTTTCATGTCCGGAGCTGCCACAGAGCAACACTCAGCAGCCCCCTGGCCTGCAGGGCCCACAGAGGGCAGGAACGCTTCACCCACACCATCAACATCATCAGACGCCACGCCGTACACTCCCTGGACTACGTACTCATTCCTGAGCAGAGCCTCCAACTCGCATACCACGACTACTCATTATCCATTACAATCTGGGACATGTTTGCTGACATCAGACTGTCCCAATACTTCACCACACTGAGCCACAAGGCAGGGCACACCTTAGACACCTTTTTTGCATGTGTGAACTTCGTCCAGTTCATCAAGCCCACTAAACGCACATGTAGTGACCACAAACGCATACACTTCCTCGTCGGTCAACCCCAAGCCACCCTAGACCACATGCGGACCCACACAAAGTTAGTGGAGCTCAGTCAACAAGGAGATGCTACACACCACCATCAATAGCAACACCCACAATGCTCCAGTCATCACCAATGGTGCTGGATCTCATTTTACAGACATGTATCTCCAACTGCGCATACACACTTGCCCCACTATGCAACGGCAACATACAGCGTGCAATAAATGACACCTCGGCCACCAACAACCTCAAAGATGGCAGATGCATCTGCTGACACATGGAGAAGAACTGGTGCAGGATTGAGGATACAGTTAAACATCACCATCCAAAAAGGACACAAAGCTCATATTCTCCATCAACAATATGCCAACACACCAAACTGGGCTTCCAGGAAGGATTGCTGTCAGTTGCAACATGGATGATCAACAGCTGGGGGGTGCTATACACAGAGGAGACATGAGTCCTCATCCTCATTACGAAACCATCAGCATGTGGCATCACCTGGTGGGACAACAGCTTCAGCAGCCCTCCCCCAGCTCTAGGTACCTAGGCACCGTATTTGACTACTCCCTCTCCATGAACCAACAGGTCTACGCAGTGGCCTGCAGCAGCTTCAACTGCCTCTGCGTCTTCCATGCAGCCTTCATATGGATCCCCCCATTGTCAGGTAAGACAGTCACCCACACAGTCATTGCCATCAGGCTGGACTACGGAAACACACTATATGGCCACATGGGCAGGTCTGCACTCAGCTTAGTCCCGACTGTCCAGCACAACACCGACACACTGGGGCTTGTGTACATACTTTCCTTATGGATCGAGTCCCTCCGTCGCACATACTTGTTTCCAACCTCTCCCCACATTTGCAAAAGAGTGGCAGAGGGGCTACGTCTTTGGGGATGGTTTGTCTACATAGCTAGCCACAGTTCCCACAGTTCCTTGTGTTGTTGGGTCTGGTAAGTGGGCATGTTGATTGCCATGTTATATGTGAGATTGTGACATGTACATTCTGACCATTGTGATTAGCTTGTATGTGGAGTTGAGGCGTGTGGTGTGTTCAGTTAGTACTTACCAACAAGAACTGCATTTCCGTATGTGCCATCCTGGAAGCGCTGGTTTATGATGGACTGTCGGAAGATGTAGGAATCATGCACACTCCCTGGAAACTTGGCTATGACATTGGTGAACAGACCCCGGTGGTCCACTATTGCCTGCACATTCATAGAATGGGTGTGCTTTCTGTTGCGGTATATGTGTGCACTGTCCGCAGGGGGCACAAATGTGTGCACTGTCCGCAGGGGGCACAAATAGGACATGTGTGCAGTCAATTGCCCCCAAGACCTGCAGGAATCCGGCTATGGCGTAAAAGCCTTGCTTTGTTGCAATCTGTTCCTGCACAGTGTTTGGGAAGTGAAGGTGCTGGGGTATCAGGCTGAGTATGCCATCCAAGACTGTTGGGAGGAAGATTGAAAAGGCTGCCTGTGAAACTCCGCCGACTCTGGCCATTGTTGGTTGAAAGGTCCCAGAGGCCAACATGTGCAGCACAGCCAGCAGCTTTGTCTGCGGAGGAATGTTGGTTATCTGCTGTGTCGGTGGCGTCAGCCTGTGGATTATCAGGTTCAGGATGTGTTGGATGGATGTCCTTTTGAGCCTGTAGTGGGCAATGACATCCTCTGGCGTCAGGACTGCGAGGCTGAGACGCCTGCGCAGGGCCCGCTGTCTTCTTCGGCGCTGCCTCGGTGGTGGTCCTGGGGGAGGTGGCAGTGGCGGTGGTGGTTGTTGCCATCGGGGGGCTCCAAGCTGAATGATTAGTACCTCCATGGCGTCAGAGGGTCTTCAGATGGGGCTCTGGGCTACTCTCCCTTATATACCTCCCTTTATCACCATTTTTAGACCAGCTTTTTTCTGGTCTTAAGTTCCTGCAGCAAAAGGGCCTTAGCGTGACTTTTTTTATCGCTTCGCGGGTCCGGGCCATCATTGCTAATAGTGCGATGTGGTGTTAGCGACATTTTTCGTGAAATTTTGAGAAGGAACGCCTACTTTGCATATCATTAGCGGAAACTATCGCTGGCATACACGGCGATAAAAAAAGCGGCCGCGATCGCCAGAAAGCTGTCGCTAACGCTTGTTAGCGACAGCTTGATAATAGGGCGATAAAAAGGTCAGAACGGAGGCCAACAAGAGGAAACACCCCAAAAAATGTTGGCATATGATCAGCTGACTAAGAGGCAGTACAAGTACAAAGACACCACTGAGCTCCCAGCTGCAGACTGGGTTAGGCATTTCTCTCATGTCTACTGCTATGATCACAGAGACGAGCCATATGGGAATTTGGAGGTAGTTGGAAATGTAGAGGTTTATTTGCAGTTTGAGTTGAAATAGGTGCTGACTGCCTTCCATGTTTCCCCCCCAATAAAGACCCCGGGCCAGATGGAGCTCTGAACTACTTATGCAAACTGCAATATAGACATATGGGCTCCTCTGTTAACTAATATTTTTAACCACATGAATTATGCATATTTACCTCCCTGGTGGTCTTCTTCCCTTATTTCCCACATTTTTAAAAAGGGTGAACATTTCGAACCATGTTGTTATCGCCCAATTTTACTGTTTAATTCGACAGCTAATGTCTTGGGGATGATGATTTTGAATAGGATCCGTACATGGTCCAATCATTGAAATATTTAACGTTTTTATCAATATGGCTTTAGGGAGGACCTGGGTACACTGGAACAGTGCCAGAACCTTGATTTAATCATAGGTAAATATGTAGTCGCTAGACACAGTCCACTGATCTCTCTAGTGCCTTTAACCATGTCAACAGGTCCAAACAGGTCCAAATTTTGGCCTTTGTTACTTGAAAAGGGAATGGATCCTAACTAGGTACACTTTCTGTTCTCTTTTCATTGTAACCTTACAGCAAGAGTGACTTTCGGCCTTAATAAAGAGCACACTGAATCCTTTCCTTTAGCCATAGGTATTCTCCAGGGATGCATTCTGGCACCTACTTTACTTATACATAAATGAATTAGGTGATCACCTTACTGCCTGTAGTCAGGATGTACTGCAGATAGGTCACTTGCAAGTACCGGTGCTTCTCTGTGCCTAGGATGCCATTCTTTAGGCCAGCACACCAAAGAACCTTTTGCACCTGCTGCAGAACTTTTCTAATTTTATGAGGGAACTAGACATGGACATTAAGTATTCGATGTCCCTCAGAATGGCCTATGGAATCAAGCGACATAGGCTGAGTTCAATATCTGTTAACCCAATTAGGGTGTCTAGTTTTCTTTACTTACGGGTCTACTTTGACGCAACAGGAAGATGGCATACTAATTGACCTACTAGATGTCTGATATGTATTCAATCTAACCCTTGTGATCGAGGGTAAACCACTTTCAGCATTATTCGATATTTATAAAACTCAATGTGCCCCAATTGCTGTGTACGGCGATGGGATCTGGGCATACGGTAATGCTGACTCCATTCAGATTGAAAAAACTGCTTCTGTCTCAGACGTCTATCTCAACCACCAGATGCCCCAACTTTGTATGCCTCAAGGAACTGGGACTCACTTACTGTGGAGAATCGGAGCAAACTGGCACCCTTGATCTTATGGTTGTCGATCTGGTGTAATCCTCAGGAACTCTTTACCCAGCAGGCGATTCTGGAATGGTTAAATTGTGATTGGTGGCTGTGCATTCCCTGAGTAGCCTACATAAAAACATGTTTTACAAACCTTGGTAGACTCTCTTTATCTCTAACCCTGATAGCATAACTAAACATGATAACATTTGTTTGAGAGAATTAGTAAAGCCCATAAACAAAAGTAAAGCCCATAAACAAAGAATATATATTCACTTACAGTCTACTTTTGGCTTTGAGCCCTATGTGTTGCATATTCTGAAGCAACGGGCGCTCTTGCTAAGATTCAGAACTGGATCAATTTGTACTATGCTGAGTTTCCCATCAGGGTTTCCTGGAAGGGATAGGTACTCTGCTTGCCCATGTGATGGTGTTTCCCAACAAACTCTGCTTCATTTTACTTTCTTCTGCAATGTTTATGTTTACTGTTGCAAGATATATATTTTACCTATTTTGAAGGCATACAATTTCAGATTATGTAGGTCTGCTCTTATGTTTTTTACAGACCTCGAATGGCCAAGAAATTAGTTTTGCTGCCGTTTCTTTTTTTTAAAAAACAGTTTACGCTATCATGAAGCTATGCGTTTTTAGACCTTTAATGATGTTTTCTTGTTTTTATTTGGTACTTATATGTAGGATGTGTTTTTATGGTTACGTTTTTAATCAAATAAAGTATTTTTGTCTGACGACTGATAACACAAGTAAACCAGGAAGTAAAAAACTGGGAAACAATAGACAAATTGAGTGGTTCTCTGTGCCAAAGACACAAACCTTGAAGCCTAACTGGCATCTGTGGAAGCAATGAAAATCAAGATAATAATATAAAATCACAAGAATACGCAGAGGAGCAGCAGAAGGTACACAGAAACAGGAACTGAGCCTAAGGAAAAGCTGTACTGCAATAAGGGTCTGGGAGAGAATTGGAAAACACAAAGGTGAATATACTGGAAACCTGCACACTAACTAGGACATGACATGAAGATGCAGTCGGAACAGGAACACAGAATACAATACATGGAATCTGTATATACAAGACAGGCCAGGATGTGTGCAGTCAGAGCTAGGAACAAGGCAAACACAGGAACAAAAAGGCTGGATAAACAAAGACAGGCAACCTGAACAAATAACTAAAGAAAACAGGTTCATGGAATCAAAATAACAATGACAGCTAAAATCAAAAGGCAAGCCTGTCAAACAGATTAAGCAGGATCAAACACAGTGCAAGGAGACTCAGCAGCAAGGTCAGTTGTGAGCCACTGAACTCTGGACTCACCAGGCAGAAATAGCAGTAGGCTCAGGAAAGGAACACCGGTGCAGGGAGAGAGCCAGTTGCAACAAATCAAGCAGATGCAAGGAATCAGTGAACCACCATTGGAGGGAAGGCTGAACTTGTGCTTAAAAAAGTAAAGAGCAACAAAGCCCGGAAGCACAAGACGGGATACAGGAAAGTCAGGAAAAGAGTACAGTTCAGAGCCAAGAGAGTGAGAAGTCAAAATGGCAGGTACTCAAGGGACAGAAAGGCTGTGGGATCCAGGAATCAAGAGAGAGAATAGAGCACCACCATCACGGTATGACTTGAGCAGGGTTTGTAAAAGAAAGTACTATAAGGACTATAATATATCCGAAATGTGGAACAGAAACCTGGACTGGAAAGTGAAGAGAAACGAAATTTGGTAAGTGTTGAGGAATGCATTTTCGGATTCTTATGTAAAGCAAGGCTCGCAAAGGGCCCTTGTGAGTGACACTTAGTGGCGGTATGGCAGAATCTTGGCAGTGATGGCCACAAATAGGTCTGGTCCTGGCCCCCACAGTGGGAGCAGTGAACACCCATTATAGTGCTGCTGGAGGTTCTTCCTCTGCCTCCTCCTCTCTGCAATGGGCTTTGTGCAGCCTGTGAGGTGTAGTCTCCATGCTCCCAGGCAGGAAATATAAAGCTCTCTGAAAGGCCTGACTAATTTAGTGTGAAAATCATATGTTTAAGTCAATAGGCCTTTAAAGGTGAATTGCTATTACACTGTGTTAAAGGTAGTAGACAGATATTGTGTTGCCTTGAATTTCACAGGTTACTGTGATGAGCAAGGAATTTGCTATTGTTGCTTCCTTTCACAAACCCTATGGGTTGAAGATTTGCACTTTGATAATCCTTGATAGACCCTCTTAGGCGGGCCTGACAGGTGTAGTTGTTTACCCAGACCTTGTAATAAAAACTATACAATCTCTACCTACATACATATATGTACAGAGGGGTGTTTTGAGTTCAAATATCATCCCTATTCTGCCTCTCCCAGTGACAGCATACTTCATGGGGCAATAGCATAGACCACTTCTGCCATTGGCTCTATTGCCCTGTGAATGATAGCATTGTGCTTTATCACATTTGCATATACATCCGAAAATGAATGCGATTCAGTACCTGGCTGATGGATCAGTGCTTTCGTTTTTCATTGTTTCCCTTCACAAGTCCCCCCCTGCTTCACTAGAGCAATCTGCATCTCCCCAGACATTCCTTCTGGGCTGTTTACTTACCACTTATTTCATCTGCAGCATGCCACATCCTGTATTGGCTCTACGTTTAAACTAAGCAGCAGTCATTCAATGGTATTATCCATAGTGCATTATCATTTTACCGTTCCAATATGGCCACCATGTTTGTAAGCATTATGTAGGCCTCGTTGGATCAGTATGACACTGATGCAATCTGGACTTCAGCATTCAAAGATCATGGCCAGCTTAGAATTGTATTGCCCATAGTGTATCATTGTGTTTTACTGCTCCAAAGTGGTCAACACATTGCTTCTAAACATGGCAGCTAAGCTGAAACTTCAAAACAATGATACACTATGTAAATACCATTGCAAATCGCCACCCACTGTTATTTTTAATTTAATTTTGCATTGCAAGAATATGCCCACCAAGTTTAGGTGGCAGTATGTATTATTTTTTATACTTTTATTCTTTTCATGTATCTTTCATACCCTTGTTGAGTTTCTGTGTCTTTTTTTATTGCAGTTTGGTAAGTGGGTGAAACAAGAATGAGTCATGGAGTGAATGAATGGATGTATGAGTGCAGTGCTTAATTAGAGCTGGTGATTTCCGGTGCTCGGCACCTGGCACTTCATTGCCAATACCGGCACTTATGCCAGTCTGCCACAGGGTGGTGCTGTTTGCTTTATTTAGAGATGAGCACAACAACAGTTGTTCATTAATTCAATATACATTAAAATCACTACTACCTACCACCCAAGCCATTCTTATAGGTGTGGGGTCCTGGAATAGTCTGAAGTGAGAGACTTTAACAGATGTTTGTAGGTATGTTTGTACTGTAACCGTCAGGCCTGGCTGGGCCAGTGGGTGGTGTGAGCTGCAGAGGCTTCCTGACGACAACCCTGGCACTTATGTTTTTAAAAATTAAGCACTGTAAATGAGTGCCACGAGGACTGACAGAACGCATGAACAATGACTTATTAAGTGCCTGAACTCACTTTCATTTATAAGTCAGATCTATTGCTTGTTAGTTTCAGGTTTACTTTATTAGGGGCACCCGTTATGATATTCTGGAAATCACTGATGTACGTAGCGATGTAGGTAGTTTGCATATATTTAGCAGTAGTAGAAGTGCCAAGCATATTATGTAAAGAGCTAACATATGAACTTTGACCCCCATGAATGTTTAACTGGAAAAACACTATATGCAAGTTCAAACGCACAATTCTGAATCCTTGTCTAAGTGGAAATGATTATTTCCACTCTCGTGGGACTTTAAGAGAGACTGAGAGTCTGTACCCAGGTAGGACCGAGAATGGTGTAAGTTGTTCTGGCGTTATAGGAGACAGCATTTGGTCCTGGGTTTGGTTATCTGCAGGGCCTGACTCCCCGAATTTAGAGTCCACCCTAACTACCCACACGGATAAAGTACTGGCACCTGGTGTTTTACCAGAACTGGATAGGAACATATCTTACCTCCCTGGCAAGGACCCAGACACAGGAATATGTGGCCAAAACTCCTTTAATGTGGGTGTGGGGCAGAATCTGTGTGTGGTGGATTTACTCCCACTAGATAATCAATGGGATCAGTCTTACCTCTTTGGATCATCAGGCTGGTAGCTTTAGAGGTGACCTGCACGCTTGGATCACTTAGTTTTCTCAGAGTCTTTAGTGCTCTGAGCCATCACATCCTTTGAATTACTCTTAGAATCATACTACAATGAGGCATTGCCAGGCAGTGTAAGAAAAGAGGTCTACTACTCACTTTTCTTACTTTTAGTACCCTTCGTCGGTCTTGTTCCACCCAGATTAGGCCCTTCCCAATCTAATACTTTTCTGAGGGACACACCCCACTGGCCTCTAGAATTCATCCTCTCTCACTCTCAAAACATGCTGTCTGAGGCAAGTCTCGGCCACCTTTCTGCTCATTTGCCCAATCACTCCCTCCCTCCATGCACATTGGCTGCCACGCCCCTTCTCATGCAGACCATCAAACTACCTTCCTGTTGCAAGGGATGACTGTCTGTCTTACCACCGACACTAGGCCACTTTGGGGCATATTCTCAAGGACTCATCGCCGAGTTAACGGCACTTTAGCGCAGCAAAAGTGGCGAAAGAATTATCGCCCCATTCAAAAGCTGGTGCAAACTCCCCACATTGCCAGTATACCAGTGATAGCTGCCGCAAAAAACATCGCCACGGATGAGAGAGACAACTAACGCTAATGATATGCAGAGTAGGCGTTTCCGTGCAATAACACACGAAAACTCCAGTTCGCGATATTCACAACTACCAGCCAGATCTGCGATGTGATCCAAAAACAGGCGATAAGGCGCGTTAGCAGCAGGGATTTAACACCTGCCTTCTACTGGTGTTAAGCAGTACGACAAACTGCAGTATAAAAGGGAGCCCAGCCCAGAGCCACATCGGCAGACCAACACATGTCATGGAGCTACTGATCATGCAGCTCGGAGCCCACAGAGGCCCACAACACCCACCGCCACCCCCCCAGGACCCCCACCCCCCCAGGACCACCCCCCCCAGACTACCACCGAGGCAGCGCAGAATGAGACAGCAGTCCTTCCGAAAACGCACCAGCCTTGGAGACTTAACACCAGAGGAAGTCATTGCCCACTACAGGCTCAAAAGGACGACCATCCTCCGCATCCTGACCCACATTGCCCACAGGCTGATGGTACCAACACAGCGGACAACCAACATCCCTCCGCAGACAAAGCTGCTGGCTGTGCTGCACCTGTTGGCCTCTGGTACCTTCCAACCAACAACGGCCAGAGTCGGAGGAGTCTCACAGCCAGTCCTATCAAAGTTCCTCACACCTGTCTTGGATGCCATCATCAGCTTGGTACCCCAGTACCTTCACTTCCCCCACACTGCGCAGGAACAGCTGGAGACCAAGCAAGGCTTCTACGCCATAGCTGGCTTCCCGCACGTGTTGGGGGCAATTGACTGCACACATGTCCTACTTGTGCCCCCTGCCGACACTGCACACAATTAACGCAACAGGAAGCACACGCATTCCATCAATGTGCAGGTGGACCACCAGGGACTCTTCACCAACGTCGTCGCCAACTACCCAGGCAGTGTGCATGATTCCTACATCTTCCGACAGTCCATCATCAACCAGCGCTTCGAGGATGGCACCTACGGAAATGCACTGCTCGTTGGTAAGTACCAACGGAACAAACCACACACCTCAACTCCTCATTCATGCAACTCGCAACTGTGGGAATGCACACGTTACAACATCACATATGACATGCCAAGCAACATGCCCACCTACCAGACACGACAACACATGGAACTGTGGTAACAGGGGACAGACATGTAGACAAGCCATCCACGTCATGGCACCTCTGCCACACAATAGCAGGATGTGGTGAGAGGCGGGAACCAAGTATGTGCGAGGGATGCAAGTGACCCATGAATCAGAATGTACACAATGCCAAGTTTGGCGGGGATGTGCTGGGCAGACTTAAGTATGCAGAGCACAGACATGTCCATGTGGACATATACTGCTGGTGTTTGTAGTGCCGTAGACAGTGGGCGCAACCATGTTACCTCAGGCAGTGGGGTAGACCCTGGACATGTAGCTATGTCGTCCCCCCCTGTAAGCGTAAGCGGAGTGGGCTGGGCCAGCGTAGGAGTGGGAATCAATAGCCCGGGGCTCAGGGCGTGGTTCAATTCCGGGATGGCCACCAAGGCAACTACTGCGTGTGTCTCTGTTTCCGCCATATCCTGACCATAGGCCTACACACACGTGGCCGACCACCTTCAACGGCCAATATCACAGTGTCGTTGTCAGGCTTGTAGACATGCGCAGACAGTCATGACAATGGTGTGTCCTAGGAGTGCAAGTGATGCAACCGCGCAGCGCACACAAGTAAATAGGCTCGGGGGGAGTGAGGAGCAGCTGTGAGGCAGCGTACTACACATGGATGCCGCTCATTTGCCACATGCAAAACATGTCAGACATGTATCCCAAAGTCCCACACATCACACACCAATAAACTAATAAGCCTGCCAACACAGAATGCCGAACCACTGATTGACACATCTCTCTCCCCTGTCACAGGTGATCAAGGATATGCACTCTGCCCTTGGATGATGACACCCCTCCAAGCCCCGAACACTCAGGCCCAGAGGCAGTACAATGCGGCCCACATACGCAGCAGGGGCATTGTGGAGCGCTCATTTGGCGTGTTGAAGTCACGTTTCAGGTGCCTGGACATCACAGGTGGAAGACTCCTGTACAGCCCGCAAATAGTGTGCAAGATGATCATTGCATGTTGTGTGTTGCACAACATATGTGTATGCACCAATGCCCCATGGATCCATGTGCCAGATGCACCGGGCGATGATGATGAGGATGAGGCAGGTGGACCACACCCCAGTGCAGCAGCAGCTGGAATAGCCCGAAGGGACACTATCATTCACAATTTCTTCACATAAGCACGTCACATAGGGACTGTCCTTGGCAATCATGGGACAGGTCAAAATGACCACAGGCACAGCATGTGCAAATAAATTCATTCCTAGACACATTCCCTGTGTGCATGTCACTCCTCTGCATTGGCACATGGCTCTGACAAGTGTATGTGCAACATTTAGTGCTGACAATTTCACCAATGGCAATTGGATGGTGGGAGTGTCACCTCTGTTATCGGGATCCTGTTTTCCTGCGGACTGAACCGCGTCTTCCTCTTCTTCTTCTCCTTGCCCTTCCCTGGCCCCGAGGTCCCAGGCTGGTCCTCCGTGGGGCTTGTGGGGTTCGAGTTGTCCTCTGTACTTACTCCAGCTACCTCCATTGTGCTTCGCAGTTGTTATGTTTTTTTAATTTATTTCAGGCTTTTTTGCTGCTTTTATGGTGATTTTACCCGCCTGTCGTGGGAAATGCAAGCCTGGTGCTGCTTGTCGCTGATTTTTCTATCGCGGTTGGGCCCATCGCAACTTTTTTCACGTTCGGGTTTCCTTTTTTATCGCCGTCGCGGTAGTTGTATCGCGGACATTTGACGCGTTCTCGGGAGACTATCGCATGTTACCGCCGTGTTGAGAATACGACGTTAACACAGAGTATTTTCCCGCGATAGACGGCGATATGAAAACGTGCGTTAGCCTTTTTTGGCGATGATTATCGCACGTTCTTGAGAATATCCCCCTTTGAGTACTGCCGTCTTTGAGGATCCCTGAAAGCATGCACCCGAGCCACAATCAGATTCTTAATATTGACACACAAACTAGTGATGCTGTAGCTTTATACACTCAATTACTCAGAATGAAGGGAGGGTCCCCTAGTGAAGAAATAACTAGCTACGTAAAAAAACAGAAAAAGTTGAAAAAAGATTTACAGCAGCCACGTTCGGCACATCACTTGGGTTGCAGTGGTTCAAATTAGCAATATAGAGATAGCAATTGCTGCGCCTACCTTGCCACAAATAAATACGCCCCTTATGGGTAACCTGCCCTTTGTTTTAATGAGAAAAACATACTGGGCCTCATTTATGAGAAGTGTCACATCGCTGCGTGAAAGCAGCAATGCGACACTTCTCAGTGCGCCTTCCTTGCGACCCGAATGATGCGTCATATTTACAGTATGACGCATCATGTCGCAAGGAATAACAGATACATTAGTTTCACTGACGTATCTGTCAGCGCAAAAGTGGCGCATTGCTGGAGTTGTGTCAGAAGCGTGACGCAACTCCAGCAATGTTCCTTTCACATGGGGCAAGCCCCATGTGAAAGGGCCTGCGTCACCCTTACACCTGCCATGAGGCAGGCGTAAGGTTTTGACGCATTGGCATCCTAGAAGTGGCGCAGCGAAATCTCATAGATTTCACTGCGCCACTCCTACGACCCTTTCTTGCGGGGGAACGCCCACCCTGCATACATTATACCTAACGCAGGTATAATGTAGAGCAGGGGTTTACGAAGTGATGCATCTACCTAGATGTGTCACTTCATAAATATGGCGCAACATGGCGCATTATTTACGCCGCTGCTACGTCACTAAAAGTGACGCAACGGCGGCGCAAAAGTGACGCAGGCCTTCATAAATAAGGCCCACTGAGCTTTACTTTATTTTAGTCTTTTCCATAAACTACACATTTCTTCCTATATAAAACAGAGGGATCATAGAATATGAACAGCTGCAGGAAAGAGGTATGAGGTTTGAAACTACAAACGACTGTGGACACACTGTAATTCTTTGAACAAACTGTGGGGCAGATTTACAAGGCCCTTGCGCCACTTTTGCGTCACTTTTCCCATGTTAAAAATTACGCAAAAGTGGCGCAAGGGCCTTGTAAATCTGCCCCACAGTATCAAGATTATTTCTTTAGAGCTCACGTCAGGTTGAGAACTCAGGTCATTCAGCAAAAACAACACGGTGCAAGCAGCCAGACCCAGCCCGATCAATCTCACGCCTCGCCCAGCTTCACCAAGAGAATGCTCTCAAGTAAGAGTACTCTTCTGTGTACAAAGAGCTAATGAGACAGGAGAAAACCAGACTTTCAATGCCCTTAGGGAGACTGAGAAGCTCTTTAATCAATTGCACATCAGATCGTGTTTAATTAAGAAAACCTCGCCACGGAACTGACCTTTTTTGTGAGTATTCCCTTAGTGAGGTGCAGAAACCCTTTAACATCAGGCACTGACATTAGAGCTGCATACCTGCCAACTTAGAGAACAATCTCACGGTGTGAGGAGGGAGTGGGGCCTTGAAGGGTGATGGGCCTCGTGCCAAGAAGTATTTACGAGGCACTTTTGAACCCCAGTCTCCTCCTCCACAAAAAAAGAAAATGCTTGTTGAGGGTGGTGGGGTGTTTTCACACCCCTTAATGAACGTGGGCAGTTCAAAGCCTTGGAAAATGAGCTGGAAAACCACTATATACAGTGGTTTTGAGCTCGCTTTCCCTGCCACTGTATGATATATCTGCTCCTCACTAGGAGACTGTGTGATGGGAGCCGATATCGTGTGTCCCACAGTGAGTTGGCAGGTATGGAGCTGGCAGAGCTGCAGCTAGCCAAGCTTTTATTAGAGACACACAGGGGGATATTCTCAAGGACGTGCGATAATCATCGCCAAAATAGGTTAACGCAATTTTTCATATCGCCGTCTATCGCGGGAAAATAACTCTGTGTTAACGTCGTATTCCCAACACGGCGGTAACATGCAATAGTTTTCCGATAACGTGTCAAATGTCTGCGATAAAATTACCGGGACTGCGATAAAAATCTAAAGCCGAACGTGAAAAAAGTGGCGATGGGCCCAACCGCGATAAAAAAATCAGCGATAAGCAGCGCCAGGCCTGCAAGTCCCACAAGTCAGGCGGGAAAAACCAGTATAAAAGCGGAAACAAAAAACACAAACAACTGCGAAGCACCATGGAGGTAGTCGGAGCGAGTACAGAGGACAACCAGAACCCCACAAACCCCACGGAGGACCAGCCTGGGACCTCGGGGTCAGGGAAGGGCAAGGAGAAGAAGAAGAGGAACCCGCCTTTCAGTATGCAGGAAAACCAGATCCTCATTGCGGAGGTGATAGAACACCACCACCAACTGTTCATCACCTCCACTGTGTCATTGGCAACTAAAAATACAATATGGCAGTCCATCTTAGCCAAGGTGAATGCAGTCGGAGTGAAGAGAAGGGAAGTGGACGACTGCTAGAAGCGCTGGACTGATGTGAAGCGCAAAACCAAGCTGAAACTCGCAGCCAACCTGAAAGCAGCAATGCAGACTGGAGGTGGGAGTCCAGCGACACACCAGGAGCTGGATGAGATGGAGGAAATGGTGACCCGAGTCATCATTGGGGAGACGGTGGCAGGAGTTGGGGGACCGGACACTGCACAACATGACCTGAGCCAACAGCAACAGGGTGAGTAACGACCAGGGACTGGGGGGACAGGGGAGATGGGCACAATGGCACACATGCACAATTAAGTATAGCACATCTGCGGACAAACCATGCCCAAGAGTCACAACTCCGACCAAGAGCCCAATTTACCCAAGTCTGCAACATCTCAGCACTGTATAAGCACAGAAGTGAAAGGCACACCGCCTGAAAGGGAGAAGGGCCAGCCAAATCAGAGCTGAAGGGGCAACACACCCACAATGCAGCACACACACATAAGAATCAGAGCACCTCAACATTGACAACAATGTGGTACAAACTGCAACACTTTCACAACAGAACAGAGGACACAACTGCTGCCGCTTGTGTGTAGAAAATGGCCATTCGCATTTGGCATAGCCGGAAACTGTGAGATGAGAATGTACAAGTACAACCTCACATCCCTGATGGTGCAGGAATGTCAACTGTCCCGCATCCAATAGGCATCTCCTCACAAACAGTCACAATGTACATTGTCATGCAGTCTGTTAGTAAACTTGTACAATGAGTGAACATACATGTGAACACAATGTCAATCTGCATCTCCCCTTCATATTGCAGAGGGAAAATCAACACCTCCTGCAGAGCAGACCCAACAACTCAGCACTGATGATGAAGAGGACCTCCCCAACATCGACACCGACGCCCTCCAACAGCTCATGGACAGCTTCGGCACCCCACCTCCAGGAGCAGGGCTGCCCAGCTGCATCGAAGAGACCCCACCCCCTGCACAGACCACGCAGCAGGAAGCACCCACCACCACAGCTGTCTCCCAGACCCCCACGACCAACACATGGCATACCAACGCCATGTGTTAGGGTGCCAGGAGAAGATGGCTGATCAGATGCGGGTGGGGTTCGACCTCATGGCAGCCAAACTAGATGCCATACGTGGGTGTCTAAGTCCCATCAGGGACCACTTACAGTCCCTAACGGACACCCACTGTCCGCTCCATGCTCTCCAACAATCCATGGCTGACATCGCTGGAGTCATGACTCTGAGCCAAGAACAACTGTCTAGTCAGAGTGGCTCCAGCGATGTCAGCCGGGAGTTGGGACACATGCGGAGGATCATGGAAAACATGGAGCGGATGCAGGCAGAAAGAATGTTTGCCACGGCTGCACACCAGCGAGATGTAGCTGTGATCTTCCATGCCCTGCAGATCCTCGTCATGGCATTGCCGCCACAAGGCCTGGCGCGGATGAATGCTGCTGCTACTACTCCATCCACATCTCCGCCCCCTGAAGTGTCAGTGCCACACAGTGATGCAGACTAAACACCACCACCCACATGTGAGGCACCTGACACATCAAAGGACGAAGATGATGATGAATCTGGCTTTGTGGTAAGAATGAAGTGGTAGCATTCATCTCCGCCATATGGCCTGTTTCAGCTTGGTTCTGCCCTCTGCATCATGCCCTGGAATAACACCTTCCACTGTCCCCCGATACACTCAGCGACACTCACCTTGGACCTCGACATGGACTGCCATATTTTGATTGGTTACCAATGACACAGCAATCACACTGCGGACTGAAGTCTTCCTCTTCCGATGAACTTGTCAGAGGACTCTGGCTGGCCCTCCACGGGGCAACAATGTAAAGTGGGGTTTGCATGGCCCTGTACTGGTCCAGCTTCAACACTCCACTGAATGCGAACAAAACATTCTAATTCACACAGATGTGTCATGGCTATGAGCAATCAAGTATGAAAGTATGGATGAATGTAGGGACAGTGATTCCACAAAAAGGTACTCCCTGGGTAATGCTATCAATGCGCATGTATGGCCGTGACCCAGATAGGCAGTGAGACACACATTGTCATTCAAATCAACACTCATCACAGTTGAATACAAGTGAAGGTGCGTAGACTTTATTAGCTTATGCGTGTCAATACGGGCAAGATAAGTGCCACAACATGCAGACCAATGCAGCAGTATGTCAGGATGAAGAACGTTGCCAAGTGCCGCTGTCCACTCCGGGGGAGTGCCTCACCTTTCACAGGTGTGTGTTAACCCGCGTTGTTGTCCGCTCATGTATTCGGAGTCCAGGCGAATGCAGCCATGTCCACTGTTGTCGTGGGACATGTGACCAGATCTTCAAGATGCAACAAGGTGTTGGGACATGTGCAATGGGTTCCAATCTGTAGTGGCTGCAGGTACGTAGTTACTCGTCCATGAAAGCGATTGCAGCTTCGTAGGCTATCATTTCCAACATGAGGTCGTTGTCGACTCCATCAAACAGGTGGGCGAGGTGATCCAGTAGCAGGTCCGGACAGATGTGCTGCGTCCACCCCCTTTCACCAATTAGCACTACAGCCCAATAGGGGAGCGGTTCAATTTGGTCACTGCACACGAGGAGTTGTGCAATCTCCCAGGTCCAGCTGCCAGCATGTATGCCAAGTATCAAGGCATCCCATAAATGGGTATCACGGTGACACTCCTGGTCGTGGGCCAACAGGGGGTGCACACATATGTCAAAATCCAGTTCAGCTACCATCCTGTTGGATAGGTAGACATCCATGGACCACTCGAATGTGCACGATCAACAATGCAACACAGGCTGAACGCAGGTGACGTTGGCAAGGCGAAAGCTTAGCTGGTAACTGATCCGCAGCACTGCCAATGGCAGTGCCCCCAGTAAACGCAGCATACGCGCACGGTACAGTTCCACCTGACAGGGGTTGTGCATGTGTCCGGGATGTTCTGCCATTGCGTTAGTGGCTCTGGTTGAAGCGGCACTGTTCTGACCTTCGCCACTTCTGTGGATGAAATGCCACAGCTCGGATCAATGAGTTGTTTTAGTGTGCAACGGTTGTACGCCTGGGATGGTGTGGGAGTAAGTGTGAAGGCCATTCCATGCAAGATAACTTCGAGCAAGGACTTCTGTGTGTGGGGTGTGTATACGTTGGGCTTTCATCGGGCTGTGCGTAGTGTGGGAGTCGTCATCAGCTGCTATAGTATCTGTCAGGGGGTGCCGGGCACATGCAATTCCGAGGTCAGAGGTGCAGATGTGCTTCCACCTGATAGTTCAGACAAAGGAGCTTTCATCCCTAATGTTAGTTTGTCATCTGCTTGCATTCAGGAAATGTGATGTGGCTTGTTGGGTGTGGGGTGGGATGTGTGCGACTTTGGGATTCATGTTTGACATGGCTTGCATGTGGCAAATGAGCGGCATCACTGTGTGTTACGTTGCCTCACAGCTGCTCCTGCCTCCCTCCGAGCCTATTTACTTGTGTGCGCTGCATGGTTGCATCACTTGCACTCCTACGGCACACCATTGTCATCACTGTTCCCAATAACCTGTGCGCACCGAAGTCACCACAAGCGCGCAGTGTGCTGTATTTGGCGCGCACATCCCGCGAAACCGTTCGCGCCGCCGCTTTTAAAACACGAGCGGCGCGAAAAACGGTCATTCCTGTGGCTCTGGGTTTTGGGAGGGCACAGCTGCGGGGCTGATTGTGGGCCTTTGAGTTAGCATTCATGTTAATTGCAGCCCGTGCGCTGCAATTAACATGAATACTAACTCAAAGGCCCACAATCAGCCCCGCAGCTGTGCACTGTTAAGAAAAACAGTGTCTCAAACACGACGTGTGCTTTAGCACACGCTGTGTTTGAGACTCTGCTTTTCTTTTCTTAATTGTGCACAGCTGCGGGGCTGATTGTGGGCTTTTGAGTTAGTATTCATGTTAATTGCAACGCCCGTGTGCGCTGCAGTTCACAAGAATACTATCTTAAAGGGTCACAATCAGCCCGTGCGCTGCAATTAACATGAATACTAACTCAAAGGCCCACAATCAGCCCCGCAGCTGTGCACTGTTAAGAAAAGAAAAACAGTGTCTCAAACACGACGTGTGCTTTAGCACACGCTGTGTTTGAGACTCTGCTTTCTTTCTAATTAGTGCACAGCTGCGGGCTGATTGTGGGCTTTGAGTTAGTATTCATGTTAATTGCAACGCCCGTGTGCGCTGCAGTTCACAAGAATACTATCTTAAAGGGTCACAATCAGCCCCGCAGCTGTGCACAATTAAGAAATGAAAAGCAGAGTCTCAAACACTGCGTGTGCTAAAGCACACGTTGTGTTTGAGACTCTGCTTTTCTTTTGGGGCTCCCTGTTTTTTGGGAGAGGAGTTGGACTTGGGCTAAGGGAGTACGTAAGTAGTTTAATTTTAGCGTCCAACAAAATTCACAATGTAAAGCAATGTTAAATGTGGGTGTATGTCAGGGTAAACTGAGGCCCAGAACAAATGGACATGCAGAATTCACCCACATGCACCATGTTTGTACTAGTTAATCAGCTCGTGGCTGACTACCTAAACTAGCAACAGAAGGGGGGGGGAGGAGTACTCACAAAGAGAGCGAGAGAGTCAGGCTGAGACAGCACGTCCGAGTGCCAGAGAAAGCAAGCCCCGGACACAGAAAGAGCATGCAAGCACCATGAGAAAAATTAATGCACGAGTCTCGAGAGAAAGCCAGAGTACGGGTGACCCAGACAGGGCATGGGCAAAAGAGAGATCATGGGCACGAAAGAGAACAGCAGCATGGGTTTCAGAAAGAGAAAAACTGAGAAAGAGAGAACATGGTTGCTACAGAGAGTGAAATGGCATAGGTGAAAGAACAGGAGCACTGGCACTGGAAAGCGATTACGAATGTATATTGATAACCTAGGTTCCCTAAAGTTTGCAGCAGTTCCTGAAACTGGTTATTACAGCCCCTTCAACCCAGCCTGTTTTCTAAAGGTTGGAGCTGCTCACTATACTAGATTAGATACTCTAATCGACCAAGCCTGCCCCAGCATCACACTTCTCTTTGCAAGGTTTTGAGGCTACTTTTATATTTTTCTGCATTAGTAATGAACATATTTTCACCACCAGCCTCCAGAGGAAAGCTTTTTTTTAAAATATTAAGTTGCAAACTGGTATATACACACTGCGAGTCCACCTTCTCTTCGGCCTCGTGGCTCTTAGGCGCACAGACTCCCCTTGCTGGTAGGGGGTTACAGTGAAAGAAGAGTGGGTTTTACTATCAAAACAATTCAGCAAAAAAGGTACTTACACACCGGTCAAACACATGGTCATTTGCCTTGCCTTAGCCTTTCGTAAACATGCCCCACACATGACCAACCGCCCCCTGGCCCATGGCTTCTTACGTTCCTGGATCAGGAGTTTTGGACGTCGTCATCCAGGTGGGAGCTCCAGCAGTCTCGACACCAGCTCCACAAATACTAACGAGAGCTTTTCGACTGAATGTTTAAACTGTGCTGTACACAGCTAGAAAAAAATGTTATTCTGTGAAAAAATGGGTTTGGTTCTAGGTGTACAGCTGCTCCACATCCCAAAGTTACCATCAGCTGCACGAGTCCCCAATCACCACCCACTCACCCTCCCACTGTGTGATCTGCTCAGTTAGAAGGCACTTCACTCTGCCTGCATCGGTGGTCAGTTAAGGAGCGGCTGCTGCACAGCATAAGTATATGGGTAGTCCACCTTTATTCCGAGCTAAGAACAAAACAAGTATTAGACCTATGAAAATGGGCCAAGGCACTACAAAGCAATATGTTCTAAGAATACTACATTCTATACACAGCTACTCTTATTTAAAAAAAAATAAAAAAACGTGGGACATCTACATGAAACCACATTTGGTGGCACGGACATTTCCCAAATCTAGTCCTAAAGAATGAACGTCTGATCCAACTAATGGTAAGGCAAACAGGGATACCAAACACTTGTTTCACCCAATGACATAAGCTTTATTTACAAATAAACAGTAAAAAAAAATGTCACTCACTCATTTCAACATCGGTTGTGCCTCATCTAGTAAAGGAGTTTTGTGGCAGCGTGGAAAGGCCCAGGAATGTCTTCCACAAACACCCTCCTTTACAGGACAAACACCCCTCAAGCTGCCAGCATAAAACAATAATTCAATTGTAGAGAACAGTTGTTCATGCTATTGCTAACAACTTATGGAAAGTGATATTCATTTTGCGAACAGTTCAGATCGGAGGACAGTCAACACCGAGCCATTAGGTTTTCAATTAACTAAACTCCTCTAACAAGCCAAAGGCTATCATTTTGTGGAGGACAGCTTCTCTACTGCAGCTTAGTAAGGGAGGAGGTGAGGTTGCTAGGTTCCCTTTATTTTTTTTAAACACATTAACTGCGTTTTGTCCACATTCATTTAACACATCGGAAAAGTTGTAGTTGTGATAACTCATGGCTTGGCGAATGCGGGGACCTTTCTGGCACTCCCTTTGCAGATTCAAGTAGGCAGGCATAGATACACTGAACCTTTGTGAATAAAACAAGGCGCCAGATTGTTCCGTTTGTATAGAATACTCTGCCAGCAGATTTCAACACAGCATCTTGCATCGCTTTACATGAATAGAGCACAAATTCACAACGATGTCCCTGCCATCACCGTTTCTAAAGGTGGGCAAAAAATTCTGCTTCACAGAGCCTGGTGGACACCACAGATAGATACAGCTACTTAAAGGTGGATGAAAGCATGGAATTGTGAAACATAAGGGCAGGATATTGGTTGGAAGGCTTAGATTGGTGATACATGGCATTTTAAGAAAGGTCAACTTGTCTCCCATCTTGGACACTTCACAGCCAGAACTAAGTTCTAAATGGTCTTTGCAGACAGAAGTGGCTAATATTGTGAAAACCTGAAATAAAAATTCAAAAAAGAAAACAATAAAGAATTGTGCGGTAATTGGGGAAGCATCAGGCCAATAATATGTTCAGATGCAGCAGTGACTGGCTTCATGGCCAGTTTGCTATTGCGGTCTTATTGCAACAACTGGGCAACAAAGGCGGGGATGGATGTTATTACAGAAAGTGAGTGATGGCCCCATCTACATGCCACACTTACTAATGCCAAAAAGGATCCATAAATAAGTGAACAAGAAGCACACACTCCATCCATGCAAGGTAAATGCCTAACCCCAAAGCGTACAAAGAAGGGAAGGGACAGACTGCTTGGCCACAGTGCCGGCTCTGTGAAGCAGAATTTTCAGCACAGACCTCATCACTGTACCCTACCCAGCAGTTATTAAATATAATAGATTGATCAATCCAAATAACTGACTAACATAGCCACCACTCAAATTACTTTCATATTTCACTATACTAATTCAAAATGAATCCTTATGGGTTCCAGAGTAGCGTGCTACTCGCCAAAAAAAGCGCTTCAAAACCCCATCAGGGGTAGCAAGCGCTATATAAATACAAACCTCTTTCCCTCTTCTATCCTGCCACCTACCCTTCTCTATCCAAATAACTGAATAACATATCCACCACTCGAATTACTTCATATTTCACTATACTAATTTTCAACACTAATACTTTATGGGTTTCGGAGTAGCGTGCTACTTACCAGAAAAGCGCTTCAACACCCATCAGGGGTAACAGGTGCTATATGAATGCAAACCTTTCTTCCCCTTCTATCCCTCCTCTATCCTTCTCACTCCAAATAACTGACTAATATGTGTGGAAATGCACCGTCTTTTCAGTTTTTTAAGCAAAAGTTTGGAGGGATATTTGGCGCTGCACACACGCGCGGTCTGGTTCCTGGCGCACATAGCCATGGCTGCAGCGCACAGAGACCCTACACTGCTGCACACAGAGGAAAAAAATTAGAGGGAACATTGATTGTCATGCCTGTCTGCGCATGTCCACAAGCCTGACAATGACACTGTGATGTTGGCCGTTGAATGTGGGCGGCCACGTGAGTGTAGGCCTATGGTAAGGATAGGGTGGACACAGATGTAGAGTTCATGCCTGGCTAAACTTGCGCTGCGATTAAGGCTAGGCATTTGGCTCATGCTGCGGCATTACAGATACACACAACACTTTGCATGTATGTGTCAAGACCCCGAGCGGTCTTGCGCTCCTTCATTTCTCCATTCGTGCGAACCCGCCCTCCGGGTGCAGGCTACATTGCAACATTGTCGATTGTGGGCTGGGTGGCGCCGACACTACAACAGTGACACACGCATTAGTTACTTCCTTGTCCAGGCCAGAACTGAACCACGTCCAGAGCCCCAGGCAAATTCTTCACACCCCTACGCTGGACTGGCGTACGCCGGACAAGCCCACTCCGCTTACGCTTACAAGGGGGGGGGGACACAGCTACATGACCGAGGTCTTCCCCACTGCCTGAGGTGACATGGTTGCGTCCTCTGTCCACAACACTACAAACACCAGCAGTATGTGTCCACATGGACATGTCTGTGCTCTGCATACTGAATTCTGTCCAGCACATCACCGCCACAATTGGCATTGTGTACATTCTTATTCATGGGTGACTTGCCTCCTTCACACATACTTGGTTCCCACCTCTCCCCACATTCTGCAATTGTGTGGCTGAGGGGCCATGCCGTTTTCGGAAGGTCAGCTGTCTTGTTCTGCGATGCCTCAGTGGTAGTCCGGGAGGGGGCGGG
The DNA here is from genome assembly GCA_963921515.1 of Calotriton arnoldi. Taxonomy (NCBI): domain Eukaryota; kingdom Metazoa; phylum Chordata; class Amphibia; order Caudata; family Salamandridae; genus Calotriton; species Calotriton arnoldi. The sequence goes on along the minus strand of CAWUFW010015867.1, from coordinate 21,318 downwards.
GGGGGCCTGGGGGTGGTGGCGGTGGGTGTTGTGGACCTCTTGGGTCTCCGAGCTGCATGGTCAGTAGCTCCATGACATGTGTTGGTCTTCAGATGTGGCTCTGGGCTGGGCTCCCTTTCATACTACAGGTTGTCGTCCTGCTTAACACCAGTAAAAGGCAGGTGTTAAATCCCTGCTGCTAACGCGCCTTATCGCCTGTTTTTGGATCGCATCGCAGATCTGGCTGGTTGTTGAGAATATCGCGAAGTGGTGTTTTCGTGTGTTTTTGCACGGGAACGCCTACTCTGCATATCATTAGTGTTAGTTGTCGCTCTCATCCGTGGTGATGTTTTTTGCGGAAGCTATCGCTGGAAAACTGGCGATGTCAGCAGTTTGCACCAGCTTGAGAATTGGGCGATAAATCTATCGCCACTTTTGCGGCGCTAAAGTGCAGATAAATCGGCGATAAGTCCTTGAGAATATGCCCCACAGTATTTTTCCACACTTACCAATTATTATGTCAACAGAATTGGCCCTAAGAGCCCAATCAGGGAAGTGAGCAGAGGAAGACACCCACAGCCATTTTGCCTTTCCCATCGATGCCCAGGCTGGGCACATGGGCAGGTGGGCAGGTGGTTAAATTGGGTTTGTGAGTTGTTGGAGGGTGAAAGGGCACACCAAGGTCATGTGACCGCCATTGGTCCAATGAGAATGTCGAGGACGGATTGTTCTGGGGAAAGAACTCTCATTAGGTCAGGGCGAAGGGCAAAGGGCTGAAAGGAAAGAGGGAAGGAAAAACGGCTTTAAAAGAAGACAAAACAACCCTATAAAGATTATAGCTCCGGTAGAAGGTTTTTGGGCAGGAGATTACCTAGCAGCAGTAGGTGTAATCTGAACAGTTTAAATGCAGACCCCACAAACGCGAGGTGGCACTGTCTGCAAATTCCGCAATGCAAAACGCACACTTAACATATGCATGTTGAACATTGCAAACAAGAAATTATGATCACATTCTCCCTTACTACTCATGCACCAGGTGTCTCACATAGAACTGAAGGGATTTATTAGTGAATTTTATTGTGTACTGAATCACCTCTAAGTACTTGAGCACAACTTAAATGCGGTTCCCTCGCGAAAAGCATCTATGAACAGAATCACTCGTAGTTCAGTGCACTATGTATTCCATGCACTTCTAAGAATTTAATGTATGATTTAAAGAAAGTTAAGATTAGGTGCACTTGGCCTTAAAGTCTCCACAGCTGTGCTAGTTTATTTTTCCTACTGCCTAAGGCAGGAGGGATGTTCATACACTATCAAAGAAAGCTTTGGTGTCTATGATTAGTCTGCATAACTTAGTTATTAAAAAGCAGCAATCACAGAAAAATAGAACAGGCCTATCTTTTTATGTGTGGAGTTCTCCACCCTGCACTCCGACTGCAGAATGTCTGCAGTTGTAAACTTACTATACATAGTTTGTGAATATGAAAAAAAATGAATTTACACATAAATGTACCTTTGTGACTCTGGCTCTTTACAATTTCCCCCTTCCAGATTTTGCACAGCTCTTACTAATACTGGATATACATCACAGTAATACGCTCTTGCCTCTCCCTTGCTCTTTCTCTTGTTTAACTCAATGCATAAGTGTATGCCTTCATCCTTGCAAGAATATGAAAACGATGCAGAAGGATTAGACTAGGTCCCAATCCAGGTTACAAAGAATGGAGAATAACAAAAATCATGAGACTAAGTTTCAATACCTTCATTCCCCTGTTGCCAAACCATCGTTTCAATGTGACCTAAGATCCCACCATTCTGAAGTTTCATCAGTAGTATTCAGCTCCTTTATGGCTATAAATGTTCCTAACTTGATGATGAATTGGTTTGAAGTATTCAGGAATATTCAGAAAATATTCAGGGGCAGATTTACAATAACTGGCGCATCCCTGAATATCAGCAAGGATGTGCCAGTTATTTTGCGTGACTCAAGAAACACCTTGTGTCACCATGGATGCGCCACATTTACAATGCGGCGCACCATGGCGCCAGGATAGACAGATGTGTGACGCATCTGTCGGCGTAAGGGTGACACAGTGCTGGAGTCGTGTTGCAAGCACAACGCAACTCCAGCACTGCTCAGGGGTGCCCTATAGTTGCTGTGCTGCGTCACTCCTTACGCCTGCTACAAGCAGGCGTAAGGTTTTGACGCAGCGGGGACGTAAAAGTGACTCAGTGAAATCTTGTAGATTTCACTGCGTCACTTTTACGGGGCTTGCTTGCAACAGAACGCCCACCCTGCATACATTATACCTGACGTAGGTATAATGTAGCGCAGGGCTTTACAACGTGACGCATCTCACTAGATGCGTCATGTTGTAAATATGTCGCATAGTGGCGCATTGTTTACGCTGCCGCTGCATCACAAAAGTGACGCAAAAACGGCGTAAAAGTGGTGCAAGGGGCTTGTAAATCTGCCCCTCAGTTCCAAAAATGACATAGATAGCAGCGGTCCGCGCAGGTAAGTGCAGTGGGGGGGCTCAGATGTCGACAGACGACGGAATAGGATTTATTTATTTATTTTTCCCTATTCCCTCATCTGTCGACTCACCCCCCTCCTGCCTTACCGCGCTTACCTGCACAGACCGCCGCTGGGCATAGACACCACAGAAAGCACAAAGGAAAGGGCCATTATGTTCTGCAACGTGGCAGTTCTCAGAGCGGTCCGTTCAATATTAATATTTTCTAATGCATGCACAACACTGTTCACAACTTCTCCTAAATCCTCAGTCACCGTTCTACTTTCTTTTATTGAAAGACCAATCTCACAGTTTAGAAATATTATAGTGAAAAACTGAGCAATTACGCAATTTTCTCTTTTGATTTTATTTTGGGAATTAATGGAAGATCTGATGGCAGGAGCAATATTACCAGGATAGCAAGAGCCAGACCAGTTCCATGTGCATGCCTTATTTCTACAGATATAACGTGTCCCCTATTGGTCAGATATGCTTCTTTGGGTGAAAAGGACTACTGGAGGGAAAATGGTTCTGGGCAGACTCACTTGGGAATAAACTGGGAAAAGAATCACATGCTTTCACTGGCTCGGTTGTGAGTGGGCAGTTTTAGGTCTTCTAGAGTGTCACGGGTTACATTTCTTACATGTTCTGTAATAAAATGGCCATGTAAATGCAAATGAGTCCACTGTTCTCTCCAATAAAACAGAATGTATGTATTATGCATGTGTTTTTTCTATAGCGTGAACTTAGCCAAAAGACAAGCATAAAGTCAACAACTGATAGGACAGGTAACTGTTTTGTGGACTATTAATTCATTGAGATGTAGTGTTTTAAAGAGGTGTGTCTTCAACTCTTTCCTAAATAAGATCAACGTTCCAGATCCTAGGTGCATAGATGAAAAAGATCTGCTGCCTTCTTTTTTTTGCACTTCTTATGCCCTTATTAGAAGTGCCTGGCTGGGAAGGCGATTATTATTCCACCTTGCAAAATCTGATACCATGGAAATCGGAATTTAAACGGTGTGATAAGGATCACTGATTAAAAGTTGTGCCATTTTCAAATGCGAAACAACATTTGAATTTTGGTGCTCAGCACGCCAAATTCCACATGTACAGGCATTTACAGGGCATTTTCCCCCGGTAAAATTCGACAGGTTTCACCTTCCAAAATTTACCAATGGAAAATTGCGATACATGTGGAAAAGTCCACAAAACTCGTAATTCCATCGGAAAAGAACAGGCCACTTGTAATGAGGGCTTTAGTCTCCAGTTTGATGGGGTCCTGGTTGAGGGTGTGCTGAGAACCAGCAGAGATGGTGAACTTGTCTGCAAGATAAATGGGTGTGCTGGTCATGATAGCCCTGTAAATGATGCAGCTAGTTTTGAAGATGGTTCTGCCCAGCAAGAGGACCCAAAGGAATTCCCTCAGAATGGGGGTGATGGGATTATGGAGGAGACGTGCTGCAAGTAGAATTCCCTTGGGGGTACCAGTGTGGAGTCTGGGTGACCATGGAGTAGGGAGCTCCCACCATCCAGATGCAAGAGCACAACAGCTTGAACAGCAGTTCTGTAGTCACTTTCTGGAAGAGAGAGCAGGCCCTAGCCCATCTTTGCTTTTTTGACAGTGTGTCCCTAGAGAGTGGTCATCTCTCCTTGGAGCAAGGCCACTCTTCTGCCTTATAAGTTGATATAAAGGATGTGAGCACTTCAGCTAACTCATGGTTTCCTGTTACGCAATTTCCTGAATCATTAAGACGCTCCCCCATGTGCCTTCAGGGGCTAATCCTCCTGGTCAGCCAATAGAGAATTCCAATAGAGAATTCTTAGCAGAAGTTGTTTGAAAGAAAATTAGGCATCTTCAATATCAAGTAGCATCACACAGTAACCTGATTAACTATTCTAAAGCTCCATGTCTAATAGATGGGCCTTGAGGTGTGCCATTGTTGTCCTTTTTGAATAAGGGAAATGTAACCCATAGCATGGCTATGACGAAATGGTTTGAAAGGTTCTCACACAGTAATTGGAGATTTTACTGAGCTTGCATTCTTTAAGTGAGCATTGGATTCATCTGCAATGTGTTTTGAGAACGCTTCCATTGCATGCCACCATGCATTGAGTCTCCAGATGCCTTGATCTAAGGTGTCAGTGCACTCCAAAGTACAAAAATAGGTGACTGGTCAGAAATCCCCCTCTGAAGCATGTCAACTTCTGAGATAAGGTGGGCATTTGCACAGGGCACAAAGACATTTTCTAATTTGGCATTGTAAAAGAGTGAATAAGGGTGATTCAAGAGGCGGAGAGCATACAAATGTATCTGTCACAACAAGGGAGTCAGAGAATTGAAAAAGGGAAGTACAACTCATCCGGTTGGCAGAGCATGAAGAATGCCTGCTTTTTACCCAGTCCATGACTCCATTAAATGCACCATGATCAAAAGTATCCCTGGAAGAGGCTTCAAGAAGAATTTCTCCCAATAAAGAGAGACATGAAGAAGTAACAGGAGGTAAAGCATACATAGACATTGTGACAGGTGATAGAGCAACCTTCACTATGGTGCAGCACAGTGTCTCTCCAGATGACCCACAAGTCGTCTGCATGTGGGGCATTATGAAAACCATTTCACCCCAGAAATGGACAAAGAGAGCTTAATAAGTACTCTTCCTGTGATAGTAGTATATGAGATACAGGGTATTTTGTAGCCTTCAACACTGCTCCTCTTTTAGTTTTACAATTTAGGCTTTCAACATTCCGGGCTAGGACTCCTAGTAGTGGTACTTCTCGAGTTGTCATTTGGGGAGGCATTGAAAGAGCTGTAAAAGGAGGTTGATACTATAGGCTCAGCTTCACCAATGTCCCATTCTAATAGTATAGAAGTCTGCATTGTGATGAACATGGTACCTCTCAGACAAGATCTAGAAACAAGAAACCCCTTCCTACCATCCTCTCCACAACTCTAATGTGAAGTATCTGATGTTCATTCCTTAGGAGTTGCAAGCAAACCTCAGAGGGCTGTTTACCCCACAGCTACATTGTGAATAAAGTTAATCAAATAATTGCCCAAAAATGTGATACATAGTCAATGAGCTATATAATTTAGAATTAGGAAAATATTGGTAAACTGTGATAAGACCTCTCAGGATTATTTATCTTATAGCCTTTGGAAAAATCTATGTGATCTTCAAGTTTTCTCGATGATGATCTCAGCTGAGAGACCAGGGACTGAAACTGTTTACCTGTTTCTTCTAATTCAGAGATCAAAGCAGCATTCTTAGTAGCTGATTCAACTAAAGCATTTCCAAGAGACAATTGGTCTTGAGAGAATTGGTTGGGAGCACATAAGGATTCATCAACATAAAAACACAATGTCACAATTCATGATTGGTGTATCCTTAAGATTTACCTGGGGCTTGGTAAGATGCTAGTGGTCAGCAAACAATCATAGTGCTCATGAGCTTGTGAAATGGGAAACAATGAGGCGGGATTTAACATGGGACGTACTCCAATATTATTGTGTGATGCAGACAAAAGTAATATTTCCATCTTGTGATAGTCTTGACACTGATGTGTTTTTTTTAGTTGTAAGCAGGAGTGCAACAACTGAATGAAGAATAATAAATGTGAAAGGAAAAACCACTACAATGATGATGATGATGAGAAATTTATAAAGCGCGACAAATACCCTGAGGTGTCTAGGACCTGCTTTCGGTATGTATAAGTCATAGCGGACCATGAGGTACAATTATGGTGAAAACAAACAAGTTTTTATGCCTTTTCTAAATTTGAAGAGACTGGGCTCTTTTTTAAGCATGATGGGTAGAGAGTTCCATAAGCTAGCCGGTGTAGCTGTGAAACTCTTGCCGCCCCATCTAGCACTGCTGACTCTAGGAACAAATAGGTTTCCCAGGTCGGCGGATCTAAGGGCTCTGGCAGGAATAGATGGCTTTAGAAATTTTGCCAGATATGTTGGCCCCATGTTGTTGAGGGATTTAAATGCGATGCACAGAGATTTAAATTGAATCCTCCTGGCTACAAGCAGCCAGTGGAGTCGGGCCAAAGACGTAGAGACTGAGTAGAATTTGGAAATGCCCAGCAGTACTCTTGCTGCAGCATTCTGGACCGTCTGAAGTTTATTAATGCTACGCCTTGGAGCACTGGAAAAGAGGGCATTACAGTAGTCCAATCTTGAGGATATCAGCACTGATACGACCATCTTTCTTAGGTCCATAGGTATTACCGGGAGGATTTTCCTCAGCATTTTCAGGATGAAGAAACATTATGCAAAGGCCGAATTGATTTGTGCCTTAAAGGACAGCTTGGTGTCAAAGATAACTCCAAGATTTTTAGCTTTGAGTACTGGTTTGGGCAGGGCGCCAAGCTGGGCCGGCCACCAGCTATCTGTCCAAAATGATGGATTGTTCCCCATCAGCAAAACTTCAATCCTTTCAGTTACTTCAACAAGCAGGCAGCAATCACCAATGCACACATGCAGGGAGACAAACCAGTAGCAACACAATCTAGAGCAGAGAAATAATGAGCAATTGATTTCTTTTTGCCCCGTGTTCTTGAGTTAATACCCTCAGGGTAAAACCCTCCTTTCATGAACAAACAACATAAAAGGCTTCAAAAAACCAGGCAGCCCTAAAGAAGGAACTGAGGCATTAGCAGTCTTCAAAAAGACGTGCGTTCTCTTCTTGATTGAATTAAGGAAACAATTCAGATAGGTATCCCTCATGGTATGAACATGTAGTGGCTTTACAATGTCATAGTAACTCAAAATCCATTACCAACAATAACCAACCACACATAAAACACTATGCATCTGAGATACTGTAATTGGATATGGTAAATTAAAAATCTACTGAATGCGGTCTGCAGATATGCATTTTTCTCCTGCTTAAATATGATGTCCTAAATAACATACTTGGGAAAGGCAATCTCGTTCGAGTCCTTGTGCCGTTTCTTGTCTAACTCAGGGCCCAAACATAAACCTTTGTTCAAGTTTACTCTTTTTCGCTATTCACAAACAAATGATTTAATAGTAAGTTTACAACTGTTGACACTCTGCCGTCGGGGTGGAGAACTCCGCACATAAAAAGATAGGACAGGCCTATCTTTTAGGGGGGGGGGGTAGAGGTAACGTAGCTAGGACATTTTCAATATTATCTTCCTGGATCACCTCTTAAGTTAACTGGGTGAAAAGATAAGGAGAGGGCGGGTCAGTTGGTGTAAATGTTTTGATTGTATTCTTTCCTAGGAAATATTCAGGGCTCCTAATTTGAGATTCTTGCCAGCATTTGAGAACTTACTTATCCAAATGTAGGAATTCCCTGCATTGGTCAGGTAAGACATTGTATTTTGATTTTTTCCAATTTAGAGTTAAGATAGACAGTCCATCCATGTCTCAGTTACCTTCCACAGAAAAGAGCATGTCCCATGCTCCTTTAATGCACTTTTCCCAATCCTTGTTGTAAATGCGTTTATGATACTTGTGTACATAAAGTGTGCAGGAGTCCCCTTGTTATTAACCACCAAGGCCTCAGGGCTTCCAGGCCCATTATAGCCTGTCTTACCCATAAAATGTGTCTCTTTGTCTTGTAGATTTCCCTTACAACCTATAGCTTCCCTTGACTCCAGAATTGATAAGGCAGAGTGTGGAGTCCTGTGTCTCTTTTTCCTCCCTTATCCAAATCTCTTTTCCTCACTTCTACCACTTCTACCACTGGCTGTCATGATCTATTATATTTGGTCACAGGTGGAGATGTTGAAAGATGGAAAAGAACATTGCTTCTGTTGTATCGGTGTGCCAGGTTTCAAGAAGCCAAGCAGTAAATGGAACAAGTAGCCTCACCCTCCCTAGCCCAGCAGGAGGCTGAACATCTATTGGAAGAAGTAACCGAGGAAAATGGGGATTGTGAAAAAGAGTGAGAAAACAGTATGGTGTTAGAAATGGGGGTCTCTAGTTGGCAGAGGTAGGTACCTTTGTCCAAATAGGGACCCTTGCTTCTAGTCAGGGTAAGGGAGATACACACTTTAGATAACATCTGCTCACCCCCTTGGTAGCTTGGCACGAGCAGACAGGCTTATCCCAAAGGCAATGTGTAAAGTATTTGTACCAACACTCACAGTAACACAGTGATAACACCACAAATGGACACCACACCGGTTTAGAAAAATAAAGTATCTTTATCTAAACTTTAACAAGACCGAAACGACAAAAATCCAGCACACAAGTATTAAGAAAAATGACTTTCAAAAGGTTTTAGCAACTAAGTCCATAGAAAACTATGGATGCGTGATTTCTTGCAAAGTACCTGTTGTTGCGACAAAGTTCACCAAGCCAAACAGTTGCAGCGATGAGATGCGTCGAAAAACAAAGAGATGCGTTGTTCCTGAGAATTTCGTTGTTGCGATGCGACAGTTCCACTGTACACAGGGGAGCGATGCGTCGGGTCCGGTCTGTAGGGGGAAGCGATGCATCGGTTCTGAGACGACTCCGATCCGCGGGTGACGTGTCGGGGAAAACTTGCGGCACAGGGACGATGCGTGGAAATCCGGGATGCGTCAGCGAACGATGCGGCAGCGGCGCTGCGTTGACCTTTTCAGCCGCGATCCCTCGATGTGTCGATTCTTGCAGCGGCGACAGGCGCTGCATCAGTTTCAGCTGGTGGAAACACTAATGGGTTCTGGCCCTAATCAGCAAGGCTAGGCCAAGTATGATACTTGAAAAACAACAAGATTGCCAATGCTGATGATTACTAGATCGTTCTTTGTTCACAATCACACGTGACACTCATAGTGACTATAAAAAAATAATTTTTATTTTTATTTTCTCAATATTTCTTTGAAATTCACTTTTTCTTTAGTTCATTTTTTGAAAAAGAATTCAACATGAGTTAATAAGAACCACAAAACAATAACATTACACATTTATATTAATGGTAAATTGATCACATAAATGACATCACAAAACATCACATTACTTGTGTACCTTAAAAGAGTCAAGGAGTGAACTAGCTCTAGTTCCAAAACATAAATTGTGTTAATGAAAAAAAGAGAAAGCCCAGGCTGGGGAGAGGGCAGATCTAAACTGTTTTTACTGTTGTCAAAAGAACTCTTCAAAAACAGCATTACCCCACTAAGGGCCCTTGCCAAACATTGTATAACTCAGGTAACCAAAATAACTCAACAGACGTATATCCTGCCAGGAAAAGGTTAACCTGGTAAGTTATTTTAGTAAACATTTGTTTGGACAAGAAGTGGTCTACGCGTTTCGAACCCCATATTACATTTTGGGTGGGGTTCTCCTCAGGACCAGGAACGAGCTGAAAAATGAATAAAAAAAGAAAAGAAAGGTGCTCGTGTTACCATCTGTTCATGCATTCAGAAACTCCATTTGTTTTCTTATCTTCGTTTTCATATTTTTACCTTGCGTGTGAAAAGGTGCACCACAAGGTGTCTCCTACTTTCGTTTGGGACTGGTGGCTTCCAAAAACTGCTTTTGAACTTTAAAAGGAAAGATGAAAGAAGAAAGAAAGATGAAAACAGGGAGGGACTAGGTCGTTTTTTAATTTGAAAAAGGTTGTGTCATTCTTAAAAAAACGGGCTGCCGTGCTATTTACAGTCGAGGAAAAATTCACTTACTTGTTTTTTTTTGTGACTATCGTGGCTCATAAAAAAACGTTCTCAACTTTGCGCGAATCACTGGTGGAATAGAGGGGCATATTAGCAAGACCGGCGATAAAATTATCGCCGTTTTAGCGGCAGGAAACTGCCGCTAAAACGGCGATAATGGGCTTGCTAATATGCGTTATAGAATTCCAATAGAAGCCCAGGTTAGATGTGCAGGACATCTAACCTGGGCTTCTATTGGAATTCCATAACGCATATTAGCAAGCCCATTATCGCCGGTCTTGCTAATATGCCCCAGAGTTGTTTCTAACCTTGCCTGCTCAGAAGGCAAAGGGGTGGATTCTTCTTTTTTGCACGTAAGTTTCCTTGCAGGTAAACCCGTGCTGGGAAAAAGGGAAAGGAATAGGCTTTGAACATCTTAACCCGGGATTGACTTCAACCATAAGCTTGTCACTACCGGGTTCTAATTACCTGGACTTTAAATCGTAATTGCAAGAACAAAAAATCCCGCGCGTGCACGGTTTGTCATCCTACGGCTTCCGGACGGGAGTAGCCTTACAGGTTAACCTGTGCTGAAAAAGATGGAGTGGAGCTTTAAAACATCCTGACTCGAAATTTGCTTTGAACATAAACTTGTAACTGCCGTGTTTTTATTACCTGAAAAACTTTGTTTACGAGTGCGATTTCTTTAACTTCCTGCGCGTGCATCTCCATGCTGTTGTCTTTTGCATATATACTGTTAATAGAAGGAGAACTGAAATATTAACGTTTTTCGGCATGATTCCTTTATCTTTTCAAGTAAAGTTTGTGGAGATTATTTATGCCGAGTTAAATTGTTTTCGATTTAATGCATGCTTTTTGTCAAATCACGAAATCGCGGCTACGGCTTCTTAAAAATCTCTTTTGTTTAGCTGAGTTCATGCTGAATTGCGCTAAGAGTGAGATGACTGCTGCCTCGTTTTTCTTTTCTATCAAGCAAAAGACGCAATGCCCCCCATTAGTTCCTCATACCTGAAAGCTTTTAGTAGTGACTCCGTTAGTCTCTTCCGCCCCCAAGGGTTGTTGGGCTCAAGTTCAGCTGACGCTTAAATATGACGGCGGAAAACCGTGCGCTTGACTTTGTTCACGTGGTGTGCCGTTTGAATGTTACAACTTTATTGCTACGTTCTTGTTGACACTATTTCAAGTTCAATCAAGTGGAATTTGTTCGAAAAGTTAAAAAGGGTTTACAAATGTCCCGGAAACAGTTGGGCAAACAATTATCTTACGTACTCCTATTGGAGATCCTTGTTTTTAAACCAGCTGTTCGTGGAACTATTGGAAGGAAGTTATTTAGAATGAATTTAGTCGAATTATCTTTGAAAGATCGAGTGTCTTTTCATTGGGACGTATGAGAAGTGGGCTGTCACTCTGAGAAAAACATGCACTCAATCATCTGTCTTTCCATTGCACAATATATGAAGAAAGGGACTGGATCATAGGCTATAGATTTCAGATAGTTCATTAAGCCCATCCACGGTCGAGTTGAATTTTACAATCAGCATGGCTTCTTTTTGTAACAACTGTCTGTCTACATTTCCGCCTCGTGGGTCATGTTTAATTTTGGATAATATCGTCCATCGCAGTTCGTTGGCAGTGTGTTTCTTAAGTGTCCAATGATTCACCAATGGTGCATTTTCTGTTTTTTTACGAATCCTTGACATGTGTTGTATGATTCGTTGGCGGACTTCCTGGTTTGTCTTGCCAATGTACAACTTCATACATGGGCATAAAATGCCATAAACCACGTATTTGGTTTTGCAGTTGGAGAATGTGTTGTGTTTCCATTTGATTTTTTTCAGGGAGAACAGAGAACCTTCAATGGTTAGAGAGCAACACACACAATTTCCACATTTATGGAGTCCCACAATCGGGAGTAGGCCAAGTTGTGTCCTTAGAGTGCTCTTTTGTGGTGGTGGTAATGCTGCACGGATAATCAGATTGCCTACACTTTTTTCTTTTTTCAACGAGAACAATGGTTTTCCAAGGTATTTGTGGGCATTTTGGACCAAATGCCAATTTTGATTAATTACCTTCTTCAGAAAGTTAGTTCGAGGGCTGAACGTGGTGACACAAACAAGACGTTCCATATTTCTCTTTTCTTTCCTTTGTAGGAGTGTCTCTCTTGGAGTCCACCAAGCCCGCTTTAATGCACGTTTTAGAAGTTTCCTTGGATATCCTTGCGCTTTTAATTTTTCCAACAAATTGTTGGCATGGTCCATTTATTCATTCTTTAGTGTGCAATTTTGGTTGATCCTTAAAAACTGTCCATAAGGAAGGTTATCACAGCAAACTGTGTGGATGTTGACTCTTATAATGCAGGGCTTTATTTCTGTCTGTGGGTTTTTTATGTAAGGTAGTTATCAATGTACCTTCTGACACATATATCTCTACATCTAAGAATGTCATCCTGTTGGCACTGTAGTTCGGACTGAATTTGATATCTGGTGAGCGGTCATTTAGCCAGGTGTGAAAAGCCAATAAATCAGTTGCTGCTCCATTCCGTATTAAAAAAACATCATCAATATATCTTACCCAGTTGGTAATCTGGGCTGAGAATGGGTTGGTGTTGTAGATTAATCTTTCCTCAAACTTTGCCATATAGAGCACTGCCAATTCCGGCGCAAAGGGACAACCCATGGCTGTCCTTTTTGTCTGAAAATAAAAGTTGTTGTCAAATTTGAAGTAATTTCTTTTTAGGGCAAGGCTCGCCAACTGTAGTATAAATTCACTGGGAACTCGAACAGGTTGTGGTCTGAGCTGTAAGAATGTTTCAATAGCATTTAAGCCGTCCTCCTGAGGTATCTTGAGTGTATAAAGATACCACATCAAGGGTTACCAGAAGTTGACTATTTGGTGAGAATGGTTGAGTTTCCATTTTGTTAATAAAATCAGTTGTATCCTGAAGATAAGAGGGAACATCCTGTAAAAAAAAGGTTTTAGAAAGAAATCCACATACTTTAACCCCTTAACTGCTGGGCCTTTTCCCCCCCAGTGCTGAGCCCTTTTTTGGCTATTTGTAGTAGTTCGCGATTAGGCCTCTGTAACTTTTGGACCATATAAGGTATCCACGCCAAATTTGCGTCCTTTTCTTCCAACATCATGGGGATTCTAAAGGTACCCAGGGTTTGTGGATTCCCCTGGAGGGTCCCAGATTTTAGCCAAAATACAGCTATATTTTGGTTTTTGGGAAAAATGGGAAAAAAGTCCCGCATATAAAAGCGTCTGGGTTTTCCCTGCAAATGGTATCAAAAAAGGTTTGTGGGGCTGAAATCTCCATTTTCCCAGATTTTAGGGAATGACAGACTTTTGTCAGAAAACCAAAAATTTTACACAGTTTTGGCATTTTTCTGGGACATAGCCTATTTTTGCTATTTTTTGTGCTTTCAACCTCCTTCCAGTTAATGGTAGAAATGGGTATGAAACCAATAATGGATCCTGGAAAGCCATACATTTATGAAAAGTAGACAAAATTCTGAATTCAGCAAGGGGTCATTTGTGTAGATCCTTAAAGTTTTCCTTATAGAAACTAACAGTTAAATAAAGGAAAAATTGAAAATTAGTTGAAAAAAACAGCCATTTGTGTCAACGTTTTCACCTGTAACTTCTTCTAATTATGACAGCTATTTGAAGGCAATATACCGTTATATCCGCTGGACCTTTCTGGTTGTGGGGATATATAGGACTTGTAGGTTCACCAAGAACCCGACGAACCCAGAGCCAATAATTGAGCAACATCTTGCAATGATTTTTTTAAGTACCGGGTATATAGCAATTATTTTGGGAAAATGTATACATGGAAAAATTGTTATGAAAGACACCTATGTATTTCTGAAATGGGAACAAAATGTAGATTTTAGAAACAGTAGATATTTGCACATTTCCGAAATTGGGAGTACCCATACTAGCATGAGAATTATAGGTCATTTTTCAAAATGACTTATTTTTTACACATTGTCTTTCATTTGGAAGGCAGAAATGCATCGAAAGTCAATAGGTAATAACAGTTGCTCTACAATTCTGTGTTACCCTAAGTCTCCCGATAAAAATGGTACCTCACTTGTGTGGGTAGCCCTTGTGCCCACAACAGGAAATGGCTCAAAATGCAACGTGGACGTACCACATTTTCACAATGAAAAATTACCCTTTTTTTGCAAAGTGTCTAGGTGTAGTTTTTGAACCCTAGCTCTGCCGGCACCTAGGGAAACCTAGAAAACCTATACATTTTTGAAAACTAGACACCCAGGGGAATCCAGGATGGGGTGACTTGACTGCCTCCCACCAGGTTCTGTTACCCAGAATCCCTTGCAAACATAAAAAATTGTCAAAAAAATCACATTTTCCCCACATTTCTGTGGTGGAAAGTTCTGGAATCTGCGTGGATCCACAAATTTCCACCCACCCCGCGTTCCCCAAAGTCTAACGAGAAAAATGGTACCTCACTTGTGTGGGTCGGCCTAGTGCCTGCGACAGGAAACGGCGCAAAACGCAACGTGGTCACACCTCAATTTCGCAGTGAAAAATGACCCTTTTTTGGCAAAGTGCCTAGCTGTAGTTTTTGAACCCTAGCTCTGCCGGCACCTAGGGAAACCTAGCAAACCAAACATTTTTGAAAACTAGACACCCAGGGGAATCCAGGATGGGGTGACTTGACTGCCTCCCACCAAGTTCTGTTACCCAGAATCCCTTGCAAACAGAAAAAATTGTCAAAAAAACCACATTTTCCCCACATTTCTGTGGTGGAAAGTTCTGGAATCTGCGTGGATCCACAAATTTCCACCCACCCGCGTTCCCCAAAGTCTTACGAGAAAAATGGTACCTCACTTGTGTGGGTCGGCCTAGTGCCTGCGACAGGAAACGGCGCAAAACGCAACGTGGTCACACCTCAATTTGGCAGTGAAAAATGACCCTTTTTTGGCAAAGTGCCTAGCTGTAGTTTTTGAACCCTAGCTCTGCCGGCACCTAGGGAAACCTAGCAAACCTATACATTTTTGAAAACTAGACACCCAGGGGAATCCAGGATGGGGTGACTTGACTGCCTCCCACCAGGTTCTGTTACCCAGAATCCCTTGCAAACATAAAAAATTGTCAAAAAAAACACATTTCCCCCACATTTCTGTGGTGGAAAGTTCTGGAATCTGCGTGGATCCACAAATTTCCACCCACCCGGCGTTTCACAAAGTCTTACGAGAAAAATGGTACCTCAATTGTGTGGGTCGGCCTAGTGCCTGCGACAGGAAACGGCACAAAACGCAACGCGGTCCCACCTCAATTTCGCAGTGAAAAATGACCCTTTTTTGGCAAAGTGCCTAGCTGTAGTTTTTGAACCCTACCTCTGCCGGCACCTAGGGAAACCTAGCAAGCCTATACATTTTTGAAAACTAGACACCCAGGGGAATCCAGGATGGGGTGACTTGACTGCCTCCCACCAGGTTCTGTTACCCAGAATCCCTTGCAAACATAAAAAATTGTCCAAAAAAACACATTTCCCCCACATTTCTGTGGTGGAAAGTTCTGGAATCTGCGTGGATCCACAAATTTCCACCCACCCCGCGTCCCCCAAAGTCTTACGAGAAAAATGGTACCTCACTTGTGTGGGTCGGCCTAGTGCCTGCGACAGGAAACGGCGCAAAACGCAACGTGGTCACACCTCAATTTCGCAGTGAAAAATGACCCTTTTTGGCAAAGTGCCTAGCTGTAGTTTTTGAACCCTACCTCTGCCGGCACCTAGGAAACCTAGCAAACCTATACATTTTTGAAAACTAGACACCCAGGGGAATCCAGGATGGGGTGACTTGACTGCCTCCCACCAGGTTCTGTTACCCAGAATCCCTTGCAAACATAAAAAATTGTCAAAAAAAACACATTTTCCCCACATTTCTGTGGTGGAAAGTTCTGGAATCTGCGTGGATCCACAAATTTCCACCCACCCCGCGTTCCCCAAAGTCTTACGAGAAAAATGGTACCTCACTTGTGTGGGTCGGCCTAGTGCCTGCGACAGGAAACGGCGCAAAACGCAACGCGGTCACACCTCAATTTCGCAGTGAAAAATGACCTTTTTTTGCAAAGTGCCTAGCTGTAGTTTTTGAACCCTACCTCTGCCGGCACCTAGGGAAACCTAGCAAACCTATACATTTTTGAAAACTAGACACCCAGGGGAATCCAGGATGGGGTGACTTGACTGCCTCCCACCAGGTTCTGTTACCCAGAATCCCTTGCAAACATAAAAAATTGTCAAAAAAACACATTTTCCCCACATTTCTGTGGTGGAAAGTTCTGGAATCTGCGTGGATCCACAAATTTCCACCCACCCCGCGTCCCCCAAAGTCTTACGAGAAAAATGGTACCTCACTTGTGTGGGTCGGCCTAGTGCCTGCGACAGGAAACGGCGCAAAACGCAACGTGGTCACACCTCAATTTCGCAGTGAAAAATGACCCTTTTTGGCAAAGTGCCTAGCTGTAGTTTTTGAACCCTACCTCTGCCGGCACCTAGGGAAACCTAGCAAACCTATACATTTTTGAAAACTAGACACCCAGGGGAATCCAGGATGGGGTGACTTGACTGCCTCCCACCAGGTTCTGTTACCCAGAATCCCTTGCAAACATAAAAAATTGTCAAAAAAACACATTTTCCCCACATTTCTGTGGTGGAAAGTTCTGGAATCTGCGTGGATCCACAAATTTCCACCCACCCCGCGTTCCCCAAAGTCTTACGAGAAAAATGGTACCTCACTTGTGTGGGTCGGCCTAGTGCCTGCGACAGGAAACGGCGCAAAACGCAACGCGGTCACACCTCAATTTCGCAGTGAAAAATGACCTTTTTTTTGCAAAGTGCCTAGCTGTAGTTTTTGAACCCTACCTCTGCCGGCACCTAGGGAAACCTAGCAAACCTATACATTTTTGAAAACTAGACACCCAGGGAATCCAGGATGGGGTGACTTGACTGCCTCCCACCAGGTTCTGTTACCCAGAATCCCTTGCAAACATAAAAAATTGTCAAAAAACACATTTTCCCCACATTTCTGTGGTGGAAAGTTCTGGAATCTGCGTGGATCCACAAATTTCCACCCACCCCGCGTCCCCCAAAGTCTTACGAGAAAAATGGTACCTCACTTGTGTGGGTCGGCCTAGTGCCTGCGACAGGAAACGGCGCAAAACGCAACGTGGTCACACCTCAATTTCGCAGTGAAAAATGACCCTTTTTTGGCAAAGTGCCTAGCTGTAGTTTTTGAACCCTACCTCTGCCGGCACCTAGGGAAACCTAGCAAACCTATACATTTTTGAAAACTAGACACCCAGGGGAATCCAGGATGGGGTGACTTGACTGCCTCCCACCAGGTTCTGTTACCCAGAATCCCTTGCAAACATAAAAAATTGTCATAAAAACCACATTTTCCCCACATTTCTGTGGTGGAAAGTTCTGGAATCTGCGTGGATCCACAAATTTCCACCCACCCCGCGTT
This sequence comes from Calotriton arnoldi, assembly GCA_963921515.1. Classification (NCBI taxonomy): domain Eukaryota; kingdom Metazoa; phylum Chordata; class Amphibia; order Caudata; family Salamandridae; genus Calotriton; species Calotriton arnoldi. The sequence goes on along the minus strand of CAWUFW010015867.1, from coordinate 3,693 downwards.
CCCCAAAGTCTTACAAGAAAAATGGTACCTCACTTGTGTGGGTCGGCCTAGTGCCTGCGACAGGAAACGGCGCAAAACGCAACGCGGTCACACCTCAATTTCGCAGTGAAAAATGACCTTTTTTTGCAAAGTGCCTAGCTGTAGTTTTTGAACCCTACCTCTGCCGGCACCTAGGGAAACCTAGCAAACCTATACATTTTTGAAAACTAGACACCCAGGGGAATCCAGGATGGGGTGACTTGACTGCCTCCCACCAGGTTCTGTTACCCAGAATCCCTTGCAAACATAAACAATTGTCAAAAAAAACACATTTTCCCCACATTTCTGTGGTGGAAAGTTCTGGAATCTGCGTGGATCCACAAATTTCCACCCACCCGCGTCCCCCAAAGTCTTACAAGAAAAATGGTACCTCACTTGTGTGGGTCGGCCTAGTGCCTGCGACAGGAAACGGCGCAAAACGCAACGTGGTCACACCTCAATTTCGCAGTGAAAAATGACCCTTTTTGGCAAAATGCCTAGCTGTAGTTTGTGAACCCTAGCTCTGCCGGCACCTAGGAAAACCTACCAAACACACACATTTCTGAAAAGTAGACACCCGGGGGCTTCCAGGGAGGTATGGCTTGCGTGGATCCCCCAACGTTTCCTTACCCAGAATCCCTTGCAAACCTCAATTTTAGCTGAAAAAATCACTTTTTCACACATTTGTGTGTGGGAAAGTGTGGCATCACTGGCCTCACACAAATTTCCTACCACCCAGCGTTCCCCCAGGTCTCCCGATAAAAATGGTGCCTCACTTGTGTGGGAGGCTCAAGTACCCGCGACAGGCAAGGGCCCACAACGTAGTGAGGCGACCTCAAAATTGCCTATCTCAAAACCACCTGGTTTTGCAAGGGGGTCACCTGGGTTTTTGGCCCCGTGCTCGGCGGCCATCTAGGGAAACCTACCAAACCCACACATTTCTGAAAAGTAGACACCCGGGGGCTTCCAGGGAGGTATGGCTTGCGTGGATCCCCAAACGTTTCCTTACCCAGAATCCCTTGCAAACCTCAATTTTAGCTGAAAAAATCACTTTTTCACACATTTGTGTGTGGGAAAGTGTGGCATCACTGGCCTCACACAAATTTCCTACCACCCAGCGTTCCCCAGGTCTCCCGATAAAAATGGTGCCTCACTTGTGTGGGAGGCCCAAGTACCCGCGACAGGCAAGGGCCCACAACGTAGTGAGGCGACCTCAAAATTGCCTATCTCAAAACCACCTGGTTTTGCAAGGGAGTCACCTGGGTTTTTGGCCCCGTGCTCGGCGGCCATCTAGGAAACCTACCAAACCCACACATTTCTGAAAAGTAGACACCCGGGGGCTTCAGGGAGGTATGGCTTGCGTGGATCTCCCAACGTTTCCTTACCCAGAATCCCTTGCAAACCTCAATTTTAGCTGAAAAAATCACTTTTTTCACACATTTGTGTGTGGGAAAGTGTGGCATCACTGGCCTCACACAAATTTCCTACCACCCAGCGTTCCCCAGGTCTCCCGATAAAAATGGTGCCTCACTTGTGTGGGAGGCCCAAGTACCCGCGACAGGCAAGGGCCCATAACGTAGTGAGGCGACCTCAAAATTGCCTATCTCAAAACCACCTGGTTTTGCAAGGGGAGTCACCTGGGTTTTGGCCCCGTGCTCGGCGGCCATCTAGGAAACCTACCAAACACACACATTTCTGAAAAGTAGACACCCGGGGGCTTCCAGGGAGGTATGGCTTGCGTGGATCCCCCAACGTTTCCTTACCCAGAATCCCTTGCAAACCTCAATTTTAGCTGAAAAAATCACTTTTTTCACACATTTGTGTGTGAGGAAGTGTGGCATCACTGGCCTCACACAAATTTCCTACCACCCAGCGTTCTCCCAGGTCTCCCGATAAAAATGGTGCCTCACTTGTGTGGGAGGCCCAAGTACTCGCGACAGGCAAGGGCCCACAACGTAGTGAGGCTGACCTCAAAATTGCCTATCTCAAAACCACCTGGTTTTGCAAGGGGTCACCTGGGTTTTGGCCCAGTGCTCGGCGGCCATGTAGGAAACCTACCAAACACACACATTTCTGAAAAGTAGACACCCGGGGGCTTCCAGGGAGGTATGGCTTGCGTGGATCCCCCAACGTTTCCTACCAGAATCCCTTGCAAACCTCAATTTTAGCTGAAAAAATCACTTTTTTCACACATTTGTGTGTGGGAAGTGTGGCATCACTGGCCTCACACAAATTTCCTACCACCCAGCGTTCCTCCAGGTCTCCCGATAAAAATGGTGCCTCACTTGTGTGGGAGGCCCAAGTACCCGCGACAGGCAAGGGCCCACAACGTAGTGAGGCGACCTCAAAATTGCCTATCTCAAAACCACCTGGTTTTGCAAGGAGTCACCTGGGTTTTGGCCCCGTGCTCGGCGGCCATCTAGGGAAACCTACCAAACACACACATTTCTGAAAAGTAGACACCCGGGGCTTCAGGGAGGTATGGCTTGCGTGGATCCCCCAACGTTTCCTTACCCAGAATCCCTTGCAAACCTCAATTTTAGCTGAAAAAATCACTTTTTCACACATTTGTGTGTGGAAAGTGTGGCATCACTGGCCTCACACAAATTTCCTACCACCCAGCGTTCCCCCAGGTCTCCCGATAAAAATGGTGCCTCACTTGTGTGGGAGGCCCAAGTACTCGCGACAGGCAAGGGCCCACAACGTAGTGAGGCGACCTCAAAATTGCCTATCTCAAAACCACCTGGTTTTGCAGGGGAGTCACCTGGGTTTTGGCCGTGCTCGGCGGCCATCTAGGGAAACCTACCAAACACACACATTTCTGAAAAGTAGACACCCGGGGCTTCCAGGAGGTATGGCTTGCGTGGATCCCCCAACGTTTCCTACCCAGAATCCCTTGCAAACCTCAATTTTAGCTGAAATAATCACTTTTTCACATATTTGTGTGTGGGAAAGTGTGGCATCACTGGCCTCACACAAATTTCCTACCACCCAGCGTTCCCCCAGGTCTCCCGATAAAAATGGTGCCTCACTTGTGTGGGAGGCCCAAGTACCCGCGACAGGCAAGGGCCCACAACGTAGTGAGGCGACCTCAAAATTGCCTATCTCAAAACCACCTGGTTTTGCAAGGGGGTCACCTGGGTTTTTGGCCCCGTGCTCGGCGGCCATCTAGGAAACCTACCAAACACACACATTTCTGAAAAGTAGACACCCGGGGGCTTCCAGGAGGTATGGCTTGCGTGGATCCCCCAACGTTTCCTTACCCAGAATCCCTTGCAAACCTCAATTTTAGCTGAAAAAATCACTTTTTCACACATTTGTGTGTGGGAAAGTGTGGCATCACTGGCCTCACACAAATTTCCTACCACCCAGCGTTCCCCAGGTCTCCCGATAAAAATGGTGCCTCACTTGTGTGGGAGGCCCAAGTACTCGCGACAGGCAAGGGCCCACAACGTAGTGAGGCGACCTCAAAATTGCCTATCTCAAAACCACCTGGTTTTGCAAGGGATCACCTGGGTTTTTGGCCCCGTGCTCGGCGGCCATCTAGGAAACCCACCAAACACACACATTTCTGAAAAGTAGACACCCGGGGGCTTCCAGGGAGGTATGGCTTGCGTGGATCCCCCAACGTTTCCTTACCCAGAATCCCTTGCAAACCTCAATTTTAGCTGAAAT